>CM056587.1:35734578-36311269 GCA_029721435.1 Gymnothorax reevesii
TCCGGCTGTAATTCCCACATGATTCTCCCCACATGGTAAACATGTAAATATTCTTACATTAACCCCTTAAACTCAAATTTTTTGTTATTTTTTCCTTTCAGTAGACTTAAATTCAGAAAATAATTTTTTTACAGACCGTATGACAATGTCACATAAATATTCTGCTTCTGCTGGTTGCAAGCGCTTTGATGAAGCTGCATCACATTATATTGAGAACCACTTTGTGAAACTAATTAAGTTCACATCAAAGTTATTACACGCACAAAACAACAAGCAAAACAAAATCAGAGCTTGGACCAACATCTTTTTTTCCTAGCATCCGATGTGGAAATGAGAGAAGGCAGCTGTGAAAGACATGTGCTGCACTGAAGCTTCACATGGTGGCTCAGATAGAGTGTAGAGAGACAGAATGCCCAACCCTGCTTCTGCAGATCTACTGTCCTGTCATTTTTCTCTTCAACCCTAACAAACCACACCTCATTCAAAAGTGAGAGCAGGGTTGCCCAACACTGTTCCTGGAGCTCTACCATCCTGCATGTTTTCTCTCCAACCCAAACAAACAATACTAGCATCCAAAAACCGAGAAAGTGCATCTTTTTCTGTGAAATTTCTTCAAAGACTTTGAATTCACAGAGGTTTACTGAAAATTTGAGGCCAACTCTGGAAACATCAGAAAAATTTTACCGAGGTATCCAGAAGTCTGTCCGGTTTACTTAAGTTTGGACAACACCTCAGTAAATGTCAGTTAAATTTTCCCGAAACATACCCAGGATTGTCTGGCTCGAGGCATACCGATGTGGTCTCTGAACTTCAGTGGGCCAGACAATCCTCAGTGTATCTCGGCAAAATTTAACTAAGGTTTACTGAGGTGTTGTCCAAACTTTAGTGAACCGGGCAGACTTCGGGATACCTCGGTAAAATTTTTCCAAGGTTAACCGAGTTGGCCTCAAATCTTCAGAAAACCTCTGTGAATTTCAAGTTTTTGAAGGAACTTCTCAGAAAAAGTAGCACTTTCTCGGTTTTTTGGTGCTACTAGTGAAAGCACATCTCATTCAACAGTTAGAGAGGGGCTAACAAACCTAAGAAGTACACCTCATTCACCAGCTAGATTAATGCTAACACTCCGTTAGATCACGTCCGCTTTCACTGCAGTTGCACTGTAGTTCCACTTTAACTGAGGTTCTGGAGCAAGGCCGGCGCTAGCCTGTTGTGTTTAGCCTTGACTATCAAACAGCACATGCCTGATGACAAGCTGTACTGTGCATGTGCATAGATGCTAGAACCATGCCAGTGCACAGATTAATATCGTAGAATACAATTTTGTTAAGTTGAAATCATGGGTTTTTTGTTGAAATTTATTTTTGAAATGATGGAAGCTTTAACAGGCGTGCCCACTTTTGTGAGACTGCAGGTTAAAAGAAAATATAGGGATGATCGAATTGACATACTCTGCCCAGCAGCCAGTCATTCATGTGCATTAATGCGCTAACAGTGTCAACTGCTGTATTGTGGTAACCTCAAATAACAGCAAGCAGCCAGCCGTTTGAGTCAGGTCTACTTTCAGCTTGACCACATGGAGCGGTACGCTATTGTCTTGGGCAGTGACTGTGAAAATTGCCCAGCCGTCATGGAGCTGTTATCCAGCTGGTAATGAGAAACCTTTGCCTTTTCAACTGAACTGTACTTAATGAAGCTCTTGATAGAAGATCTCACTTGGTTTACAAATGACATCAGACAAAGCAAAACCCTGCACCCCCACCAGACCTATTCGGCTGAGATGTCCCAAAGCTGAAATGAATGAGGATGTGCTTAACAGACTTGAGCCGTAGCAAGACAATGAACTCAGCAATGAGGAGGAAGAAGGTTCACCTTGACCAGCCAGGCGAGGAAGAAGATGAGGGTGATGAAGTAGAAGTAGGACCTCCAGCGGGGGAAGCTGTCGATGGCTCGATACATGAGGAACACCCAGCCTTCCTGTGATGCCGCCTCATACACTGTAAAAATGCTGGTACCTGATTGGGAAAAACAGGAGAAACAAAGGCACCGTAATGGTTCCAACATTCTCACTGCGCTCCCCTTAACTTCCGATTTGTTATCCTGGCACAAAAACACGGGGGTAAACTCATCAGCAGAAATTAACTCACCATGACTGCAACCTTCCGTCAGAAATCCGTGAACGGCCATGAAAGTAAAAGTGCTTTCTGAGTCGATTCTGGGTGAAAGAACCATCAAATTTATCCCTTGCATCAATTTATAGGCCTGGTTTTATTTTTTTCCTTGGGAGTCGACCGAAAATTATGGCTACAGATTGGCTTTTTATCGGACTGCAGTTTAAGGGAAAGTGTAAACACAGCATTTTACGGCCCACGAGGACTGTGATTTGAGGATGGCTGATCTAGGACATTCAAATATTGCACTGCTAAACAACTACTAATCCCCAAATCCACATCTGAAATACCTTTGTTTAATCACTCCTCAGTTGACATGGCACCCCCATCAATGCATGGTGCCAAAAATATCATGAGGCGGGGGGTGACTAACAACAGTTAAAGATGATTAAATGGGTAAGTCTAGCCAGTGAGGAGTTATCGTATTGTAGATAGGTGTAAACAATGCACCCACTAGCGCGCCCATTCAGAGCATTTCATTATTCTAACCACATAGCAAGACCTTATCTGTGGCAGGGTGACAAATTTTGACATTTGAAAAAGAGATACCTTCGTAGCTTCACTGATACAAAGCCCAGCAACCAAGCATTATTCCACCATTCAAACCAACTACCATCTGTCGTCTGGTCCACACCTAACATCTGTAACTTCTGTCAGCTAAGCTTCTGTCAGCTAACTCAGCTAAGATTCATCAGTGCATTTGCATTCAGAGACTTCAGGACCTTAAAGGCAGGGTGGGTAAGATTTTTCAAAAGCATGTTTTGTTACATTTGTTGAAATTCTCTTGACAGCCCGATTAGCAATCAATAAATGAAATGGTGATTGCAAAACAAAGCAAGAAAAGAAAGACAAGTGAATAAAAGATGACAACCAAGAATAATTTGGGAAGAAAGCCCAGCACGCCCTTCACTCCAGTCCTGTATTTTTTAACCAGACGTGCTGGGTTCCAGCCGTGCTAGCTATATTCAGGATCAGAGCCAATTGTTCTCATCCAGGAAGCTCTAAAATGTGAGTCATTTTACCACATGCGATATAGTCTATGCAAAATTCTGGCACGTCGAACTGTCTCAGATGAATTGTAATAAAATTATCAAGTGGCTAACAAGTGCAGTAGGTAGCTACTTACAATTGATTCATCGGAAACTTTATTGGTGAAACGCACTACAAATGCAAGATAAACATTCAAAATGTACTTGCGCTGTGTAATATCCTAGCCCTGTTTACTTTAGCTTTGCTAGTTATTCTGCGTTACTGCTGCATAGCACCACTAGGTGGCCAGCATAGTATTGCTGGCTATAAACTTATTTTCTCTCAACTTTGCTAGCTATTACTCCCATGCTAACTAGGAATAAAAGGAAGCATATTGCAGAAATGAAGTAAGGAAATATTTTCTCGTAAATAATGTTATGTCATTTAGATTTACAAAAAAAGGAAAAATACTCAGTTAATACATAGCCTATGAGACATTTCTTTGCCCATTAACCTGAGATAAGCTATAGCAGTTATCCGCTAAAATTATAATTCCAGTTCTCTGCAAATGAGTGCAACAGCTGCTGCATTTTAAACTACATGATGTATGACAGAGCGCTCAGTAGCCTTAACAGAATACCTGCTTTCGGCGTAGGACAGCAGTAGGGCACAATCGACGTCATGTATGCAGCTGTAAACAGCCAACGTGGCAAAATACTTAATTACTTTGACTTTTGTGATCCTTCCCAAACAGTGGAGAAACATGCCAGAAATTCATAGTTGGTCAGTTTCGAAACTCCGGAATTTGTATGGTTACAACACTTGTCTTCTTCTTTAAATATACTTATAAATCATATTCTCCTGATTACTTTAAATGTAAGTGTCCTGGTCACGAAAAAAAAAAAAAGTTTCTCGAGAAAACACAGATGGGAAAGGGTTAAGCCTTGCAAAACATACAAGCTTATTTTGGGTTAACGTGTCAAACTCTGTTGATGTGTTTGTTTTACGCTACCTCTTTGTTTCCATTTATGTGAGGATAGCATTCTTACAGAGACGAGAGACAAACAGTAAACATTTAGAGTGCTGACAGTGAAGGCTCCACTGGGATTTCCTGTCCCTGCTATTATAAGCAGATAAATGAGCTGCACAGAGAAATCCTCTCTCTCTCTCTCTCTCTCTCTCTCTCTCCCTCTGACTCCCTCTCTCTCTCTCTCTCTTTCTCACTCACTCACTCTCTGTGTCTCCCTGTCTCTCTCTCCCTCTGTCTCCCTCCCTCCCTCCCTCTCTCTCTCTCCCTCTCTCTCTCTATCACCCCTTAATCACACAAAGCCTCTTGTCATATCTGCTTTGGTTGCCAGACCAGTCACTCGTGCCCGTGTGCTGAAATTTTGTCAGCACAGATTTACAAGGGCTGCATGCAATTGCTTTACAGGAACTTTGTTATCCTGAGAAAAGCAGGATGCCTGTTTTGATAGTCTTCCCAAAGGAGAACTTTCGGAAACAGAATTGCATCAGTTTGTTTTGCTGTTTCATTCAAAGGTTCATTAATGCTACATAGGGCTGTTTTCTTTTTGGTTTTAGATTCTCAGGCGCAGCACATTTCCGTAGCAATTCAACTTGGCGCAGAGCAAACAATGCAAGACGAGGAAACTTGGTCGCTTTTGACAAATAAATAGTATATTTGCCACATAAGTTCTGAGCATTTTAACTTCACAGACAGATTCTGACAAGGCCAGCATCACATGTGAGAGTCAGTGTTATTTTCACACAAGAGTTTTACCCTTTAAGACTCTGCACAATCATATGACCATAGTCGTAGCTTGCAATTTAAGCAGGAAGCTCACTGGCACTGAACTATTCTTAAAGAGGCCAAGTTGACCCATTAACTGATAGACTGAATGCTCATCAACTAGTAATAATCAGCAATCATCAACCAACTCTGAATGATCCACCGATTTCACAATTTCATGGTCAACTGGAAACCAAGGAGTCAAAAAAAAAACAAAAACACCAAAAGCTTTCCCCAATATCATTCCCATTTTCCAAAATTCCACCAGCCCCATAATCAGATGGATTAATCAGTGATTCAGCAATATTCCAAAAAAACTTCACCTCTCACAGCTTTATGAATAAAAAGTTTTTTTTTATAGAGAAAAAGTCAGAATCTCATTCAGCACCCATGAATGTGAAATGTGCTGTATACTGCAAATAAATCGACTGATTAACTGATTGGGTGGTCGATTGATGCGTTAAGAGCTTGCAGATAGTGCCCCCCTCACACAGTACACAATGCATCGATATCCGCATTAAAATTAATGGCAGTCTCGAGAAAGGAGAGCCGTTGAACAGCAATTGCTGAAACGAACTGTCATCGCACCAGGAACAAAAAATATTGTTTATACCAATTTAATTCCCCTCTGTCTAAGGCTCAAAAGGCTGTTACTCCCTAAAATCTGCCTTGACAAAATGTTATAGTGTAGTACAAAGACTTACAATTGTTCTTACTGGCTTTAAAGTAGAAAATATTTGCTTGTTATCAAGTCATTTTTCGCTTACAAAATGCATTTTTATAAACTCCAATGGAAAATCAAAACCACTTTGAGATCAATATCATGTTGTATTTTTTAACAAAGGATTGTTAGTCTACTGAAATTCTTGTTGACATCGACTTATTTCTTGTTCATTGTCAGTGCAAGATTGAATTTGTCAGTTACCACACTTACAGTCCCTCCCAGGAAAAACTACGGGGATTCAACTGCTCAAACTGAAGGTGACAAAAATGAGACCAGACTGCAGACTAAACCAGACCGTGAGTGTAGTTCCGGAGTGTCAGAAAAAGCCTTTGTTGCGCCCACGACAGTCAATTGCAAATCAGCCACCACCTCACAGATGCTCAAGACTACATAAGCTGCTTTCACACCGGACTCGAAACTAATTTTTCATAGGACAAATTACGTCTTTGCATTGACTTTGTAATCTATCGTGCGAAAAATTCGTTTCGCGTCCAGTGTGAAAGCGGCTACATACTGTTCACTGATTCATCCAGTCACCACCGCAATGATGTTCAAAATCACACACTATTTACTGATTCAGCTAATCGCTACCTCACTGACGCTCAAGAACACACACTCTCCACTGATTCAGTGAACCAAATATGAGTCTCGCTATCAGGTTTACTGGGTCAAACTCACCAATGTGGTAAAAATTGAGCTTGCATATATTTTATGTGGAAGGAATATATGAGATGTGCTTTTCGCCCACTAGATCAACATAATTTTGCTTGATCCCTTCTCCAGCTTCATTTAAATGACCCTCATTTACTTGCTGCTGCTGATTGCTGCTTCAGGGGCATGAATAGCAGGCAAAGCCAGCCTGAAAATCCAATAAAATCACTCCATCAAGAGTTGAAAAGAAAATTTAAAAATAGTTGCAACTGGGGCTGCTGGATTGGTTTACTCGGTACAGGCACCGTGAAATGGTGTACAGCGACCACCACAGCAACAGATTTAATCCAGTCTTGTGCCAGTGTGGACTGTGGTCAGAGGCCTTGTGAGACCAGCGCTTAACTGGCTTTGTGGTTTTCAGGGATACAGGAGCGATACAGTCGGTTTGGGTTAGCAGCACTGAAATCCCTCCTGCTAGTTATCTGGGCCCTCATTTGTCAGATTTTGAACAGACGCAAGTTCAGGTTTCCTCTGCTTTCATTTTTTTTTGCATATAAAGTTAGAACCTAATGTTATTAAACAGTGATAGCTAACAGACGTGTGTTTCGGAGGAGAACTGAGAATGGTCTCACGCTCCCAAGTTGTCAGCATGAGTTGCATATGAGCTTGTACATATTGATATGAGGCCATGGTTGGGATGGTGTGCGTGAGCCTGTGCGTGTGTAAGTGCGTTACTGCTGCTTACATAATATGTTTACTGATTATTGATTATGGTTTGATTTACTGATGAATATGATGAGAAATACTGAAATATAATCCTCAACAACAGCTCTCTGATTATTGGACATTTCAAATTTGGGTGGGATTAGAGGTGCCAAATTTAAAATTTAAAAAATGGTTGCAACTGAAAGACGATCCATGCACAAAAATTATGTTTACCACAGGGTGCACTTTTCTAACATTTTTAAATATTCTGAGATGTTTTCAGAATGTCTTGTAAATTAAGAATTTTTAAGATATGGGCATATTAGTATATGGTATTAACTAAAAGGGTGACTGTACTACTTTTGTGACTTTTGTAGTACTTTTGTGATCCAGGGAGCATACACTTAAAAAAGTTGGATTCAAAAAATGAGATTTAGACCTAAAGTGTTAGACAACTTTTGGACAAAACCAGCGTCAAATAAAAAATTACCGATATACAAGTCCAAATATTATGACTTGGTATTTTTTGCAATTTTTCTGTGAGGATGTACAACTTATCAAATAGATAAAAATAGGTAAAAATAGTGACAAAGGCACTGTGCCTCCGTGGCCGATCACAACATGGCCAAAATCAAACGAACTAGACCTTCATCCCATAAACACGCATATAAAAATATGCAAAGGATCCATCAAAAACTGAAGGCGCTAGTGCGCTCACAAGGCAAAAAGTTTATGGACGCACAGATAGACGCATGACAGACTACCACGAAGGTATCTAACCACAGGATGAGCCTGATTGGACTAAAGGAGAACCAGGCAAAAATTTTGATCAAACAGTTAAAGGTTTGTCATTTGTCTTTCCCTCAAAAAAGTTTAGCCAATGAGAGGTTGAAGAACGCTTTGGCAGGTACGTGACAGTGACATCAGCTGACCACAGTTTAACCAAAGTCTAAATGGGCTTAATTCATTCTGTACTAAATTCCCACTCACTTTGAGCTGTTTAGTCAGTTTATATTGGTTAATGCTCAAGCTTCTGTTCCAACGCCCTTAATGTTTTGGTTATCAAGCAATGGGAAATTTGATTATGGCACATTTTTTGTCTCATTATTATTGACTTTACCACAAAGAATACATGAGTGACACGATTTGTCTTTAGTGTTCATTATACTGAGCGGATATTCATATTAGTGAAGTAGTATGTTGTTCCTTCTGTAGTTCACCGCAGATTTGATCATTACACGCTGCTAGGCTGTTTATCAAACTGATTTATGATTTAGCTTCTTTGGTTAGCCAGGCTGGAACCATTGTTAAATTATTACGCATGTGCAATAGGTTATTTAACACTACATTGCCATCCCTGTTCAAGGAAAAATAGTAGATTACACGAATGCTTCGATCCTTATTAATCAGTTCAGTTTTGTCTCAAAAGGATAGCTACGCAATGCGTGGTAATATACCCACATAGCAGGGTTGTCAAAGACATGTTATTTGACTGAAAATTTTGTAATCATAACCAAAATCAATAGGGAATCTCTTCATATCATCACTGACTCACAAAACAGAAATAAAAAGAATATGACAAAAATTTTAGTCTGCACTGTGAGAACAATATATTGTGGATGGACTGACTGACGGGCCAATAGACAGACAGGAACGATCGCAATATGCGCCCATCCGGTGGAGTGGGCATATGATTCGCAAAGACATATTTTGTCACAACTAGGGGACAGTTCTTTTGTGTACAGTTCACTTCAAACGAGGGGTGTCTCACTTTAAAAATTGGATCTTAACACAGACTGGATGGTCTTTAAGTCCAAGTAGATATGGTAAGCCCAGGGAAATCTCCTGCGAGAGCAACAGCAAAGACTTAACACCTCACTGCAACAATCTCTAGAGATTTTAGATCAGGGCAATTCTGAGATTAATGATGCAGCAGGATGGGTCTTTTGGGCGAGATAAATGTCAGAGAAATTCAATGGAAACGCCTCTAAAGACCTGCTCTAAGCAGATGAGACTCACTCACATGCTGTGCGCTTTGTAACTCAGGATTTCTGACTCATTCTTAAGTAAATTGGGTGCAGAGGAGAGCAGCAGAATTTAGTGCAGTCGTGAGGAGTGCATTAGAATGTAGCACATCAGTGAGAAGTGCATACTACACGCGTGCAATTTTAAGAACTTTTGTATTTAGTGCAGTTACATTTAGCTCATTAGTGGGAAATGCATTTGAATAGAGTGAATTAGTGGTAAGTACATTTGAATTCAGAGCACTTTTGAAAAAAAGCTTTTTAATTTAGTGCATTTGTGAGATGTACATAATTTTTGTGCATTCTTGAGAAAAGCATCAGAATTCAGCGCATTAGTGAGAAGAGCATTTATATTTAGTGCATGTGTACATTTATGGGAAGTACGGGTGAATGTAGTGCATTTGCATTTAGTGTAAAAATGAGAAGTGCATTTGAATATACTGTGTTAGTGACAAGAACATCTAAATTTAGCACACTTGTGAGAACAGAACTAGGTTGTAATGTATTTGTGAGTAGCACATTAAGAATTCAGTGCATTTGTGAGAGGCACATCGCAATTTTGCACATTAGAGAGAATTACTTTTGAATTTTTAGTGCATTAGTGGGTAGTGCATTTGAATTTAATGTAATAGTGAGAATTACATTTGAATCTAGTGCATTAGAAAGAAGTGCATTGGAATCTAATGCATTCGTGAAAAGAGCATATGAATTTACGGGTTTGGGGTGTCTCCATGCACTTCGGTCACCAACAGTCAAATGTCTCATCTTACGCCACTGAGATACATACTGCACACATCCGTCTTTGATCACTAATACCATACAGCGGGGGGTTGCAGCCCAGCCTTAGACAGCGCTGGGTTTGTTGTTTATCTTGCATTTTTTTGGTTTCTTAGTTGCCTCTTTGGGCCCAGTGGGGGAACATGTCCACCAAGGTACAAATGGCCCTGATATTCATTTGCATGCACACAGTCTCACACACTGGGGTTTGAAATATATCTCATTCAAAAAAGGCTATTTTTACCATGTAAGGCAAGACTTAACGGCATTTAAAAAGGATTGTGTGAAAATTACAAAATAAATCTTAGCAGGACACAAGGAAGTAAATTCAAGCAATTGAAAGCAAAGCATAGCAATGAGTAGGGAAGCTTTTTTCAGTACCTTTGTGGTGACCTTCGCTTCGCGACTTTTGATAATAGTTTCTGTGACATACAGTCAGCCTTTGGGATGACTGGCAAAAAGTGAGCAAACAAAGGCATTTTGTGGAATATTTTCTGAATGTAAAGGTGGTCAAACACACTGAATGTTGCTGGCAAACTATTATGTCAGCTACACATATGCTATCAAGCAAGCCAACATTGGTCTGTCACCAACTGCAAACTAACTTATTCGCACAGGCGAGAGACATGGGAAACTGAGGGTACAAGAGATGTCCCTTAAAGAGAGGTGCATTCAGACCTGGACTTGCAAATTAAGTAATTGTATGAAAGTGAGCTTGCTAGCTAAATAACGCCAGCTATCATTAGCTTACACAGTTTGTCTGCCACCCAACTAGCATTTGTGATGACGGAAGCAAAATTTCACTTTATGTTGAATGACGAATGTTGGCTTACACGAGTCAACAAGACAAATTTGAATTAAGAAATTCCAGCTACATTACTGTACATCGCTAACAAGGAAAATAGCCGTTATTGCCCAATCAATTGTCACAGCCAGCGAGTGAAAAAAAATCTGTTTGTGAATGCACGCATGTGAAGGCGTACTTTGACTGTTTACTCTTCCCTGGCCTGTTGGGTTGATTGGCTGAGTGGCAGTTCAGTCTTAATTGATGGAGTACCTTCACAAAAGTGGGCTGCTTTTTCAAATGATGCTAATTTAATTTGATCAATGTCTATCTCAGGAAAAAGGTGGGGGGATGGAATTACATTTCTGCACAAGTATGAATGTCATAACACCCCTAACACCCATGGGTGTGACGTGCCTGTCTGAGCCCTTTTTTTTAGCAAGTGCTAAGGATTTTCCTGAATCAGCTTCATTTTTCTCTTTAATTTATTTTAATGATTGACAGACTGAATAACAATGTATGAGTAGCACCAGCCTCTGTTTTTATTATTTTATATATCTGCACAGAACATTATGGAATCTAAAATTAATTCTTTGCTTCCAGCAGAGCCGGTTTTTTCAAAGTCGTAAAACTCTCTAATCAATTCGTATGGCTTTAAATAGTAACTGACGAGTTAAGCAAACAGTAATCTTACAAATAATCCTTTCATACAAGAACTTCAGAAGATTTCTCCAGAGTCTATCAGATTGAAGAACTATTCTCCAGACTATAATCACTGAATGAAAACTTTATTTATTAATTTATGCATTTATTAATTGTTTTGGAACCATCCCCTTTGCAGGCGATCTGCACGCCACTCTCATATTTAAAAAAAGCAATTAGGGACTAATTCCAGATGATATCAGCTGTTCTCCAATATTCTCCCTCAAAAGACTGTTAGTAATTTCTCAACAATTTACTTTGTATGACAATATACTGTACATCATCCAAATAATACACTCATACTCTCAAGTTTCAGTACAAAAAAAAAAAAAAAAAATCATATTTCAACCCTTAAAGTGCTTGATTTTTACTCACCCTTTCCCTCCAGAAGTTATTCATTCATTGTTAAGTTGAAAATTGATACCAGTGAACCCTTCCGACAGTCACTGCCAACTAATCTGCCGACTAAAAATGGAAAAAAATCGATGACCTTTTGAAAGCTGAAATCTGAAATATTGCTTTATATATTTTGCTCCTTGTGTGACTATAGCAGTAATGAATACTTCAAGGGTTAAGTTTAATGACTTGCAGAATTGATGTTTTAATTATATTTTCAAGACTAAAATTCTTGCAACAACTTCCAGTTCAACCTTTTTTCACATTTCTGCAGAAAAACACCAATGCTCCAAAAAAAAAAAACAAAAAAAAAACAGGAAAATAACTAATACTTAGATTTAAATGTAATTCTGATCTAATTCAATTTCATGAATGAAAGTTTGTATGTCACTTAGTATTAATGAAATCTGGAATGGACATCTGAAAAAAACCCCAGCAAAAGGAAAAAATACCATACAAATTATTTTACCATAATTTGCACACCACTGCCAAAGGTTATTCAAAGTCACACTGAAATACCTTAGCCTTTCCCAAAAAAAAAAAAAAATGAACAGCGTAAAAAGTTAACGACACGTCATTATGAGTTAGTCTGAGGTCCTTTAGAATAAATTTATAAATAGCTGTTGCCTTGGAGAACAATATGTTGAAGTCAACAGACCTTGATTGGACAGTCAGCATCTGTATTTCTGAGTGTCTCTAAAATTCATAAGTGCCTTTTGCGGCGCATCGCCCTCCTAAGTAGTTATCCATGTTTTAATGGCCACAGACATAGAGCAGGCCTGGCCGCTCCCCAGGTAGTTACAACACAGCATTTTCCAGAGGAAAATTTACCACCATTTTAGCTGCATGAGTTGATGCAGACAGAGAACAGAAATGATGTGAGTCAAACCCCTGGAGCCCAACATTACAGCACACAGTTACGGTGAGTTGCTTTGGGGCATTCATGCATTGACTATAGCCACATTTCAAACAGTGTGAATATTCATACAACTTTTGACAGTGAGTAAAAAGCACTGATAATTAAGCCTTAGAGTGCTGAAATAATAAAATGTATAACTTTTTGAAAATTTATCTTGTGCTGTTGAAAACCTATCATGTGGCCACTTGTTTAAAAGAGCTCCCCTGCGGGAGCTCTTTTAAACAAGTGGCCACATGATAGGTTTTCAACAGCTTTGAATTCGATATCTTACATCATTGAGCAACACTATTTGTATTAAGCGCTCTAAGGGTTAACATGAAAAAATGACAGTAAGTGTTATTACGAGCTGTGATGTGATTCCTTGGGTTCCCCTTTTGCCAACCTATGCACAGATGCCGAGGGAAATAACCCCTTGTTTTTCAGTTATCATTGTGCAAATGCGTGCTGCATTTCCATAGACACCACTATCATTCCAACAAAGATATAAAGGAGTTTACAGTCAAGACTGAACAATGAAATATCAATATATTATTGGTATTGGTTCATAAATATA
Organism: Gymnothorax reevesii; assembly: GCA_029721435.1. Lineage (NCBI taxonomy): Eukaryota > Metazoa > Chordata > Actinopteri > Anguilliformes > Muraenidae > Gymnothorax > Gymnothorax reevesii. Next base: position 35,747,740 of record CM056587.1, read on the forward strand.
TCACAAATACACCACAGGCTATTACAAGCTTTGTGATTCATCAATTTATAAAGGCCATTTGAGAGGACCTTGGAAGAGGGCCAAATTGTTAGCCTCATGGCAAAATTGCCTGAGTCATATTTTTGTCAAATTGAGATATTGGCTGCCTGTTCTTTTGTGTTGGCAAATAATGCATATTTTCCTTTTTTCTCAAAACTATAAAAAAAAAATCCATTCCCTTAAATAATACATTTTTAATGAAAAATAATAAATAAATAAAAACTTTAAAAATGAGAGAGGCTAATGATATGAGAAGACTGTGGGGTAGAATGATAAATGTCGCTCAGACAAATACATTAGCAGAGTTGTCTCACCCAGCTCATTGAAGCCACTGTATCCCAGCTCCTGTCGACTAAGTCCCAGGTCCTCCAGATCCTCACACTTGAAGCCCATGGGACACTGGTACCCCTCCCCATCGGGAGAGCAGTGTGTGTCCGGAATGGCCAGATTATTCCAAGACACATTGCTGGAAGAATGGAGCAGGACAGAAGGTATTTTTGCAGTGATGCGACTTTAAAAGGCCATAGTTCCAAAACAAAATGAACACGACCACCCTCAAATTAAAGCGAACAAGCTGCATTTTCATTTGATGGTAGAATTGATGAAGTACATCAATATGAATTGAGCAAAGATTTGGATTACAACCCTTTAAAATTGCGTCACAAGAGCGACTATTTTTTTCTTCACCCTTTTACAGAGCCGGATGCTGACTGAAGTGTTTCAGACTCAACACCTGATGCAGAAGTGTTACAGCACTGTCCTATCTATGCATCAAATGTGCTACGTTTGGGACACAAGCCCACCTCCCTTCCAGAATATTACTGCAGCAGCCTATGGTCTTGTGGTTAGGGTGTTTGGCTGACCTCAGATACTCAGTGGAGAAAGCCCCAGTGTAGCTGCAGAAAGATCAGTGGGCTCTTGAGAGAGGCCCTTTACCCACTTTTCTCCTGGAGGGACTGGCCCCTGCTCCGTGTACACTACCGCTCAAAAGTTTGGGATCACTTGGATATTTTCTTGTTTTCCATGGAAACACACAAGAAATTATTCTGAATAGGAAATATAGCAAATCAACAGAACATGCTGACATTGTCTGAGTTATAAATAATGATTTTAATGGAAAATGATGAATATGTACTTCAAATTTTTCCTTCATCAAAAAAAAAACCTCTTCACTGTTGAGACTGAAACTGGTGTTTGACGGGAACTATTTAGCGCAGCTGCTAGTTGACAACCTGTGAGGCGTCTTTGTCTTAAACTACACTCTCAGATATTTGTCTTCTTGCACAGTTGTGCATCGGGGCCTCCCACTCCTTATTTCTGTCCTTGTTAGTGCCAGTTTGTGCAGCTCTCTGAAGGGAGTAGTTGACAGAATGGTAAGAGATTTTAAGTTTACAATTTCTCGTATTGAATAGCCTACTTTTCTAAGCACAAGAATAAACTGACGGGTCTCTAAAGGAAGTTCTTTCTTTCTGGCCATTTTGAGCCTGTAAACAAACAACCTCAAGAATGGCGTGCTCCCTTTTGCACTTTCTTATTAGTTCAACGGTTTTCAGCTGTGCAACTCTTTTGCAGAAAGGTTTTCTAATAATCAATTAGCCTTATAAAATGCTTAACTTGGATTAGAAGCCACACCAGGAGATTGATGCAGAGGACTGACAGTTGCTGATAATAGGCCTCTATACAAAATTGTAGATCATTCTTTGAAAATCATCAGATTAATTTTAATCGTTTGTGAAATGGAAAAAAAGTTTGTGAAATGCACGAAAATGTATTTTTCTTTGAAAAACAAAGAAATTTGCAAGTGATCTCAAACTTTTGAGCAGTAGTGTAAGTCTAAATTTAGATTAGAGTGGCCCCTAAATAATTCTAATGTTACATATCAGGACTGTATAGAGTCAAAGCAGTCAAATCAGTCTTTGAGAAAAAGTTTCTGGTCCCGTCAGATGAGGAAAGAAAGCAGACATTGAGTTAAAGTTTAGTTTAACCACATGCAAGCTTCAGTTTAATTGAGAAGAAGTTATGCTATTCAACACAAGCATACAGTGAATGATGAGTGCCCAGAGGCCTATTGCATGAAGCTCAATTACTTGCTTAGCTGGATAGCTTAGAGCTTAGTTGGAAACAAATTTGAATTTCCTGGCACACCACTGCGGTTATCTTTTTAGTGAGTTACATTGCCATGGTTACTAAGGCAGAGAAGCTAACCAGCCCCAGAGCACAGCGCTCAAACCAATCAGAGGCATGAAATGCCCACATATGATCAGATGGTACACAAGGGGTTCATGTGTTCCAACAATGGAACAGAGAAAACAGCCATCATACAAAACTAACATGTACAATATGGACTGAACTGCTAAATTTGAAACACTTGGTAAAATAATTTTGACAAATATAAAACTATGTTTAAAAGTAGTATGGAACCGATGAAACTTATATATATATATATATATATATATATATATATATATATATATATATATAAATATATATATATATTTTTTTTTTTTTTTTTTATTTATTTTTTTTAAATTTGGCATCTCCAATCCCACCCGAATGTAGAATACCCAACTGGTGAACTATGTACAAGGCTTGCTCGTATGCGACCCCTTGTTGCTCTCCTCCAAAGCACGTGCCTGTCAGCCACTGCTTCCTATACACTCATTGGTTGAATCTTCGCAAGTTCAGAGTGAGGGCGGAAGATACCCGGACATGAACAGACTTAGAATCTTCCTGACGAGCGCCCGTCTGGCCAACAGGAGGCGCCTGAGCAACGAACAAAGCTATTTAATATTTAATTATTTCCCTTTCCCAGAAGTCCCTTCCCAACTTGAAACCCTGTAGCGCAATAGCCAATTGTGCGGTACTCTGAAAAAGGTGCCGACCACTGCTGGTTGGTACGACCGGGGCCCAAACCCGCGATGTGATAGTCACTTCTGCACTGCAACGCAGTGCCTTAACCGAGTGAGCTGTCCGGCAGCTCCAAACCAACAAAACATTTTTGAAGTGACATCCTGCCCTAAAGTAAGAGGCTTTTCTAAAAAACACCGATAATGTAGATGTGTGTGGGAATACAGATTTTGTCTTTTTTGCGGTGTGATGGACAGTGTATGGGCCTACATTGTCTAAGGTGTACAGAACAGCGTGGATAAAGGTACCATTAAAGTTAACGAGAAGTAGACTTCGCGTTTTCGTCCACCTGTCTCTGATCGGTCTGGCGGGTGGCGTAGGATTACAGCAGGAGTCGGTGTAGTCCCGGCAGGCAGAACCTGGGGGGACTGTCGATAGGGGGGAGCGGTTTTTGGGTATGACTGGTGTGTACAAGATGTTATAGCAGTCCTTGAATTTTGGCAAGAATAAACTACCATAACTCTTTAACTGGATAGGCAAGCTCGAAATACCGCGACAGAAATATTGACTACGCAAAACTACGCAACAACTTTTTATGCAAACAATACCTTGAGGTAGTTTCCAGTCGCCTCCATCTTGAAAGTAACAATAAGTCTATTGACGAACACGAATGAATTGATTGCAATCTGTTCCCTTATCCTTCCTATTTGTTCGTGTTCGTCAATCGACTTATCGTGACTTTCAAGATAGAGGCGACTGGAAACTCCCTCAAGGTACTGTTTGCATGAATAGTTTTTTTAAATAAACTACGTGTGCATTTTAAAAGTTCTCAGTGCCTCATTTTCAATGTCAGAGCCCTCGGAATTCTAGCAATGAAGTGTGGAGCTACTTTGAGCCTTGTTAATGATGAAAAAAATAGCGATTTCTTTGCATGGCAATGCTATGCGCAATTTGCTACCATTGTAAGCCTGTTGAGAGCTTCAGCTAAAAAGCCATTTATTTCGAAATGTTGCGTGCGTACGGCAGTGGGGTATTCGACAAAAGTTATTACTCATTATCATGTTTCAATACACCCCAAGTCAATTTCACACCAGAATTCTCCTTTAAATAACCATTTTGTATGAAATACAGATATGTGGGCGGTTTGCATGGTTTTATTGTTGAAAAATTTCCTGTTGACTGTTTGCAACAGCGGCAATTACACAGACGACCCGGTCTTACAAGCATTTTTATTCACAATAAAAATGAACAGTTTCATCGACTGTGAAAGTTGTAAAAAGATTCCACGGATGTAAAATATATAAAGCACTTTTGATACTATCTGCAAGTTGATAAAGTTATGAGAGGGTTTATTTCCTTCATTCTTATCGGCAAATATTATGGCAAAAATATTATGGCAAAAAAACATGAATTTGTAGACATTAACTTTCCTGGAAATAAATATAACGCCAACTGCACGAAAGAAAATCTGTAGAAAAAATTACTTCAGGCGTTACACTTTACTACAAATATAATGGATGTCATGTTGTCTGACGAAAAAATTTCAATGCTTTACTTATTTGGGCTTCCATGTGATGGGGATTTACACTAAGATATGTGTGAAATGGCCGGCCAACGTGCCTTCTCACTCACTCTGCTTCTCGGTTCAGTGAGCAGAGCACGTTTACCTGACTTTCGGCTGATACACAGCCAACGGCACATTGGCGAAATATGAACCTTTATTATGCTGGTACTGGATTATGACAACTCATTCAGAGATATAAAATCAGGAGAACTTCATTGCATTAAAAAAGGTGAAAACCTTCAGCAAACACAGAATTTCTTACATAAGCTAAGAAGAAAACATTTTCAGTTGTAATCACTTTTTCGTCATTAAGGAAACATGACACAGAACTGTACTCGCGCATTGATGCAGTTAGCGATTATTTCATTTATGCCAGCATGCCTTCTTCGCTTTTGCGGTCGCCACAGCATTGCCCTGCACAGTGATTTTCGATTAGTATCACTCATATTTCTCCACAACAATCTGCTGCTCCTCTGTAGAGAAATCACTTCAGACTGGCTGGTGGCTGCACGTGGCATGCTTTCATGCACATGCACCTGAATAGTAATCGTAATTGGAGTCTGGCTTTACATGCCTTGTTGATCAATTATGCCGCGCCCTTATAATGCTCATTGCATTTGTTTGGTTTAGTAAAGCTGAAAGTTAATCCTGCTTAAGATGTTGTGTGATGGTTCATCTGATCAGCTCTTTTGTTACTTAACTGATGCATACTTTCAGAGATGTTAGCAAAAGTCATTGCTTCCAGCGCGATCAGATTAGCGGAGTCATTTACACACAATGAGATATGTTAGTGTTCCAAGGAATTAGCCCAATAAGCCAGGCCTAATGTTACTCTTTTGTTGCTACAAACCCAAGGCTATGTTTATGAAACTGGGCCCCTAGAATGCACTGTCCACGAGCAGCCTCATGAATCCAGATTTTACCCAGCCGAAGGGCCAGAGTTCTCATGCACTGCTCAGAGTAGCCTACAGGCTGATATAAGCATGATCATTATAAGAGGTGCTGATGACGATATTAGTAACACAGAGATGAACATTTCCCCGCAGTTTTCCAATTAACCCTGCACAGAAGGACCATTCCAGAAAACGTTTGCTCACTTGCCCTGCCCAGTCCCCTCCTTTACATCTCCTAGTCCCTCCTACTGTCTAGTCAGCTCCACTCTTTCTCTCTCTTACACACACACAAGCGCACACAATCAAATTTCCACAAGCATACAGATACCTGTACCTACATATGCATGCACACGCACACACACACACACACACACACACACACACACACACACACACACATACACACACACACACACAGAGGCATGTATAGACACATGCATGTGCACATACATGCCTGCACACGAACACACACACACACACACACACAGTAGCATGTATACACACATGCATGTGCACGCACACACGCACACAAACACACTCTAATCACAGATGTGTTCCCAGGGGCCGCTGCTGTTTTTAATGAGAATTAATGCCCTGGAATCAGGAAGCCAGACAGAGCTCCCAGCTGTTCATTAGGCCTATTTGGACTGAGTGAGGATCATTTATAGCATATCAGAGAGACCACTCACACACCCCCTGTAGAACCCAGACACCTGTAATCATATTCCCCCTGATAACCTCATTGCTCATAATCAAAGACAGCATCTCCTTCCATCAGAGGTTTGATAAATCATGTGTAAAATGGGATGCACTCAATGGCCCCCATCAAACGGTGTAATTTACATTTCCAGCTCACACCACAAATATCCATCATCCCAATATTACAGCCATTAATCTCATTTTTTAAAACGAACATAGATATGGAATATGCTAACAACCCAAATGAGCGATTATGATATGTTATACACAGGAGAATGAATCCTGAATTTTGGATGTCAGATGATTACTTTTTTGCCAATGATATGAAGGTTTTGTATAACATTAGCCTCATAGCATCATTGCCCATATCATTTTTTAAAGTTTTTTAGAAATTGCTTTGGAGAATGGATTTTTTTTTTTAACGTTTTGAGAAAAAAATGAAAAACACATTTTTTTTTGCCAACGCGAAAGAACAGGCAGCCAATATCTTAATTTGGCAAAAAGGTAATTATGCTATGAGGCTAATGATAAGGTAGACACACACAGGCATTTCCTTGGTGAGGGTAAATTATTTTATAGAAATATCCGGTCGAGAGGACAGCAGCGCTGCTCTGCACAGTACATCGCCTCTGTACGCACTGAGCACATACACAGCACATACTGCATCACAGGGATCTGCACGAAGAGGCCATTATCAGCGGGAGAGGCGTCTCTGAAGCGTGAGAATAACTCACCCTGACCTGCAAGTGCCGGACTTCCCGTGTGTATCATTGTCGGAACAGCAGTTTGGGCTCAGAGAGCACATCGCGAACGATATGAACCATCGTTCGGCTGAAATCTGAGCTACCACACGCTCCCTCACTCTCTCCCTCACCCTCTCTTTCAACCACTCTCTTTTTCTCACTCAGAAACACCATGAGCTTGTAGAAACTCTATCACGATATCACTCCCCATCCTATAAAATCCTGGACAAAACCGAGCTGCAACTTCGCGATAAGGACCCGTGGCAGCAAGAGATTAAAACGTAACTGCCAACCCCTCACTGGTCTTTTCATTGGTCTTCATTAGCGAAATAATTGCGCAGAGTAAAACCTTGGAGCAGCTCTTTTTTACTTCAGTTCATGCTTCAGATTGTAGGGGCATGAGGTTATCCAGCAAACTTAGTAAACCCTGCCTTGTGAAACGAGGCCCATGACAGAACTCTGTCTGAAACGTATTGCCCATAAATACTGGGCAAGAACAATTACAGAGGGCTTTAATTTTTACATGGTTCAGAATATGAGGGTGTTAATGCCAACAAATTAAATCTGGATTGTACTCATACCATGTAGGAATGGGAGCACTTTACATCCTTTCTGTAGATGAGAAGTTACCTTCTACACAGGCGTCTAAATGATGCAGCGATTGTATTTGCGCCTAGAACACATAACCGTATATTGAATATTCATGAGGAGGCAGCGCCCTAGAACTATTCAAAAGATGTGAGTTCTTGAGTCCGAAATGGTGCAATAGCCGTTACGTGAATCATCACCCCCATAAAATCTGATCTGGCTACCAGAGCAACCAGGTAATATACATTGATCATGAAAAAAATTGAACCTCATTGCAAGCATATAAAGCCAGCCATACTCAAAAGAATGTGAATACAAAGGTGAAACACTGCTTAGAGAATAACACAATATTCACTGTGAATTCCTGTGTTGTCCATATACTCTCAATACCTCCAATTTCCTATCACGGGGCTGCCAATTTTCAGAATACCTTGGAGTGAGACAGGAAGGAAAAATGTGTGTTCACAGGCAGGCAATAATCCATCTAGGGGGGTCCCGGGGGATGCTCCCCCAGAAGAAAAACTGAGCGCATGTTTAAGTTAAATGCATCAATTTTGTGCTCTTTGAGAGCAATACAAAGGGTGCAGATTGATGAAGTACAGTCTACTCTTGTAAATAATTGTAAGCTACAGTGAAACATAGTGCCACAGGCCCTGCAGCTCTCCAGGATGGTTTATACTTGTACAGGCTGTCAAATAACACCATGAACAAACTTTTGTTGTGCTCATGGGTAGGAACGTATGCGCCAAGTTTCAGCTTTATGGGTCCAGTGGTTTCAGAGATGATGGTTTAAAGTAAACGCCTTCAGAAGAGGGTGCGGCCAAAGTGCTGAATTAAAATCAAGGTCAAATTTAAAAATTTCACAAAACCCAGCAAGTTTGTTGTAGGACTTGCTGCCATGTACCAAATATCTGCCAGATATCAGCTTTATTGCTTCAAAAACCTCTCCACTATGGCTCCATATGATATTTTCAATATGGCCACCATGGCAGGCAAATTTGAAATAGGATCAATACGCCACAAACAAACTTTGGTGCGCTCATGGGCAGGAACATGTGTGCCAAGTTTCAGCTTTATGGGTCCAGTGGTTTCAGAGAAGAAAATGTTTATGGACGATGCCGGCATAGAAAATGATGGACAGACGGCCCATGACATACAGGCCCACGGGTCCAGGTGTGGTAAAAATTCAGTCATAAACCCATTGCATAGATATGAATGGTAATGAGTGGGGAAATAGCCATAGCCATAAAGCATGGTAAATAAAATTTTAATACAGCTTATAAATGGCCAAAACCTAAAATGAATATTGCACACATTTAAGCCATAAAATAAATGAAGTAAAACTGGTCTCTGTGCTGAACTGGTTTGTTTTTAGAAAACAATTCTTACTTTAGACCACAATTCCAAATGGTAAACTCTGTACCGTAGATTTAGACTTTAATAATATAATATCCAACCTGAATTCCCAACAATAATTATTGTAGCCTATCAGGCAATCACTATGATAATAAGGAAACACTGATTATAGATGATAGCCACTTTAAAAATACATATAAAAAATAAACAGCTAGATGTTGTAGGTCTGGTTACTTTTCTGGTTGTTGTTCCAGCTGCCGTAGTTTTGGTTTATGTACTTCTTTCTTCATAGGTAGTTGATATTTAAACTAAAAGACAAGAAATTCTTTCCTGCTCCTGTCGTATCTTAAGGTTACTTATTCATCTTGTTCTCTATCTTATGATGGAAATATTAATACCAAGAATTCATCAGGAACATTATATGAATGGGTGAATCAGGGCTGGAAATGATTAAGCACGGACATTACTTTTCATATTTGTACTGTAATGGCATGTATAAAAATATCACAGAGACAAAATGATGCAAGTTACTAGGCCATCTTCAAGGTATAACGAAGAAAAACCATTTATAAGAGATAAACAGCCTTAACAGCCCATCATGACAGGATTCGGATTTAACAATGTTAACCCTTTGTAGCACAGACTGTGAACATATGCCTACACTATGTTAAAATGGGATATCCCATGCTCTTTTGGGACCTTTTGATGGGATTTGTCGCAACTTTGTTTTTTGGGGGTTCTAGTGCGTGGTCTGTCAGTCCATTATTTTGGACATTATGCTTGTGGGATGCACACTGCCATCCAGCGATTAGGACCTTATGCATGTGGGGTGAAAGAAATAATATGAAGTCAAAGACTTCTGTTTATCAATACTGCATTCTGGACTTGGCTTTATGAGAGCCATTAGCCTGGCAAACATAATGTCCAATATTTTTGATAGAGCATAAAATCAGGTTCATTCCAACAAATATTGTGCATTGCAAAGCTTATGTGTTGCAGTGTGTGCAATATAATGTACTTCATTACGCCAACAAGAAAAAAGTTTGATCAAAACTTGAATAAAATGAGAATATTTCTGACTTTTGCATAACTCTTACTCATGGACGCTGCAAATGTGATTGTTTGTGGAAAATCATGTGACTAATAAAATAGGCACTCATTGGGGGAAATTCTGAGCTGGAAATGTCTAATGAAATGTACATTATGTGTTCTCAGGGTATCTATGAGCCAAGACAACATAACCCTTACTCAAAATATTTCCAAAATATTGGACAACATACAACTAGTGGTTAAACCAGATTGTTAGAATGTTCTGAAAACTCACAACATACTTCAAAGTCTTAACAGGTGGAACAAAGAATGAATAAATCGGATGAAGGAAATAGCCTTTTAATTGTCTGATTCTGTTCCTACCTGTGCACTTTACATTCTATTACAATCACAAAATGAATTTTTTGTTGACTGAATTGTAACATACTAAGCAAAGATAAAAAGTACAGACATACTGTTTATGGGATCAGTAAAACAGCATTAAATATGCTGCTTTTGATGATTTCTTAAACAATAACCCTTTTTACAAACAAGTTGAAATCGCCTCTCTCCTGAAGACTGTGTCCAGCAAGGGCACAAAACCCTGGCTTTTTGGAAAATACAGCAATGAACTGCACATGGAGGATAAACGCCTCTGAACATTAGTTCCTTGTGCACCATCTACTTTCGCACCAGTGAGTGGCGCCAGATAAACCCATGGCCCTTGCAAAATTTACATAACTGATTACATTAGTAGTGTTACTCATAAACCAACATTGTGTTCAGTCACGCCTAATAAATCAATTCCCAGTTGGGACATTATAGCCAACTGTCACTCACAACAAGTTTGGCTAGTCACTAATTTAAGCAGCAGTGGTTCATTCTCCTCTGGCTTGTCTTTTAATTTCATGTTATAATTTCAGTTCTCCATCACAGTAAAGCTAATGTTAAATAGGATACGGTTTCTTAACTTTGGAAACAGTCTTCTGTGTGGGTGAATGACAAACTGATTCATAGCTGAACAGATTAGCACCCCAATACTCATTGTGCGTAACCGGTTGACAAGTGCTCGTGCACTCGAGTAATGCAAATTAAAGGGGACCTATTATGCGACATTTCCAAGTTTACATTTTGATCTTTGACTCTGTCGAGTACTCCTGATCATTCAAAGTCCATATTTAGCTCATACTGCCATCCTCAAAAAAACCCCATTTGTAGTCCATTTTAGTCTCTTCCTAAAACGCCTAGTTTTGGGTGGCTCTTCCGCTATGACCCCCCCGTGTGCCTACTTTCTTCAGATTGGCCAGCTCTGTGGAGGGGGTGGAGCTGGGCGGGACTCAGCAGAATGCAGTTTTCCAGGTCCGCCTCCCCAGCGTGAAATGTGAGATGCGTCTGCCATCTGAGCTAAGCAATCGGCGGGGAAATTTCACAATCAAACACAGTACATGTGTATACATCTAATGAAATGAAAGTGGAGGACGCAGCTCAAGCTCTAATTTGCTATTTACCAACAGCTACTATGGTGAGTACACCGGTGTTTCTACTCTATAGCTAGGATTGAGGGAAAGCTAGAATCCACCCCATAGAGACAAATTTGTAGAACGGGTCAACATACCCAAGTGTAGACCGGAGACCGTAGAAATCCGGTGGGTCTAAGTTTAGAGGAACAGCAAAAAGTGGACCAACAGCTTATGGACTGCTTAGGTGTGCATTATAAGGACCTGCTGGTTCGTGTGCATAACTGTGGTGTGTCTTTAGCAAGGAGTAATGAACAGCTCCTGCGCTGGTATATGATGGAGGGGAGAAAGCTCCAGGCTAAATGGTCTTTTTGAAAATTGCCCGTTGTAATGGTTCATTTATTGCATCGAATGACATCGAGGAAAATGGACGCGATAAGCTGCTTTCACACTGGACGCGAAACAAATTTTTCATGCAACAGATTACATTCAAAGTCAATGGAAAGATGCAAATACATGCATTATGGGTACGTTAAGCCGCTTTCACACCGGACGCAAAACAAATTTTTTGTGCGACAGATTACATTCAAAGTCAATGCAACGCCAGAGAAATCGTTTGTTACACCAGACACGTTAGAGCTTGTGCGTTTCGCATTGCTTTCGCCGCGGGAGCATCAGAGAGCTAGCCCAGGTATTGGTGAAGTATCCGGCTGATCCTGGTCATGGATAACTGAAGCAATCACTAGCAGCCGTAAACAACCCAAACACGTATCCCAAGCTCTGCAAAACCTATGTCTGATCTAACTGCAGCCTTTTCAGCTCAACTTACAGACACATACAACACCTGTCCGGTTAGCTTCAACTGTAGTGGCAACAATCGGGCAACGCTATAATGAAACTGCCACACTGATGCTTACCGAAGTAACACAAACGTATCGATCAGAATTACTGCATATAAGTTAACCAGGAGCATTTTTAATTAGCACGACGGCACGCAAACTAACATGCATTAGCTGGTAACCCAGCGGTCATAACAACCACAGAGACAAACCCTTGCAATACAAGTTTTACAGACAGAATGTTCCGTTACTGTGGACAGTTGTACCAACCATCCAAATTACAAACTAATATAAAAAGTTAGCTTCAAATGAGGTTTATGTCCAAACATCTTCTGTGTAATTTCCCCTGATTTTACTCTTGCGTATTTAGGATACAAACATCAGCAACAGTAACTTGACTACATTAGCCGCTGTGCTACAGCCACAATCAACAGGCCATCACGTTAGGTAGGCTTATGCCGTAAAAGCAACTTACAGCGTCCGCGTCGGTGAGTCATGGACAGTTGCGACCAATACAGGCTTTATCTTCAGGTACTTTACAAAGCCTGTGTTTGAGGCCAGTTGTTAGTACTAACTATCGTTAGCGGTCCTGCTAGCCACCCGTGACACGTTAGCTTCACTTCCATTATTTGCTGTCATATCGTTACTTACAGCTTGTGGCTCTGAGCGCTTGATCGATGCAGCTGCTTCAGGTTTGAGAAGACGCATATCCAGTGTCAAATTATCCTTTATTGACAAAGCTGTCTTTGGTGAAATGCTGAGCACAAACAGCTAACGTTCCCTTTAGCCGTGGCTGTTTGCTGCCAGCAAACAAAAAAGCTACCCACTGATTTCTGGAAGCATCGTCTTTTGGAAGAGAAATAGGTGCTTTTCTGCGCGTCCAAAAGTAAACAGACAAGTAGCTTTGGGAGAGATACTGACAAAACTGTACCTCAAATGATCTGCAGTTCTTCTTTTGCATTTCCAAAGGTGTCGACGCTACTAAGGCATAGTATGATCCGCGGCTGTTTGTGCCTGCTTGAATAGTTACTGGTGCGGGCAGGTCCAGCACTGTGATTGGCTCTGGCTAGGTCTGTAGTAATTGGACGGCACAACCTGACGTGAGGTTTAGCCCAGATCTCGTGAAGATCTCAGGACGAGCTGTTCAGAGAGGAAATCACGTTCATGAAATCACGTTATTGGATTACAGCAAAACCCCTGTGTTTTATCTTTAGAAACTTTTCAGTGGTTGAGTATGAGTACTACATTATAACATTACTTATACGTATTAAAAGAAGGATCAGCATAATAGGTCCCCTTCAAAACACATGAAATATCGCCACGAAAATCAACAATTTATTTATTCAAACTGTGCCACGGTCCTCTATTGTCCATCAATCCCTGAAAGTATCCAGAACGAAGACTTCTATTTTGCGCGAGAAGTAGGAGGTGTGACGTGTGTGGGCTTAAAGAGGGCCAGCTGCATGTGTCTCACGCTCAGTGCATGAGGGCCGGCAACATTGTTATCAACATAAACACACAATTTTACTTTTGCAATCAAGTAAAGAGGTCCCCTTCAAAATGTCAAAATTCAGCATTCATTTTTTCCATCATTAGCAAGCCCTTCAGAGAAACTACATAAAATAGAAAGCAGAGCCAAATCTGAAAATTTTCTCTCTTAGCACTTCCTGCCCCTTTTAATCTTTCTCAGGGCTTTGGTAAGAGTCATTGCGACTTAATCCAATAGGACACAACATTTGCTTTCTAATGGTGTTTTGCTTTAATCAAAATTTCCCTCTTGAGGGGTGGTAATCTAATGCACAAAGAGACCTTGCTTTGTGTGTTTCGCACCAATGGAGATAACTGAATTCAGAGGAGACAGTTCAGGCAGAATACCCTTATCTCATCAGTATATTGCCATTTACTGTAGCTATCTAATCTGTTGTTGAATTTGTCAAGTATTGGAACATAGTATAGCCAAGTATATTTCAGGAGCTATCATAAAGCCTGCATAACATTCATACAACTGAGACAAATGATATGTTCACTCAGGACACTTATGTCAGATTTAATCACAGAGCGACATGCATTTGAGTTTGGCGGTGACTCTGCTCAAGTGATGCACTGGAACAATGCGAGTGAGTAATCTGTGTTACTTACAGTAACAGAGGAATGCTTGTTGCACAGTGCCGCCGGTAACTACAGCATTCAATTGACGGTGTTGTTGAGACCACATGTTGCAGAAAATTTGGAAGATTAAGCAGGAATGAGTTTTTATTAGATATCATATGAACCGTGTTATGAGAATACGTTGATTTGAAAAAGCAAACAAGAAACTTGCAAGTGAAAAGGGAGCATTAATAAATAAACCATTAATAAAATAAACCAGAATATGGCGATAAACTAAATTTAATGAGAAAGTCATGAAGATCCAGAGCATTTTCTGCTGGTCTTTTCACATCTGTCTGTCCCTCTCTTGCACTCCTCCTCTCTCCCTCTCTCTTTCCCTCAACCCCAACCCCTCCCCTTCTTAATCTCTCTCCTCTTTTCTCTCTCTCCTTCCTTCTACCTCTCCTCCATCCCTCAGAATGAGCAGAATACAGTTCATGCTTCAGTGAACCCATCGCCCCCTCCTTACCCTTTCACCGTGTCATTGGTGACGCAGTGGTAGTTAAACGTGCCGAACATCTGAACTCCCAGAATTCCATAGAGCAAGAGGAAAAAGAGCAGAAATATGGACACACTCCAGATCTGTTCCCCGGAGCGTCTGCGGAGAGAGTCAGAGAGACAGTCTGCTAAAAAAGAACAGCTAAAACAGGCTGATCAAATCAATTCCACCTCTAAATGAGGAGTTTGTTTCCAAAAGACAATACGTTCATTTTACTCATTTTAGAGTGAATCAGCTTTTTCTATGTTGGCGCCAATTGCATTTTATTAAAAAAACTCAAACTTTGACCATGAAAAAATACACCTCATCGTATGAATTTTTAAAAACGGATTTTTGCACCATGTGTAAGAGGCACAGGCCTATCGCTCAATGGTATTATCTCAATTTTTGTAATTTTGGCTTTTATTGCATTTTGGAAACATGCAGGCGTTCCCTCCAGTAAACAGAGGTAAAATCCAGATTGAGAAATTATTCGTCCAACACAGTGATTTCTTACAACTGGATTTGCCAGTTTGATCAACCCTTCAGCCAGGACAGTGGCCCATCGAGTGAGATCAGCGGGCTGAGTTCACGGGCAGAAGAGACATGAAGAGGGACCTTTACGCTCTGATTCGCAGACTCTCGATGACAGCAGGCAGTAAAAAGCTTACTTCAGGATGTTGGTGATGCGAGTGCGTGGCAGCTCGAAGCGGAAGTATATCCGGAACGCTCGGATCATGATCAGCGCCCTGGGAATGCGGAGCATCCCCCACGGCGACATCTGGTCCACGATCTCCGCTATTTCAAACACCTGAGTGCAAGAATCGAGGGTAAAATCATGCACGTTGTCAAGAGCGACCAAACCGCCTCCACGATGTTTCAATTGAAATCATCTGCGCTTAAGACAGGCCTCATGTGTGCTTCTGTAAAGCGTCTTTGTGTGAGGGGAAAGTGCACAGTAAATACAGCTGGACAGAACTGAGGCTCACCTGCAGCACCAGAGAAACCCAGAGGAAAAAGACCATGAAGCCATCAAACATACACCAGCGATCCTTAACATAAGGGTTGTCCCCCTGAAAGAGAGCAGGTCTAATTATTCATCTCGCAATACACAGGAAACGCTGTGATTATAATGATGGAGCTGCACACAAAGGCCCAGCGCAGATGTTCTGACTCTTTTGTGGTATGAAGGAACCAATTAAATCAAGAAAGATTCATTTATTTATATTAAACACTGAATGACAGGATGCCGCTGAGCGTATTCCACAGAAGGCAGCATTCTTCACACATGAATCTTTGATTTGAGCAGGTGAACACAATTCACCACAGTACTACACGGATGAAGTATTATCCATTATTTTAAAGCAAAGAAAAATTATGGTAACAAGTAAGAAATGTTCACTCACGCTTGAGGTAGGAGAGAAAATATTGGGTCAAACAGTCCTAATTCAGAGTGCTCAGACATTATTGAACCCAGAGGAATCCAGCACTCAACAAACAATAAAATAATTGTACAGTGATATCAAACAGTCACTGCATTAACTTGTTTTTTTTTTTTTTTTTTTGCAATGACTGCATTGGTTTGAGAGTGTGGGTACCACTTTTGGGGCCAAAGAATATACGATAGCACATAGCCCTAACCCTTTGTTTGCTCAAAATATTGTTCCAGAATATACCCACTCCTAAAACTCAAAATGGCCATTATTTTCACTTGTTGGTAACAAATTGTGAAATGCAACTCTTTCATTTAATAATTATTTAAAGGCTGTCAATATTCCCATCAATCACGGTGAGGCCAAAGGGCCAAGAGGGGAGAGTTACAATCGATCACATCATAATAAAGGGCAATAAAGGAGCCAAAATCTCATTTCAGAATCACTTAAAGCCCAAAGCAGTGCCATTAATATGGAACAATTAAGCAATTAAATCTCTCTGTACACCGCTCTAGGGCCAATGCATTCAGACAAAATGAACTAATCTAATTATTCCTTAACTAGTACAACGTAAATGATAGAGCCCAATGGGAGATTCTAAGGCCTGACTGAATAGCTAAAAACAGATACACATCCTATCAGGGCAGGGAAGCTCCTTAAATGTACTTAAAACATTCACACATAATGGGCACATCACTGGGACAGCTTCAGATAGTATAACTGAAAGGAGGTTATTCATATGCTTTGTCAGGGGCTAAAAAATGTCCACATTAAAAACAAAAACAAAAAAAAGTTTTTTTAAACAGAAGAGTAAACAGCTCAGCTTTTTTAAACAGCTCAAGCTGAATGCTGTGTCCAAGCTGTTGAAGTTGCTGTTGAAGTTTATGTTGAAGGGCAATGGCACCAATTGCATCCAAAAGCTAATGAAGTAATTTGTTATAATTATTTGCAACTTATTCATTTTGATCTCATAAGCACTTAATTTGTGCGCCGCAATTATATTTGTATCATACCACTGCAAAGATGAAATGATACTTCAACATAAATCTGAGATATGGCAGGGTAGATGCAATTGCTTCAACAGAGAACTTTATAAATTAATACTTCATCTTTCATGTAGTAATTAATGAGATAAATAAAAACATTTCAGTGATATAAAATCCCGCTGGAAACAGGAAATGCTTTCACTAAGTCTTCGGAAGCAGAGAATATGACACACGGAAGTTCGATGAAAACAAATAGCAAATGTTTT
The DNA here is from genome assembly GCA_029721435.1 of Gymnothorax reevesii. Classification (NCBI taxonomy): domain Eukaryota; kingdom Metazoa; phylum Chordata; class Actinopteri; order Anguilliformes; family Muraenidae; genus Gymnothorax; species Gymnothorax reevesii. Next base: position 35,765,105 of record CM056587.1, read on the forward strand.
AACTTTTATTTCCCAATTACTTCAACAATAACCTGGTACTATACAAGTCCACTTCATGAGGAAAAATATTATTGGCCTGCAGTAGATTCTCTGAAAGGTTCTGAGAGAGCTTTATTAAGTCTACCCAGACTCCATCTGTGCTGAAGACTCTTACACACTGCAGCTAAATCACCATACTGCAAGCCTACTGTTTCATTATCTGTTTATTTTATGTTCTTATTTCAAGAACATTTTGTATTTTGTATTTGTATTTATGTCCCCTTTTTTGTTATTTTGCCTTTGTTATTGTCAGTCCCACACGTCTTTGTTTTCATCATTGCTTCCCTCTCGCCCTCTCAATGCTGTCCGTAAATTTTCTTGTGAAGGTGCTTGTTTGCAAACACGGCCCCAGTCCCACTTCCCTGTTTACAATGTACCTGTTTGGAATTTTCACCAGTAATTTGTTTGCTACTTTTTCTCCATCCAGTGCAAGTCTGTCTCTTTATCTAGCCTGGTGTGATTTCCTGGTTTCGATTCTCTTTGTCTTTTGGTTTTTACCCCTTGGCCGACTCCGGCCCTGAGGGGTATTGTCGTCACCTGCGTGTCCATCTGTCGTTCGTCGTCTGTCGTCCGTCCATGATTTTGTCTGGGGCAGTACTCGGCAACTAATGATTGCAGCTTCACCAAATTTGGTATAGTAACTCAATATGACCCATTGATGTGCAATTTAGATTTTTTGCTGGACTTGACCTTTGACCTTAGCGGTGTGACCTTGAGCCTGGAAATCTTGTCCGGGTCAGTACTCGGCAAATAATGATCGCAGCTTCACCATATTTGGTATGGTAACTCACTATGACCCATAGATGTGCAATGTCACATATTTTGCTGGATTTAACCTTTGACCTTAGCACTGTGACCTTCACCCTGGAAATCTTGTCCAGGTGACATTTTCTGGGCCAGTACTCAGCAACTAATGATCGCAGCTTCACCAAATTTGGTATGCTAACTCACTATGACCCATAGATGCGCAACGTCACATATTTTGCTGGATTTAACCTTTGACCTTAGCACTGTGACCTTGACCCCAGAAAAATTGTGCGGGTCAGTACTCGGCAACAAATCATCGCAGCTTCCCCAAATTTGGTATGGTAACTCAATATGACCCATAAATGTGCATCGTCAGGTTTATCCTGGATTAAACCTTTGACCTTAGCTCTGTGACCTTCACCCTGGAAATGTTGTCTGGGTCAGTACTCGTCAACTAATTCTCGCAGTTTCACCAAATTTGATATGGTAACTCACTATGACCTATAGATGCGCAAAGTCAGGTTTTTTGCTGGATTTGACCTTTGGCCTTTGATCTTAGCTCTGTGACCTTCACCCTGGAAATCTTGTCTGGGTCAATACTCTGCATCTAATTCTCACAGCTTCACCAAATTTGGTATGGTAACTCATTATGACCCATAGATGTGCAAAGTCAGGTTTTTTGCTAAATTTGACCTTTGACTTTAGCTTTGTGACCATGACCCTGGAAATCTTGTCCGGGTCAGTACTCAGCAACTAATTATCGCAGCTCCACCAAATTTGGTATGGTAACTCACTGTCACGCACATATGTGCATTGTCATGTTTTTTGCTGGATTTCACCTTTGACCCTTGCGCTGTGACCTTCAGGCAGGAAATCTTATATGGGTCAGTACTCAGCAACTACTGATCGCAGCTTCACCAAATTTGGTAACTCGCTGTGACACATCCATATATGTCTGACAGTGTAATTTAAAATTCAAAACCCTTGAATTGTTTCACAGACCAACCACCTTCTCACACTTACACAGTTAAGGGCAGAGCAGTTGATGGTCATATAGTTAAAGTGAAGACCACACTGGAATGGCCAGGTGTTAAACACAGATAAATTCTATATTCTAGTTCAGTCCAGATCTCAACTTACCCCATGCGAAAACAAAATTTTTGCCAGTTTTGTCAGTCATAATACACTCCAACCGAAACTCCTACATATCACCCTTAATAAGGCAATCTTAACTAGCTAAATTGCAATATGTTATACGTCATTCCAAGTCCACACATGAAAAGTAAACTTTAAAGAACATTTTCTGCTCATACTTGCGCTCGTATTTCGTGAAATGAAGCTGTCAGGTGAGATATCTGCTCTCACATGAATCGGGAACATAGCCCTTTTTAGTTTGTTTGTGATCTCAAAAGGCAAGAATGAAAAATTTAATCATGCAATGTCTGATGCCATCCCATGATGCAAAGGCCAAAAAATTAGCCTTACTTCTCATCTGTGTTATGTCCCCGTCAAGCAATGGAGCCATAGTGATGAATCAGCTTGTGGTGAGCATGTGAATGTGTAGATCACATGAGCTGAAGCCTCGAGGCTCTACAGCTCATGTTATCCACACATTCACATGATCTCTGTACGGACACAGCGGCAGCCGACACGACAACCATGAATCCATAGTAGCCGCCTGACTTCCTCCGGGGGGCTACAATAATATTTTGGTTGCTAAGCAAGTAAAACAGTGCAGTTGTGTAAGTGGTTTTTTGTAATTTGTCATTTCTCTCTTATATTTACGACGGTTTAAAAAACAAAAAATGGCTGCTCCTCCCTGTCTTCAGAGTGTTGTTTAGGCACCAAGAAAAATTCTCATCATCATTGCATCATTGAAAACCGAGAACAACTGCATCTTTAGGTATTCATACTAAGTGGTCTTGACATACACCTGAAATGGCAGAATGTTTCCTGCTGTAGCAGAGTCAGCCATTTTGTTCCACATTCAGCAATTTTATAGTCATTTTGTATTAAAACAGGCCATAAGAATGGAAGTCACGCTCAGAGTTCCCTCCTCAGGCCCTCAGGCTAAGGAGGGAAGACAAGGTCTCATGTACTTGTCAGATGTCCTGTATCTCCAGAATACAGCGTAGTCCTCAAAGAAGTCAAAGTGATATCAAAGGAATACAAAACCTCCACAGAGGTTCAAACCCTGTCTGATTCAGGGACACACTCACATTCACTTACACACACACACACACACACACACACGCACACCAAGATTCAAAGCATCAGAGGGATCCCCTCTGTCGGTTAAAAATGGTTATAGCTATAAAGGTTTCCAATTTTGAAACATTGCAGATATCAAATATGCAGTACAGATCACATCAAAACAGAATTCTATCGCGGTAGGGTCGGGAGAAGGAAACGGTAACTTCAGAGCAACATGAGGGTAGAAAGGCGGTAGGTTGTCTGAGAAAGCATGGTGCAGGGATACAAAGCATTTATAAATATAGTACCCAGTCACGAAACCCTTCCAGGACACACATCACAGGTCGTCCAGCGTGTATCTTATTTCATTTTTAACTAAAAGTTGAGGTTATATTTTTTGCAGGTCCGCACTGAATGCAAAAAAGGGGAATCCCCACTCAAAGTTTTGACATAGGTTATTGGGGTTCCAGTTCTCATTATCCAGACTCGCTTCAGCTTGGCAGATAAATGAAAATTATGAAAGGCAATATTTTGACAAAGGCTTTCTGTGTGAGACAGAATAACAATATTTTATTATGTAGAGCGCTGTGGTGCCCGCACCCATTTTCACTTTTCTTTGGATAAGCGCGCCTGAATTCATAAGGAGTGTTGCAACTTAAGCCTTTGCGAGACAGAAAAAAGATTTGTTTTTTTATATGTTTAATTTCCTCATTTAATGTGTCATACAGATACCCTCGAAGTTACAAAGGCAACGATTCAAGACCATGCATATTCTGTTGAGGTTAGCCAGTAACCTTTCAGTTTTAGGTGCGTAGTGTCGGTACAGAAAGCAACACAAACCAGCTGCTGTCTCCGCTGGACTTTCAGCGATGCCTGTTCTCAGCTCACCTCACTCCCTCACAGTGGTGTACGTGAAAATACCCTACAATAAGTGTTCTGTTAACGTCTCTTGATTAATCTGTTATGTTAAAATATCCTGCATCAAGTGATTCTTACTGAACAGTCGGTAGTGTAAATGTGAGCGCCGCTCAAGTGCAAGAGGAAAGGCTGACTGCCTGTAGTTGTCACTGCTGAGTGTGAGGTCATGTGGAGTCGGTCAGTTCAGGAAACCACACGCGGTCAGAAACTATATTCTCTAAGCTGGCGCCGCCGCACGATCACTGTCTGCAGTTAAAAAGCTTACAGCATTAACCTCGCAAAACAACAAGGTAATCTGGCGGTAGAGTAGCGATACAAAGACGGCAAGACAGCGGTAAGGAGAGTTCTCGCAATTTTTTCCATTTTGATGTGAGCTGTATGGTTGTCCTTGCATATATAGTGCAGGCTTAGAGCCCCACAACAACAAAAATAGACCCACAGGTCCAAGGAAATGGTAGATAGCGACCCAAACAGAGGCCTGCAGTGAAAACCCACTGTTAGAAATTGCTGATTTGTATTTATTTTTAGTATGCTTTATTAGTTTTAGTAGCTATTTATTTATTTATCATATTTATTCTTTTAGAGTATGTATGTTTCTGTAAGATTGCGCTGTCTTTGGTCTTCAGTGTTTTCCTCTCGTTTCTGTCTCATGGAGTCTTGCCTTTTTCATCACACTCTCTTCCCTGTAATTTCGGTTAGGTATTTCCACTTCCTTCTCTCTTCCTGTTCTCATTGACTATCCACACCTGAGAGTAGTTTAGTGAGGAACAGGTGATTAGTTAGATTAGAGTTAGAACTCCACCCTTTTCCTCGCTCTCTCCTATCACTGTCCTTGCTTTTCTAGCTCCACCTCTCTCTACAGCTGTCCTGTGTTTAGCTGGGATTCCACTTCATTAGTTTGTGTGTTTAAAAGGCTCACTTTTTCCTCAGCTTCTTGTCGACTCGTTTCTTCCCATAGCTTGTCTTGGTCAAGTCTCGTTTCTGTGCTCTTTTCTTGTTTCAATTGTTGAAAACTCGTTTCTTGTGGTTCTCCCGTAAGTCTTGTATTTGATTGTTTGTATAGTGTTGTGAGATTGCGGATTGATTGATTAGTACTCCGTTTTCCCTTATTACCATTTTGTACCATTCTGTTTAGTTTCTCCTGTGTTCTCCCTTATCCCATCCAACTCCCTTTTTCCTTCCCCTTCCATTCCCTTAGCTCAGCCCCTTTGTTACTGTCTGCGGACTGATTCTCTGGTTACTGAACTACTTTGCTTGTCCCCTGACTTTGATTCTGCCTATTCTGAATTTCTGTTTGCCTAGCTATTGATCCATTTCTGTCCTTGACCACGAGCTTTGTTAACCCTAATAAACGTCCTGCCGATGCTGAACTGCACTTGGAGTCTAAGCCTGTTCCTTTCACCCACATCACCCTCATATTTCTATAATGGTCACAGTACAAGCTGGAGTGCTGGTATACAGTGGTTTATTAAGACTGAAGAAAGTATTTTATTTCTATGAGCTGATAGATTTAGCCAAAGTCACTTACAGTTGATTTTGTTAGGCAGGCTAAAAATCCCCACAGCAGTAATGTTGGCTTAAGGGTCTGGCTCAGGGGCCCGACAGCTGCTCCAGGACTTGACCCTTTCGTGCCCGCAAACGGAAATTTCAGTTTTATGCCAACTGAGGCTAAGCAGTTACATGCCGGATTCTACAAATCAAGGTCTTCAGCAAAGATTCAATTTCGAACTGCTATGTGAAATCTGCAATATTTTTCTGTAAATAAATGCATCCAACTTGTGCTCAAATGTATACGCAACATTTAATTTCACTATTTCATACAATACAATTCTACGGTTAACTAAGAATTTAATAAAAACTGGTCTTAAGTATCTAGGGCAGGGCAGTTACGTTTGGCTTTGTAAAAGCTGGGTGTAAAAGGGTTTGACTTTCTATGTTCCAATAATACAACCACAGGCCACGCGATTAAGTCTGTGTACGAGCTACATGGAAGTACTGGTTAGGGACAGTTCTGAACTGAGCAGATGGGCGCGTCTCTATGTGAAGGTTGGTTTTTCGAGATGCCAAACGCTGTGGCCGGAAAGATAGAAGAATAACAGAATAAGACAAACACAGAAATCCGAGAGGGAGACCCGCGCTTCCAAAGGACCTAGCTCCAGTCTGCGAAATAATAAGGAAGCAACGTGAGCTCGACAGAACGAAATGAAAGGGAAAAGTCTCAGAAACCGAAATAAAACGAACTAGCACCAAACGGTGCCCAGAAAGAGGAACACAGAGAAAGATTCCGTTGCTAGGTAGTGCTTTCCTCTTTTGCAGCTAATTCCTCAACAATACTCTAACTAGAGACCTTACTGGCTAAAGTGCAAACAAAACACTGACACTCTAGCAAGGGCAGTGAGGTGGAACAAGGGCTTAAATAGAATCCGGGCGCCGCCCCCAATTAATGCCAGCTGGCCCAAGAATCCGATTGTGGGCAAAATGATATCGTCCCGGACAAGAGCAACAAAGAAAGCTCCCAAAGCCATCGCCAGCCTCCAAAACCATGACACTCTAGGGTTACAGATCGCAAATAACATGAGAAAAGGTGCTGCTGTTCAGCTGATCCAGACCTGATAGAAGACTAGCGAGTTGTTCTGATTTGGGGAGAAGAATCGTGAATCCTCCCACTTCAAAAACTGTCCTATTGGACCATTTCAGTGGTTCTCAGACTCAGTTCTGGGACACCCCCTGTGTGTGCTGGCTTTTGTTCTGACCACAATTGCAATCCCAGAGAGCACAATTCTACTGAATAATGCTTTTTTCTTTATGGCATTATTCCTGTTCATCAGGATTTATTCCCCTCTGAAGCCATGTGAGTCATATAAAATACCTTCACATCATAGGCAGAAACACACATCTTTTTCCTTTTTGGAAACACGGGACACAGACCTGCATTTACAACATGAATCTGATCAATTAATCTTGGCCATAGATAGGCGCGGCATGAAGGGAAAAAGTTTAATAATCATGTTGTGACAATGTCTTAGAATTCCGGCTGGTAGCACTGCCGCCTCATGGCAAGAAGGTCGTGGGTTTGAATCCAGTCTGGGGCCTTTCTGTGTGGCCCTTGCATGTTCTCCCCGTGTTTGCGTTGGCTTCCTCTGGGCCCAAAAGCAAAAGACATCCACATCGAGATAATTGGAGACGCTAATTTGCCCATAGGTATGAGTGTATGTGTGAGTGTTGAGTGCGGTAAGCAGTGGAATGGCGAACTTTCCAGGGTGGGCCCCACGAAAACAACGCAATTAATAGATAAAAAGAATTGAAATAACAATGCAAATTATAGCGATCAAACCTGTATTGAGGAGCCATTTTTGTGCCAAGGGAAAACAATTTTGAACTTAAACATCTGCGATCAGAAACCTCATTAGCAGCTAATTGATTCACAGCAGTTTTGAATATGATCAGTTACACAGTAGTTGCCACCTCAAAAGCCATTACTGTAGAGCAAACTAAAAACAATATGATCTTTGGGCTTTAATTTCCCTGGAATGAGTATTAATTTCTGTCATAAGGTTGTCTAAGAGGGTAAATAATGCATGTAAACACGAAAAGTGAATAATTAGGGAAACCGAAAAGCTTGCTTCAATTCTGAGATTAGATATTGTTTACTGAGTACACAAATCAGCAAACACAGAGGTCCCTCAGTACCAATTTTAAGAACCACTACCATATATTACAAAATAAACTGTGGTGGTAAGATGGCTTTAGGAGTGTTGTCCACACGGTGGCAGCACTGGCCTCCATCATAAATATGACGGCAGCTATGACTCATTGTATTCAGAGTAGCTGCAGCCTATTGCCAAATGATTAGGCCTAATAAAAGCCTGGATATCCACCCTCTAATGGAAAAGGATTCTGAGGCTGTAACATGGACTTCGGAGCACAAGATCAACTGGGTTTTAGTTTTGTGTTTTGAGAATAAGTTCTGTAGTGTTTAAATTTGATTTAATGACAGGCTGTTAGCCAACTATTCATTTTGTTTGCAGCCCCGTCTGGTTGTACTTTTAGGCGAGAATATTTTTGCAAAGCTGGTGCTCTTTTTTTCGTCCTGCCATATGTGACTGACAATGTCGTCACTACCAACAAATGTTCCCGCTTATCTTCAGCTCTCTGGCATAGTAAATATGGTGTGCTTTCATTCAGCAGTACATTTTCACTCCATCCTTTTTACTTAATGTCAGTCTCCTCGTTTACAGTTGTAAATAAACTCCCTAGTTTTTTAACCCATCTCTAAGGCTTTCCAGCTAATGGAGAAGTATTACATTTTGCAGTTATGAAAATCCTGCATAATGCAATTACCTAAAAATTTATTATTCTGATGGGAATAATACACAATTATTATACCCCCGAAGGTGAAAAGTCGGGGGTATATAGTTATATACCAAGAATTCCTTCTGTCATTCCGTCCGAAGACATTATTTTTTCCGATTGATATCTTGAATATTATTCATTGGATTCTTCTCAAATTTGGCAGCCATATTTTCTACCACAGGGAAAGGCGCAGTGCAAAGTGTCGGCCATCTGGGATGAACTTTCTCAAAAATATTGCAGTTTTCCCGTTTTTGGACTAAGAAATTTTAAAGTGGGGCCAATGTCAATTTGTCCGATCGATATCGCAAATATTAGACATTGGATTATTTTCAAATTTGGCACACATATTCTCGACCACATGGAGAGGAGCAGTGCAAAGTGTAGGCCATCTGGGATGATTTTTCACAAAAATAACACTGTTTTCCTATTTCTGGACTTAGGGATCTTCAACTGGGTTCAATGTCAATTTATCTGATTGATATCTCAAATATTATACATTGGATTCTTTTCAAATTTGCCACACAAGTTTCTAACATATGGAGAGGTGCAGTGCAAAGTGTCATAGATGTGTTGTTATTTTTGTCAAAATTGATTTTCGGAATGTGATAATTTTCACAATCACCGAGGGAAAAAGCATGCTTGTGGACGTCTGGGTTATTAGTAAGCTCTGCTTACTTTTTCGCTTGTTGCATTATATTTTGGAATCTGCACCTGAGACACCAGAGACAAAGTCAACACAAAAGAAACAGTTTCTCCAACAGGTTCTACTCTCGAGTTATGGGCTTGGAATTACATTTCCATTCGAAAACACCAAATGCAACGTCCATTGAAAAATGCACACACACATGCACAGATTGTTTGCTGACATGGACTATGCATTTGAATATTTAATAAAACTGCTACTATGAAATCAAAATGATACTGCGATCTGGGGTAATACATAGTCATCGTTCGCGAAAGTGGATTTGCATAATGTGCGATGGCGCATCGCAATGAAGTAAGAGAGCTTGCACCTGGTCGAAGCCTGGATTCCCCTGGAATTCCACCTGCAGCTATAAAACATTGCCCTTGATCAGCTGAAGTGTGGAAGTATTTAAGATGGAAACTCAACAGTGTTGAGCACCTCTAACATTTGGTATTATATTAATATTAAATAGGAGATTTTGATAGCTCACAACACAGGACTTTCTGGTGATTATTCTTTTTATTCCGTAAGCAGCAGTTCACCACTGCATTCACATTCATTTGAGTATGTATGGCCTTATGTTGTTGCCAGTGGGTTACACAAATTTTTCATTATCAATTTATATTATGAAATATTCCCTGTTAGCTCCTGTAGCCACATATGCCAAACTGGCAGCAGATTAGCCTTTATAGGGAGATAAGATTCATGAAATGTCTATTTCACCGTTTTAGACATGCGAACTCTTGTCTCTTGAATTGTTCTAGGGCACCATCTCCTCATGAACATTCAATGCACAGTTAAGTGCTACAAGACCAATTACAATTATGGCATCGTTTAAAAGCCAGTATCTATGCTTCTCTGCCTCTGCGCGAACAGCTTGACAAATATATAACCTTGAATTGAAAGAAAATTATGAAATATCCTGATCTGTAAATGCTTTTTTGAAGAAGTATTTGGACGATATTTGTAGGCATCACAAGAAAACCTCGAAAGAAAAATCTAATTGAAGTATATTTCCAAACATATTAAACTTTTTTAGTTCACAATAATGGTCACCTATAACTTCCTGTTGCCCTGGATATAAACATGAGATGATAAAAGGCCATTTTCTCCAAGCCATCCATCACCATCACTCGAAGGTGGAATACTAAAAGGAGGTTTTATTTCTGAAGGGGGAAACCCCAGAGCTGGCAACAGTATAAAGTCCACAATCCAAAAACAGTCCACTGGGCGAAATCCAGAGTCATACACAAGGCACCAATCACAAAAATCGTAGTCAGACAAAAGAGGTCAAAAAACAAGAATGCGGCAAAAGTACAGGGAATCGGCAAAACTCGATGTCTGGGGCGGTCCAGTTAGAAAGATAAATCACAATGAAACAAGGCGAAAGAAGCGTAGCACAGGTAACACGGAAGAATGTTCTGACAAGAAACTGAATCAAACAGGCATCTAATATACATATCCGGGTGAACACATGATCAGGGAACACAGGTGCAATCAATGGAACAATAATCATGGAGTGACACATTAGGAATAAACTAATCACATGAATTTGGCCGTAGCCAAAACGCAGACAGGGATAACAAGACAAACCTATGGACAGACAAACAGCTCCAGCCACGGAGTACTAAAAGTGCATAGTTTAGAGAAAGGAAAGGACAAAGCATTTGTGGAGACCCACAGAAAATCGCAGCAGAGATAATAGCGAAAGACAAGGAGGCGGAGACTACAATGGGGCAACTGCTGAGAGATTGTTAGTCAATTAGTAAGTGCAGCTATACAATCCCGAGAGCTTGTGAGTAAGTTAGTCTAAATATACGGGGTTAGTGTTGGTTAGTAATTAGCGAAAATAATAAACTGTTAGTCTGTGTTAGTAAGATAGTAAAAGTAAGGGGAAGGAAGAACACGAGATAATGAAAGAAGATTGAAACACAGAAGCCAATAAATCATCCAAATGAGAGGTACGCTAGACAAGGGACTGTGAGCAAAGACACACTCATGACAAGACGGGGGAAAGATGAAGTGCAGGGCATGGAAAAATAAACATGACATAGAAACTATGAAACATGGCTATGAACTGAAAACATGGCTAGGAGACTAAGAAACTAAAACATGAAAAATAATAAAACACGAAATCTAATTACCAATAATACAATACATGATCTAGGGATGGTCAGACGAAGCAGTGGTCACTAAAACACATGAGGCAATGTAAACATGGCGCAGGGCGAAGCACAGAACTTAAACTTGAAGCATGGGGCATGGGACATGGGCATGGCAAAGACAGAAAATGCAGGATCACAACAGAAGGTTATTAAGCTTCACAAATAGTATTAAGAAAATAGCTATAAATTTTAAAATCCCATTTCCTCTGTTTGAGTGATAATTAATAATATTAAGGAATATGGCAATGTAAAAATGCACCTGAAGAGGATATGTCGGTGAGGGAGATGGTTCAATTGTTAAGCAACCATTTTGAAAAAGAAAGCATATTTAAAACACATCATAAATAACTACTAACAGTCATAGTCCTTGCAACATTAGTTAATGTGTTTTCAGTGGTTAGATTGTTGATACCATTGGAGACAGTTGCATCCACACGAAGGCCAATTAAAATGCCTACCGTTATTTTTCCCTCAAACAGCGTAACAATTCGTAATACAATGTAAACAAATTCATGATTAAGGGTAAACCACTATTGAAATATGAAGGTACAACATGAATACTTTTTGCCCTATTTTGAATAATCGGTATAGGGGTGGTTGCGCTGCACTTCAGCCACCTGTGGCCAAAATGAGTATTGCAACAACAAACATAGAAATCCTGATTTTTTTCTTTTCCTCCAGCCGAGACTATTTTTCCTCACCCTTTTTTACAGATGAAAAAAGCAACTTAATAATAATCCTGGCAAAACTTTTTTTGACCTGCTAAAAGTTTTTTCACCTGTTTTTACTGGTGGAAAAAAGATTTAATGAACTTAGAAAAATTGCCCTTGTAAAAATTTCTATTTAACCTGCTCTCAATTTATAGACATGGAAAAGAAAACAATATAGATCAGACACAGGGAATGGATCACCACAATTTTTTTTTTCTCACTAGCCTATCAGGGCTTCCATAATTTATTGTTATATTAATCAAGTAATAAAAAATAATCCAAAGAAAAATTGGTGAATCAGGTGTTAAATTAATCAACTAATTGGAAAAAATGTGTTAAATTCATTGATGAAAAAAAAAATTGCTCGGCACAGTCCTACTACACTCATGCTACCTCCTTGTACAATACGCTGAGGATATATTCAACAAAAAAATTGTTTGTACTTCACGAAACCAAAGACTGACATGACAATATCTACCTGCTGTAACCAAGTGAACAAATAACAATAAGCGCAGTGTCAACTGCGGAAAATCCGGGAGCGAAGCGATTTGATCATTTGAAAAATGAAAACATGACTCATATTCAATTGCTTTAGTCATAGAAACTGAAACAATATGTGCAGTTCCCAGCAAAAGAGATAAATACATTGACAGCATTTTCATGGAAAATGGTGGCTGTTGCCAGGAAATCAGGCTGTTTACCTTGACAATGCCACGGATGTGCATCTTGGCGATCATTTCGGCAGTGTAGAGGAACATGAGCAGCGTATCGAGGGCGAACGTGACGTACTGCAGGGGCGGGTAGTGGTGGAAGGTCTCGGGCGTGTTCATGCAGACAGAGATGACACTTATGATGGCACAGGCTCGCAGTAAGGAGTGGACCCACTGAGGATAGGACAGGGCACATAGCTCTCAGATCGAACCTTAAGGCAGGGCCAGTGTTACGAAAAATTTGCAGAAAAGCAACACTGGAGTTAACGTTATGTTGCAATTAAAGAAGCAATATGATGTGATTAGAGGAGCAGAGCTGAATGCTGTGATTACAGGAGCAGGGATGTATGCTGTAACTAGAGGAGCAGGGCTGTATGCTGTGATTACAGGAGCAGGGCTGTATGCTGAGATTAGAGGAGCAGGGCTGTATGCTGTGATTAGAGGAGCAGGGCTGCATGCTGTGATTAGAGAAGCAGGGCTGTATGCTGTGATTAGAGGAGCAGGGCTGCATGCTGTGATTAGAGGAGCAGGGCTGTATGCTGTGATTAGAGGAGCAGGGCTGTATGCTGTGATTAGAGGAGCAGGGCTGTATGCTGTGATTAGAGGAGCAGGGATGTATGCTGTGATTAGAGGAGCAGGGCTGTATGCTGTGATTACAGGAGCAGAGCTGTATGCTGTGATTAGAGGAGCAGGGCTGTATGCTGTGATTACAGGAGCAGGGATACTGTATGCTGTGATTAGAGGAGCAGGGCTGTATGCTGTGATTACAGAAGCAGGGATACTGTATGCTGTGATTACAGGAGCAGAGCTGTATGCTGTGATTAGAGAAGCAGGGCTGTATGCTGTGATTACAGGAGCAGGGCTGCATGCTGTGATTAGAGGAGCAGAGCTGTATGCTGTGATAAGAGGAGCAGAGCTGTATGCTGTGATTACAGGAGCAAGGATACTGTATGCTGTGATTAGAGGAGCAGGGCTGTATGCTGTGACTAGAGGAGCAGAGCTGTATGCTGTGACTAGTGGAGCAGTGCTGTATGCTGTGATTACAGGAACAGGGATACTGTATGCTGTGATTAGAGGAGCAGAGCTGTATGCTGTGATTAGAGGAGCAGGCCTGTATGCTGTGATTAGAGGAGCAGGGCTGTATGCTGTGATTACAGGAGCAGGGCTGTATGCTGTGATTACAGGAGCAAGAATACTGTATGCTGTGATTAGAGGAGCAGGGCTGTATGCTGTGACTAGAGGAGCAGAGCTGTATGCTGTGACTAGAGGAGCAGAGCTGTATGCTGTGACTAGAGGAGCAGGGCTGTATGCTGTGATTAGAGGAGCAGGGCTGTATGCTGTGATTACAGGAGCAAGGATACTGTATGCTGTGATTAGAGGAGCAGGGCTGTATGCTGTGACTAGAGGAGCAGTGCTGTATGCTGTGATTACAGGAACAGGGATACTGTATGCTGTGATTAGAGGAGCAGGGCTGTATGCTGTGACTAGAGGAGCAGAGCTGTATGCTGTGATTAGAGGAGCAGTGCTGTATGCTGTGATTACAGGAACAGGGATACTGTATGCTGTGATTACAGGAGCAGGGATACTGTATGCTGTGATTAGAGGAGCAGGGATGTATGCTGTGACTAGAGGAGCAGGGATACTGTATGCTGTGATTAGAGGAGCAGGGCTGTATGCTGTGATTACAGGAGCAGGGATACTGTATGCTGTGATTAGAGGAGCAGGGATGTATGCTGTGACTGGAGGAGCAGGGATACTGTCTGCTGTGATTAGAGGAGCAGGGCTGTATGCTGTGATTACAGGAGCAGGGATACTGTATGCTGTGATTAGAGGAGCAGGGATGTATGCTGTGACTAGAGGAGCAGGGATACTGTATGCTGTGATTAGAGGAGCAGGGCTGTATGCAGTGATTAGAGGAGCAGAGCTGTATGCTGTGATTAGAGGAGCAGTGCTGTATGCTGTGATTACAGGAACAGGGATACTGTATGCTGTGATTACAGGAGCAGGGATACTGTATGCTGTGATTAGAGGAGCAGGGATGTATGCTGTGACTAGAGGAGCAGGGATACTGTATGCTGTGATTAGAGGAGCAGGGCTGTATGCTGTGATTACAGGAGCAGGGATACTGTATGCTGTGATTACAGGAGCAGGGATACTGTATGCTGTGATTAGAGGAGCAGGGATGTATGCTGTGACTGGAGGAGCAGGGATACTGTATGCTGTGATTAGAGGAGCAGGGCTGTATGCTGTGATTACAGGAGCAGGGATACTGTATGATGTGATTACAGGAGCAGGGATACTGTATGCTGTGATTAGAGGAGCAGGGATACTGTATGCTGTGATTAGAGGAGCAGGGCTGTATGCTGTGATTAGAGGAGCAGAGCTGTATGCTGTGATTAGAGGAGCAGGGCTGTATGCTGTGATTAGAGGAGCAGGGCTGTATGCTGTTTTTAAAGGAGCAGGGATGTATGCAGTTATTACAGGAGCAGGGATGTATGCAGTTATTACAGGAGCAGGGATGTATGGTGTAATTACAGGAGCAAGGATGTATGCTGTTATTACAGGAGCAGGGATGTATGCTGTTTTTAAAAGAGCAGGGATGTATGCAGTTATTACAGGAGCAGGGATGTATGCTGTTATTACAGGAGCAGGGATGTATGCTGTTATTACAGGAGCAGGGCTGTGTGCTGTGATTAGAGGAGCAGGGCTGTTTGTTGCAACTAGACCACAAGTAGGCGTATACTTGAGCTACCATTGACCAAGATGGACTCCGGTAAAACTCTGGTAAAAAACTCAGTCAATCAAATCAGTCACATAATTTCACCTCCTGCATAGCATCGTTTTCATGAAGCGATCAGCAAACACTTCTTGGTAATTTCCAATTCTCAACATGAATGATAGATACATAGCAAGACAAAACCGTTGATTTAGATTCACGATACCTAACAGGTAGCTGCGCAATTAGCGGAGCAGGGCTGTATGCTGTGACTAGAAGAGAGGGTCCGAACACGACACTCACTGGTTTGTTTATCCAGAGGATGTCGGCACTGTCGGCGAGCGTCTCGTCTGGGCCGAAGTCGGTCATGGGTGGAGCCTCCACTCGGGAGCTCTGCTTCCTCTTAAGCATGCTGGGGCTGGCTGTGCTGTACAGGGAGTGGATCTACCCCAGAGAATGAGCCAATCAGCAAGCAGGACACATATCCCACCCCGTGCACACATACCCTATGCACATACACATACATATACACATGCCTCCCTGCAAAATAGGTCTGTCGCAGCGCTTCAGTCTTGCAGCGAGGCGAGAATCTTATTTATATTAGAAAATATTAGACTGTGTTAAGTTGCCATTTGCGCGATAAGGGAAATTCCCAGAGTTATTTTTTTTTAAATTGTGATTTTTTATTTCCCCAAAATTGTGTCAGTCTCGCAATGGGACTGAGGGCTATGGCAAATATTAAGTACAGACGATGACAGAATCAAGTTAGGGTCTGCTGATTTCAATTCAATGGAGATTTCCTGTACAAAACTTATTTTCGCTCGGGACAATACTGTGTGTTTGCATTTGTATGGAATTACTCAACCCATTGACAAATGTCTTCATACGCTTTCAATTTACTGGCAGCATTTTCTGTATTATTCATCAGCAAATGTAATTTATAAGAATCAAATACCTGTTGAAATGTAATGTTATTAGTTAGTGCAGTGCAAAACTTGAAATGCACCTGCATTACCCGTCCATGTGAACATCAAGCTGATATTTTGCACGGTTTTGATCACAGTATCCACGTACTCTGCCATTCCCCATCTTTTACACGTGATCACACAAATACGTGGAATCCATTTTGACAATGCCTGCAGCAAACAAGCCTCATCAACTGCTTACACTGGTCTTCACGCTAGGAATATTTAATCAACCAATGAATGCTATGTGTTAGGAAATACAAGACATTTTTTAAACAATATTTCTATCAAATATCAAATAATCAAATGGCACCAGAACATAATGCTGTTAGGTTATGCAGGTCAGATTCCAATTACAAAGACTATTAAGTGCTGAAATCAAGCAAAATCAAATCGTATAATTGAAGAACTACAACAAAGAATTAGGAATCTGCTTAATTATTATACTGTGAGCATTATCTGTGGGTTCTTAAAATTTATTGCAATTTGGCAGAAACACAAATGCACTTTCTTTCATACATACACAAAAAAGTACACAGTTATACAATGGTTATGACTGTTATTTGCACTGAATCAGTCTTGAGGGACAATATTTCCCGCACATTTGGTCTCCCTTTTCAGACAGATGAAATAGACTGTGGCTGGACACAGAAAGCTAGTCTCTGGTGCATGCAGACGGTGAGGTGAGAGAGCACAGCTTTGGAATGTCGCACGCCCAATATACATAAACAGCAGAGGGAGGAGGGGCCACAGAAGCACGATCTGCTGATTGGCCACTGTGAGTCACGACCAAAGCACACAGGGAACACACAAGCCTGCCTTTACACACTGGAACCTTACCTGAGCAAACACTACATCAGGAGGATTTCACAAAGCAGGATTAATGAGCTGGCTACTGTCCACGCAAACACGGAATGTTTCTCTAGGCAGCAAGTTGCGGACAGGTAAAATTTCTCTCCAAATACAGTTGGCTAACACCCTTTATACATATTTCTGTGGTTTCGAAAGGACCATTCTGGAAAATACTCCTTAGAGGTAAACAAAATAAATTCTTATTTAAGTGGTCCCAAAGAGAGGTGACCGATCACTGATCGCAGTAAAGAATATTTTCAATACATGTGGGAGACAACCTACTCATCCACTGAACAGATTTTCCGTAAGGAAAAGTATATGAGCCATTTCCAATAGGGCCCATGTACGAGTCCAATGAGGGTTACTGGTTTTGCAGAGTGCGCTTTTCCAGCAAACTCATGGCTTTTTTCCAAACGTGCTGGCCTGGTTTCACTCAATTCGACTCAACGTCAGTCCAGCATAGCTGGGATTTGTGTTTCCGTTACAACATGGCTACCTGCTTGAAGGTGTGTGTGGCAGGGCTACCTGCTGAAAGGTGCGTCTTCAATAGGGCTAACCGATTGAAGTGTCACTACCAGCAGCTAGCTTGTAGCCAACCAGTCTATAAAATAGTTATTTCAGAGCTACCTACCTCAGTTCTTGTGGTTCTGTCACTTAATTTCGGTTTCAAGCTGTCACAGTCGAATTTTCATTTATTGCTCAGATCAGGTGACGCACATTGCCACCAACTAATTTTTTGGCATAAGAGTATGGCTAATATTTTTGTTTTCTGTTTGCCATTGTTTGAATCTATTGGAATTGCCATCGGTATTAACCATACTGCTAGTGATACATTTGTTAGCTAGCTTCCTGCAAGTGTGAGTTAAGAAAAAAACGTGAAACAGAACTGAAAAACTTTGCTTAAAGGAAGCAATGGTGTCCATTTCATTTCATTCAGTTCAGTGAGTTGCACTGAGAAACAGTCAATGTCGGACTCGGACATCACCACAGCCCGGCAGATATGGCGTGCTTTGGCCTTATTCTGCCCACGAAAGCGAATGACATGCACGTCCATGTAACTTGCTTCCTTTTGTCAAAGTTGGGCAGTATTCTGGAGGTCCTCCATCTTGGGCGAAGCTCGGCACAACTAGTGCACTAAGAAGGTAAATTGAATGCAAATTAGCGTGGCACGGCTCGACTTGACACGGCCAAAACGGCAAAAAATCCCAACAGTGATCCTGCTTTGTGAAATGGGGTCTGAATCTTCACCACAGGGTGAGAGCTACAGTAATTTCTGGGTTGAAGTTGTGAGTGTACTGTGTGCAAGGGGGTCAGAGCTATAGGCTGTCCGTCAAGAGTATATAAAGGACAAAAAAAATAAAACTAGAAGTCACACGCAATCACAGAAACTAGCGCACATACCAACGGGAATAGTACAGCTGAAATTGCTCCAGCATGGCACATAACATGCGATCAGGCATTTCCTGCAAATAACACACAACAGTTAGTCAACATGGCATATATGGGGTCTACCGACATGTACAGTACTGCAATATAGACAGGGTGTCCACCACATCCCACAAAGGCATATATGCAACACGTAGGTGGTGAGGCGTTGAGGACAGACTTGACCACAGGACCATGTGACTCACTGTCAGGCTCCTCATTGGTGCATTCATCCCCAGGACACAGAGGGGGCGGAAACCAGTGCGAGACTATGAGCCCAGAACAGGGGGGTGGCTGAATTCAGCACCTGAGTCCGATGAGTCCTGCCATTAGAGAAAGAACATGCTACAGCCGCAACTCTTAAGCCGCTTTTACACTAGATGCGAAATGAATTTTTCGCACGACAGATTACTTTTAAAGTCAATGCAAAGATGCGAATGTCTTTGCGTTGACCTTGAATGTAGTGTGGTGTGCGAAAAATTTGTTTCGTGTCAGGTGTGAAAACAGCTTTAGAGAGGAGCACTTACCCTCACACATGACATTCAACTGCTCAGAAGCAGGTAAATGACAAGCCAAGCACTGGCTGTGAACTAAAAGTCCCAAATTTAAAATCATTTGGCTTAATAACCACTACTTTTGAGTGGGTATACGGCTCATTAGATGTCCTTTCTTTACGTAATCTGCAGGACGTGTGAGGAAGGCATGGCCTGGAATTAGCCAATCGGGTTGTTTTCCACATTACCTTTGCATGAACAGATTATTTCATTTGACAGCTTGGAGCACAAAAAGGTTAAGTACATTTTTTAACTTAAGAGAAGAAGCAATGTAAAACTTTGAATCAATGCGAAAAATATGATTTGCATCCAACTTACTACTTGCAGCAAAACATGTACGTAACACTTTCGGGCACCAAGCAGTTGATTTATTCTATGAACTAAAATGCATGCTCCCTCCTCAAATTGTTCTCAGCTGCACTCCAACCTAATTGTGGAGCCAATTATAGAATGACAAATACGGGGAATTTCGAACATCATCACACCACAATTCCTGCAGAATTAATTCAGAAAAGCTAATAAAGAATTTGCCTCTTTCTGATTTAAACATTTTTGAGGGGATGTGGTTCATTTACTGAAATTTACTTATACTTATTTTCTTAAAGGGGGAAAAGAACAGCAACATGTCAGATTATACTGTTCACAGCAAAAGCTTTTTCTGACTACATTTCCGAAAGCAGACATGATCATTCATGTGGTGTAAATATAGCCCAGACAATAAGCTAATAGTAGGGCAGATATTTTGTGGTTTTAATTTTGCTAAATGATGATTGAGGAGTTAATCTTTTACTGATCATAAATCAAATGCAGTACATCGACCAGAGCTTTCGGCAAGAAATCGATCATTAATGATTGAGCACAGATTTGAAAATACTCAGAACCACATTTTATGGCAAATTTTTGTGATTCTTTTTACAAGACTGAAAACTGATTCAAAGCAAACCAAAATTACCTTCAACTGAAAGAAAAAGAATTGAACGACAACATAATGTGTGTCTGTTTTTGCACCCTCATTCCAAATGTGTCAGGGAAAAAAGCATTCTTCAAGCAATTTAAGGTGTAATTGCCGCACTTAGCATACGCTGGTCGAGCTTTGAGGAGGACTGAAAACAAAATGATAGAATTTAAGAGCTGTAATGTGGGAGTACATAGCTGAAGACTGCAATTAGCCTCACATCTCGAAAAGGACATTCTTCCCACCGGGAGTCTAGCATAAGTGGGCAGGTTAATTGAAGCTGTTGGCATCATGGCCTCTCATTTTTTCTGCAAACTTCAACTTAGTTTGCTCTGAACTCCGGAAAAGACTGATTTATCAATTGGGCGATTCCATGCCTGCCATACGGATCATTCAGACAGTATTTTACATCCAGAAAATGAAATGACTGGCTTTAAAGTAGGCTGTGACCTTTAAATTGTGTTCCTATACTTCAACATTATTCGATGATCAAATTGATTTATTTCCATTACTGGGGAGTGAAATAAGCAAAAATGTGATCTGTGGTACGGGAGGCAGAGAAATCACTATTTTTTTCCAACAAAGTTTTTCAAAAACTCTGTGAATTGGCTATTGGAAACTTTTGAAAAATAGTCAAGAAATATTGGAGAGAGTCTGCTGTATAGCGTTAAATGAGTTTTATTCAAAAAAAAAAAAATCAACAAGGCATGCATCAAGAGGGTTTAAATACTCTATGGGGTACCTGTCGTATGGGACAGAAAAAACACTGTCATACGGGACGCTCTGAATTGAGGTCAGGTTTTTACTGAAGCACTGCCCCCACCTATTTTTACACTTCAAACTTGAACAGTTAAAGCTAAATAAATAATAACTGATTACTTTGTAACAATTCATGTCCTTTGAGTTAGCTCTGGTCCTGTGATAATTCCGTACCCGTTGTAAGGGTACGTACGAGACAACAATTATCTGTAAAAACCTATCAACCTTTCTTGCCTCATTATTTACTAACTTCTTTTCTTCAGAGCACAGTTTGAAATTCTACCATAACAATCAGGACGCAGATCACTAGATAAAGCTCAAAATGGTTGAGAAATGACAAGATGAGAACCATGAACACGCTTACTAGTAATGGAAATTACTATCGGTCCATCATTCCATTGCCTACTTGGATGCTGAATGTAGCCTCAGGGTGCTTTCACACTAGGTGACACTAGTGTACACTAGAGTACACTTGACCCTAAAGTCTGGTTCATTTGGTAAGCGTGAACACAAGCGTACCGTGCTCAGGCACAATATGCGAGTTAGCTTGGAGGAGGTAGACTCGGGCAGGGTTTATCCGTACTCGTACCAAATGTGAAAGCAACCGTACTGGAGCACGGAAGTGGAGTATCACGTGACTTCTTAACTATTCGACTCTTATGTTCTGACATATGTAGAGGCAAGAGGATCTCTTTGGTTAAACGAAGACATTGGGCAGACGAAATTAAATGCTTTTTGGAAATTTCCGCAGACGAAAAAAAAACATACAGTCACAACTGGATACTAAACAGAGAAACGCAGAGATTTGTGGAATAATTTGTGAGTATTTACATTTGCGTAGTTATCGCAGAACAATCGAACAGTGCCGTGACAAACTAAAGAAAATGCGGCTGCAATATCTTAAAAGTGCGGAAATGGTGCGAAAGTTTAGCTGTTTTAGTGATAAAAAAGATACAATTTCTGTAGCTTCTTGTTCTCCTTCCTGTATATTTTTGTACTTGAAAACCACCTAGGAGCATACTACTACCTTCTGTATCAGAATTTTGATAAAAAAATCCGTATTCGGGCAAGGCACGATGTTGCTAGTGTGAAAGCTGACCAGCGGGAGGGGGGGATCGTACTGTGGCACGGTATGGAGCTATCATACCTAGTACGAAAGCGCCCTTAAGTTCAGATGCTTTGGAGTTTTCAGGGGCAAAAATGTCCTTGCCCAAGTGTTGACAAAGTATCATGCTCTTTTCTCATTTGAAGGGTTCAATACATGTACTATATTTTATACATTTTGATCCAGCCAGTCTGACAGTACATAAAGTCCACATACGCAAAATGAAGTTCCTAACCCAAGCGGTTTGAAAGAAATGACCCGGACAAAGTTTTGAAGGTCAAGGTCACTGAGTAAAGGACAAAATTCTTTCGGGTACGAAACCTCGACAAAGCACGGCTACTCACCTTGGTGAGTCCACAAACTTAAAAGGAAGTTCCTAACCCAAGTGGTAAAAGAGAAATGGGCTGGACAATGGCTGGACACCCAGGCGCCCGAACAACCGTCCGCCCGTCTGAGAAAGAGATGACAATACCCCTCTGACACTTAGTCGAGGCTGAGGGGTAAAAACTGTGTGACTGAAATGCCAAATCCAGCAGCTTATAAGCAAAACACTCATCATAATATTAAAAAGACTCAGGGAATCCAGAATCTGCCAAATTGGTCCAAACAATGAGATTTACAACCCCAATTGAAGCACCTATTACTAAAACCCCATAAGTCACACTTGACTTGACTTGACTTGTGGGGTTTTAGTAATCAGTGCTTCAATTCTGAAATAGTTGGGACAAAGCGTAAATTGGGAATAAAATCAAAACGCAATGACTTTCAAATCACACCAGCCAGTATTTTATTCACAACAGAACAGAGAAAAGATAGAAAATCTTGAAACTGAGAAATTTTACAATTTTATTCACAAAATGAGCTCATTTCAAATTTGATGGCTGCTACAGGTCTCAAAAAAGTTGAGACAGGGGCCTGTTTGCCATAGTGGAGCATGTCCTCTTCTTTTTAACACAGAGTGGAGGCGTCTGAGCATTGAGGACACAAGCTTCCTGAGTTTAGCCATTGGAATTTGATCCCACTCTTGTTTAACACTGGCTTCCAGCTGCTGGAGAGTTTTGGGTCTCTTTTGACGGAATTTTTTATTTAATTATGCGCCAAATGCTCTCAAACGGTAAAAGATCCAGGCAGGCCAGTTCAGCACACGGACTCTTTTACCACGAAGCCATGATATTGTAATAGCCGCAGTATGTGGTTTTGCATTGTCCTGCTGAAATACGCGAGGCCTTCCCTGGAATAGATGTCATCTGGAGGGGAGCATATATGTTGCTCTAAAACCTTGATACACCTGTCAGCATTCATGGTGCTTTTTAAAACATGCAAAACACCATATGCATTAATGCATCCCTATACCATCAGAGATGCTGGCTTTTGAACTGAACCCTGACAACAGGAGGGGTGGTCTTTCTCCTCTTTAGCCTGGAAGACACTACACCCCATGATTTCCAACAAGAATATCAAACTTGGACTCGTCTGACCACAGGACACTTTGCTACAGACCATTTTAAATGTGCCTTGGCCCACAGAACATGGTGGCGCTTCTGGATCATGCTCAACAATGGCTTCCTTTTTGCATGATAGAGTTTTAGGTGGTTTTCTGTGGATGGCACGGCGGACTGTGTTTATAGACAGTGGTTTCTTGAAGTATTCCTGGGTCCATTTAGAAATTTCAATGACAGAATCATGCAGGTGAGTGATCCAGTGGCGTCTGAGGGTCCAGTACACTCCAGTGGCCCTGTCCCTTACGGACAGAGATTTTTACAGTTTCTCTGAATCTTTTGATTATGTTATGCCCTGTCGATATTGAGACCTTCAAAGCCTTTATAATTCGACATTGAGGAACATTCTTTATAAAGTATTCCACAATTTTTTTACGCAAGCCTTCACAGGTTGGAGAGCCTCCGGCCAACTTTACTTCTGAGAGACTCAACCTCTCTTACACATCCCTTTTATAGCCAATCATGTTACGCACTCACAGCTCATTTTTTGAATAAAAATGTAAAATGTCTCAGTTTCAACACTTGAAATGCTATCAATATTCTATTGTAAATAAATATTGGCTCATGTGATCTAAAAGTCATTTTATTTTCATTTTATTCACAATTTACACTTTGTCCGAACTATTTTGGAATTGGGGTTATATAATAAATACTGAGAATCTCTGATCTTCCATTCCCCAGATAGCACTGCATTGAAAACCACAAGGGCTCGGACTACTTTTGAAAACCCTTGCCAACAAACACCATTCATCATTGCAGCTACAAATTCTAGTAAAGACTGTATTATTTACCAGGGAAACCATACATAAGAAACCAACCAGATATACCGCTGTCTTCTCTGGGCTTAAGCTCATCTAAAATGGACTGAAGCGCAGTTCATATATGCACTGCTGTTGGGACAGTCAACCTTTAAAATGATTTATGGTAATAATGGAAGTAGTTTTATTCAGTCATAAAAAGAATGGGACTATCCTCCATGTTATCAATGCAAGGTTCAAAAGCCAGTGCCTCTCATGATATGGCGGTGTATTAGTACCCATGACGTGGGTACCTTCAACATCAAGTGGGTACCATTGATGCTAAAGGACATTAAAAGATCAAATTATGCTGTCCTTTTTTCCTGTATGTATTACAACTGTGTGGCTTCCTAATCAAAGACTATGGTTGCTAGACTGTCCTACCTGCAGTCCACAGCAGTGTCTAATTGGAAAGTTTTAAGAAGTACAAAATATGAAAGTAAAGACCCTGATCAGCTGAAAATTAAGATAGAACGGGAAAAAAATCCTTAAAATCTTGAAGATTTGGTGTCCTCAGTTTCCCAAATAACTAGAGCTGTGCTCAGAGAGCGCAAGTACCTCCGCCAATGTACTCAATGTTATTTTTGCCAGTGTTAGCTCGCAACACTGGTGTTTATGCAGTCCTGTAGTCTTTGTGCAAATATGTTTTTGATGTGTTTTTGACCTTTCGCATGCCCTTGACCTTGACCTTTGACCTTGACCTCCCAAAATCGAATCACCTCTTCCTTGAAAAATACTTAATCATTCCACCAAATTTGATAAAAATCCATCCATAACTTTTTGCATAATCCTGCTTACAAACAAACCAACAAACCAACCAACAGAGAAACGGTAATGATTACATAACCTCCTCCAACTTCGTTGGGCAGAGGTAATTACTTGGAGGAATTCTAAAACCAAAGGTGATGTAACACAGTGGTAAATACACCACTATTCCAACCTGTAGTGTTGAAGGTACAAAATTCAGAGTGAAGTAAGAACAATAAAATAGACAGGGAAAAACATTCCATAATCTTGTCTTTGCACTGTTTTCAATCCATA
Source organism: Gymnothorax reevesii (assembly GCA_029721435.1). Taxonomy (NCBI): domain Eukaryota; kingdom Metazoa; phylum Chordata; class Actinopteri; order Anguilliformes; family Muraenidae; genus Gymnothorax; species Gymnothorax reevesii. The sequence goes on from CM056587.1 coordinate 35,790,293, forward strand.
TCAGGTCGTTCGTCTGACTGCTTTTGCTCCAGCTGTAGGCCAGAAGCCAAGCTAACACAGATGGGTCTGGAGAAGACTGTTCATCTGCAGCCTCAGCAGGCAGGTTGATGGTGTCTGGTGGACCAGCAGGGGTCACTGAAGAGCAATTAAAGACAGATCCTGGCCGAATGCATACTCCATAACCGTGGGAAACCCTGCTGCTATTTATCCGCAGCCCTGCAGTTGGGACTTGATGCAGCAGTTGATGCCCAGGTTCAGCCAACTGAATTCTCAACTGGTGCAAACCCAGGGGCACCTTTACTCTAATCCGATCCATTCAAAGTCATTCAGCTGTCGACCCTGTAACTTACTCTATGCTTAACCCTGTGATAAATTTGTTTTACTTGGAATTTGGCTATTTTTGTCAAGGTTTAGTCCCGCCGGATGCAACAAGCAATCCGGCGGGTACTGGGGCCATGTACCTAAAGGCTGACAAAGGGACCCACTCGCACAGGCTGGTAAGAAAAATAGAAGACATTTAATAAATATACTTTTTAAAACTGACAAAGAGGCAGGAGAGCAGCAGCAACTCATATGAGGATAAAAAACCAGAATGCATAATTTCAAAGTGATATTTAAGCCTTTTTAACTAAAAATAAATAGTGCACCTGTTCACAATTAGCCGATAATTGTGAGACAAACAAACTCTGAGACAAATTTACAAAGAGCATAAACCTTTAACTAGTCCTGAAACAAATTAACAAACGACTGTATTCTAACGGAGAGGGAATGTACCAAATTCCGGAAGTGATTACATGAGGTGTCGATCACTTTGTTGCGGCGGGAGCACTTGAATTTGTTTTATGAAGTTGATTGCAGTGAAAGACTGAATGATGTTTTGTCCGTTTTGTGGAACCCGCATCGGCCAAATAACGCGATTTTGCTCTTCGTGAGGACGGTCTTTGGAATTGTTCAACGACTTGGACGTGATTGAAGGGCCAGATTTGATGGATATCTGTTTATACATTTGTGTATATATGCATATGCCGGCAACATCTGTGCCACGTGAGCGGGTCTTTTCCAAAGCTGGAGAGGTAGCGAGCCAGAGGAGGAGCAGGCTGAAGACAAAATCGTGGAAATGATATTTGAAAAAAAAAAATCTTTAAACGTTGCACAAAGCCTTGTCTCAGACTAATCACTATCCTTGTTACATAAGTATATTCTTCATTTCTCCCATTATACCCATATAAAAACATTTCTTCAGCTGATAAGAGAATACCTCTTTGAGTTAGACTCCATCAAAACAGGCACTCGCAATCAGACTTCATATTAAACCTATATGAATATTGTAACATTGCCCTTTTAATATTTACATTAACTACAATAACACTATGACACAGGCTCGGTTTGAGAATACAGGCTTCATTAGAGACTGAATGAAAGATGAAACGATGAGACCCGTGACAGTCATGACGCCTCGTCAATTCTTCTCCTCAAATGCAATACATAAAAACAGCCATCGGATGTCATTATTTTGACTGTATCGAACGCTTCGAAGCAGTGAGTCACTTTCAGAGCAATTGTCTCAAAGTGGTTCAGTGCTTAGGAAAGCTTCGATTTCACCACCATTACTGTTCACCACAATCTATTTAAAATTCGTAAAACTTGCTGAAACTTAGGCCGTTGCTCAATACCAAGAATGCTAGGAAGGAACGTTGGGAACGTTCTTGGGAGGAACGTTCTTCCTGCTGCAACAAAGTGAATGACACCTCATAATCACTTCCGGAATTTGGGTACATTCCCTTTCCGTTAGAGTCAGTCGTTTGTTAATTTGTTTCAGGGCTTGTTAAAGAGTTTGTAAAATTTTGCTCTTTGGAAAATTGTCTCAGAGTTTGTTAAAGTGTTTTGCATCTTGTAAATTTGTTTTGTAAAATGTTAATTTGTTTTTTCCTTGGTAAAAGTGTTTGGCTAATGTAATTTTGTTTTCTTAAAATGTAACAATGTTTTCTAAAATGTTAATTTGATTAGTCCTTGGTAAAAGTGTTTGGCTAATGTAATTTTGTTTTCTTAAAATGTAAAAATGCTTTCTAAAATGTTAACTTGTTTCAAGTTTGTAAAAGTGCTTCTCACTTTGTAAATTTGTTTTGCACTTCCCAGCCACCGTACCAAATTCTAAAAGTTTCCAAATTACGGAAAAAGAAAATAATCAAAAGCAGTGATTGAAAAAATCCATTCATACTGCATTACATTGAAATTACTGCAACACATTATATGATGCTTTAACTTATGTATTTAATTCTTTATTTAAAATACAGTTATCTCAAATCTGATCACTCCAGCTGTTGCAGGGGCAATAAGACTAATGATAATGTAACAATTGGAAATTATCGGGTAATTGTGAACAGGTGCACTATTTATGTTTAGTTAAAAAGGCTTAAATATCATGAAATCAACATTCTACAGAGACAAATCGATATAATTTTGGATATTTCACCCACTGCAGTATAGAATATAATTAAAAGACGAAAACTATTTGGTCGAATTCCTTAAAGGGCAACACCAAAAACCACTTGTGAATACACGCAACCTCCAATTCCCCTGACATCAGTTTTAAGGTTTGCCGTGCAACAGTAGCGATAATCACAACACAGGCCTGGAAATACTTTGGTAAACCTTTTCCAGTCCACATCATTTACAGATAAAAGTTCAAACTTTCCTATGCAAAGCTGAAGCCATAGATCAACACTGTCTAAAAGCTCCACAGACTTCTCTGGGCTTGATGTCATCTGAAATGAACAGCAGCACAGTCCAGCATGTTTTCTCGTCCAAACAGTCAACATTTTAAGTAGTTTTAGGAAAATTTCCACCATGTTCACTGGACCAAAGACGACATGAACAATCGAGGCTGTAATAGCATCAGGTCCAAAAGCCAGCATCTGTCAGGTTTGTGGGTGTGTCAGTGCATACAGCATGGTGACTAGCAATTTGCAAGGGCACCATTACTGCCAAAAGATATGCATGAATTTTGGAGCAACATATCGTCGGCCTGCTGATAAAACCGTGTATCTCCAAATTTAATAAGAAACAAAAACTTGTATAGGCCACGATGATAACTTATTTATTGGATACATTCTTGGAAGAAAAATAGTCATCCTACCTGAACACAGCTGAAATGCATTCTAACATGCAAAAATAAACACTTTTTATGCTCTTCTGTAAAGGCAGATATGAGGTTTTATCAGCAGGCCGATGATATGCTGCCATCAATTCCAAGGACATCCCTGCTTTTTCCAGCAAGACCACACCAAACTACATTCTACATGGATTACACGTGCACGGCTGCAAAAGTAGAGAACGCGGGTGATAACTGGCCTGCCTGCAGTCCTGATCAGTCTCTGACTGAAATTGTATGGTGCATTCTTCAGCAAATATTTTATTTAATTTAATTTAACCTTTATTTTACCAGGAATAAATCCCATTGAGATACAAAATATCTTTTCCAAGAGACTTCTGGCCAAGACAGCAGCATGAAAGTTTCACAAAGAACACAACAACAGACAATGACAAGACAAAAGCTACAAGAGTAATACATTAACCAGTTTTAGCAGTAAAACATGTACATGCACTGTTTAAGTAAACCTTAATTCTAGTTTTAAAAACATGTCAACTTATGCAATGATCCAGTTAAAGATAATTCTGTAGCCCAGACCAAGATGAGGGAGCCAAAACAGAGAAAGCTTGATTTCCAAGTTCAAGTTCCAGGGATAGCAAACATGATGTGTCCATAAGGACGCAGATTAAAACTGCTGACATTTTCTGGAGTCAGCAGAGAACACAGATACAAAGGCAGTTCATGCAGGATGGCCTTATACAGGAAGATGTACCAATGTTCCATTCTTCTATTGTACAATGAAGGCCAGCCAGCTTTCTCATACAACTTACAATGATGCGTACGGAAACCCAGATCAGAAATACATCGCAATGCAGCATGGTACACAGAGTCCATGCTGCATATATGGGAAGAAGGGCTCCATACAACTGTGTGGCTTGAAGGCCTGCATAATGGAGGAATGGGGGGAAATTCTGCTTGCTTGACTTGATCAATTGATGTCTTCAAGGCTCAAATGCTTGAAGGTGTGATAAAAAGACCTGGTTGTATTACATATTGGTAAACAGTAAATAGTCAATAGAGTAAGATGATGGATAGATATAGATAGATATAGATGCCTGCACACAAACTCCAAGCCTCAAAAAGAATAATATTTTTTAAATAGGGATAACGCTTTGATCCAACTCGGATCTAAGATGACCAGATGGAGATCCGAGTTGGATTGAAACATTGTCCTTATTCAATAAATAAAAATTGTTTTGGTGGCTTAGATTAAGTGTGCAGGCATCATTTCTTTTTCCATTGACACATTTCATTTGATAGCCTTGCACCTATATTTGTGGTGTGTGTAATTTTCTGTCTTCTAAACAGTAAGTAGCGCTAACTTTTGGACTCTGTTGCAACCATCTTGTTGTATATTTCAGTAAGCCTTTAGGTTAGAACATCAAATAATGTGTTGCTGCACTATTTTCAATTCGGTAAAGGGTGAACAAACTTTTCAATTCAGTCAATTTTCATTTTATTTGCATTTACCATGATGTGCCAACTTCAGTAGCATCATATGATTTTATTGTATCCCGTTTCAAATACTGATACGGTAAATTCCAATGATGAATGAATTAAAACTAAAATCCAGAATAAGACATTTCTGGACATGGGTAAATTATGTTAGGCCTGAAACCTGATAACATGTCAGCATCAATTAAGTCGACTGAGACCATTTCAGCGTTCCTTTTGAGACCATACGGCAAATATCTTGAATAACACTCAAATCAATAGCCTGTCGCTCAAACAAACTTCATAAAATGACGAATCATAAATTGATTTTAGGTTGTTCATTTTATGGCCCTGGTTAACGTTAGCACAGTAACAACCGTTTTAATTTTGTTTCATTGTCGTTCGAGTGTAATTCCATGCGGTCTAACTCATCGTGCACTTGAAGTCTGAGCTCAATTGCGTTTAAAAATCGGTCCTGAAACACAGTATGTGCTGCTACATTAATAAATACGGCTATACGTACGAAAACCAAAATAGAATGTACAACAGTAGGATGCCGAGCATCAACTGGACTAAAAGGCTATCGGCTGTAGTTGCCATGGAAACAGATGAGACGTACCTAATGTCTGAATTATATGAATTACATTTAATATAGCTTTGTATGGTGGCTGCTGTGCTGGCCGACCATCTCTTAAATAGCGACATGATTTTTAAAAAATCATATTTAAAAAAAATACGTAGACGACTATATTATCCCACGATAACAATGTCAACGGAGGCCCAGGCAAAGCATTGTAAGCAGCCATTACTTCCTGGAGGAATGACTAGGAAACATCGATGAATAAAACATCTGAAAACACTGGCAGGTACCGTTATATGAATTAGCACGTCGCGTGCAAAATACTATTCGTCAGAGTATAAATAGCACCGGACTACTCACGCGTAATTATAAATCTTCTTTTTAATTATGCTTTTCTCTACATTGCGGCTGAAGCTTCCCGGTCCCTTTAATTGAAAGTGGTCGTTTCTGCATTCGGCCCCCTCCCCACCTGTTTCACTAATCTCATCAGCAGCTGCTGCTGCTGCGGAGACACTGTCCACAGTCAGCGCCCACCACCGTCACACAAGCCGGAAGAAGCAAGCGGCTCAGTCGGTGGGACCGGATCAGAAATTCAAGAGCTGATTGTGAACGAATTTTTTTTTAAATTTTTTTTATTTGTGCTTTCAGGACAATTTCTACTGCCACTGCCGATTGGTTGACGTGAACTGTTTTCAAAGTACTGAATTTTGATATGGTAATTAAAAAATATCGAGTTATAAGGAATGGGCAATAATAAAAATTTGTACTGTTCGGCGAAGCGCGCATTTTCCTCCGTTTCTTCACAGGTGCAATCGATGTTTAGACTTTCTCTCACCTTTCTTCAGTTGGCTGATTTCTCCAGGAATCGAAGTTCTGGTGAAATAGATATAAACAAGTGTGCGGATGACAATTGTGTTTCATTATTTCTTCACACCTGCTCATCAAATTTGCCTTTAAATAAATCGTTTCCAATAAGATGATGCAATTTACAATAAAAAAAAAGCATTTAGTTATCAAAATAACTATTAAATAAAACAATGGTCAGATAACGCAGTTGTTCTTCAAAACCTGATACCTTCGAAGAGGCTTACTGAGTTTTGAAATAGAAGCCAGGAGTGATGTCTTCAGAATAATTATCTAATGAGTATGATTCATCATTAATGTTTCCCCAGGATGTGTCAGTGCAAGTGATGATGCGGACCATCAGCAAATTCAGTGGTTCTCAACCGCAGTCCTGGGGACCCTCAGTATATACTTTTTTGTTCGAATCACTATTGCAATCCCAGAATTTGAAGATTTTAAATTTTCCTTAATCGCACCATTCATGTTTAAAAGGACTGGTAACCCATTGAAGTGACACTGTCATATAGCAACGCATTCTCTGAAGAGTTTCATATTCAGATCACAACTCCATTGCAAGTGTTTTTCATAAAATGAAGGAAAATTGTTATGATTCTGCCTTGTTCTATTCATGTTTTGCCATGTTTTGATCCATTGCCATGTTTTGTTCCTGTTTTTTCCTGCATATTCTCCCATAGTCCATTCCCTCAGTTATATTCCGGTCCATGTTTTGTCTCATACTATGCATTGCACTTTGTCTCCCCCTGTCTGGTCTTTAGTCATGTGATCGCTCACTGCCCCAGTATTGTGTGCCACACTTTCAGGTGATTTCATGGTTTCTGGGATTTCAACCATTCCTTCAAAACTCGTTTACTTCCTTCACCTCGCTTTTCTATTTTACTTACAATACTAACAGTTTGTTGTTTTATTTAAACTTACTAACCAAGACTAAAATTGTTTATAGTACTAACTTACTGACAAATACGAGGGATTGTATAGCTGCACATTACTAATTGACTAACTAGCTCTCAGCACTCGCTCTGCTCTAGTCTCCACCCCTTGCCTTCACTCAATTTATTTTGCGGTGTTTCAGCAGATTTTCTGCACCTGGCTAATCACTGTTCTGCCTCTCACTCTGTGCATGGTAGAACTTCCAAACTGGAGCCGAATGTTTGTCAGTAGGCTGTCTCTGTGATCCCTGTCCACGTTTTGGCTTTTGCCAGTTTCTTGTAATCAGGAACTTTCTCATGTTCATTCCTTTGTAATTAGTCTGATCCAATTCACCTGCTTCCCCTTTGTAGCATGTGACTTCCCCTATGTGTATTTAAGCAGTCATTTCACTCACAGCTCTTGTCAGAACGTTGATCAATATTTCATTGTGCAGAGCGCCTTGTATGCCATTGAGTATTGTTTTTCTTCTACTGGTTTGTCCGACTTCGATTCTTGCCATTTTTCTTTTTGTATTGTGTTTGTCTTTCTGGATTTCGACCCATTTTTGTCTGACCACGATTTCTGTGTTTGGATGCCCTGTGTATGACTCTTGGCTTTGTTAATTGACTATGACTTTTTGCTTTCCGTTTATGTACCTTTGCTTATCTCTCTTCCTGGTTCAGACCTCTGCCTGTCTAGTCGACACTGTTTTTGGATTTTATATTGTGGCTTAGCAATTCTTGTGTTTTTTGGTTTTGACTCAGACCTCATTAAAGGCATACGATTTTTATATTTCCCTCGGTTCCTGAACCGTACCTCACAAAAAATAGGAACTTTATGACAAAGTTGAAGAAATGACTGCCGTCTAATTGGTTAACGTGTGGACACAGTCACAGTAAAAATAACAAATTATTAGTAAATAGCAAATGAAAACACAGAGAAATTGTAATAGGCCAAACCTGCAATGTGCAATAGGGAAGTTCAGGAAAGTAGGCTAGTTATGACCCTATCGATTTACCATCTTCTTCATTCAGTCAGCTAAAATAGTTTTTTTTTTTAATCCGAAATGATATTGGCTATAGCTATCACCATTTCAAAATTAAAAAAGTCTGCAGCTGTTTAAAATTAGGATTGCCGTGCAGTGGGAACAAAAACTAGCATTCACAGGGGTCCCCGGACTCGACATTGTGAACCACATAGAAAATTTAGACCTAGTCTACTGTAATGTGAATAGACGCCACTAGATCGCAGTATTTACCTTTTTTTTGTTAAGACCAGACTGGAGATAGGTTTGGGCATGTTTTAGGCATGTCTTGGACAAGTCCCTGAGAAAAATAAAAAAAAAGCCCAAAAGGTGGGCGGGGTCTTCAAAAGAGTACATAATGAGTAAAATTGAGACAGTAAAGGAGTAGGAGAAATTGCAAGCAGAAGGATACATTTGACCAGACCTGTCATTCTTTTCAAGACCTGGATTTTTGCCTGTGTTAGAGCATTTTCCTCACCCAGGTCATCACCAAGCAACCCACCAAAGGGACTGTAAATATTTCCGTTTTTGTATATAATCAATCTTGGTCTGTAGAGTAGAGTAGCTTGTTGTTAGTTGCATTTGTTTAATTAAATGTGCTTTAGTTTTAAAATTTTTGTCTGTCATCCTTTGCTGTCGTTAATGTCATAACAAATTGGGGCCATAACAAATTGGGGGCTCAAGTCCAGGACATACCATTGTGTGAGTCATTTATTGAAAATCTAACATTTCAATTTGTACAATTGTTTTTGTGAATTTTCCTGTATATATATTGACAGATAGACAGCAATGGGTGATTTCTTGGCATCACCAACAGTAGAGGTTTTGAAGTCTTTTAAAAAGACAGAACTACTAGAAATATGCAGACATTTAGAGCTGACAGAGGTAAAACCAGCCATGCGAAAAGCAAGACTGGCTAGAGAGATTGTTGAATATTACATTGATGATAATGTGTTTGCACCCGGGGATCTGGAACAGTTTCCAGTGGAAAATCCAAATATAGAAATGGAACTCAAATAAAAAATGCTAGAGATTGAAAGGGAGGAAAAAGAAAAACAAAGAGAATTTGAGTTAGAAAAATTAGCAAGAGAAGAAGAACAAAGAGAATTTGAGAGGGAGGAAAAAGAAAAACAAAGAGAATTTGAGTGAGAGAAAGTGGAAAGAGCAGAAAGAGAGAGACAGAGAGAGAGATTTTGAATTAGAGAAGTTAGATAGAGAAGAAAGACTCCAAATGGAGCAACTAAAAATTAAAATTGAAACTAAAAATAAATTTCTGGCTAGCCAAGAGGTAAAACTGGTGCCTCCATTTTCGGAAAAAGTATGTTGACAACTATTTCCAGTGTTTTGAAAAAGTAGCAAAGAGTTGCCAGTGGCTAAAGGAACACTGGCCTCTGATGTTACAAACTGTCCTCAAGGGTGAAGCTCAACAAGCCTATTCGGCTTTGTCTGCAGATGATTCCTCTGATTATGAGGTTGTCAAAAAAATTATTTTGAGAGCTTATGAGTTGGTTCCAGAGGCTTACCGACAGAAATTCAGAGTTCTAAAGAAATCTGACAATCGGACTTATGTGGAATTTGCTAACGAGAAGAAAGTTTGCTTTGAGCGCTGGTGTACTTCTATGGAGGTTAAGGATGATTTAAACTTACTGAAAGAGATGGTGTTAGTTGAAGAATTCAAGAACTGTGTTAAGGATGATATTAAGACTTACCTTAATGAGAGGCAAGCACTGAATTTGCAATCAGCTGCCAAATTTGCAGATGAATATGTTCTCACACATAAGTCTAAATTTCAGTCTAGCAGTAACAATAGATGGTTCCAATTTCAGGAAAAAGGTAATGGTGATACCCAAGATTCCTCACCCAAAGACAAAGTCAAATCTGGTGATGGTGCTCAGAAATCCAGTAACAGGTCTGATCAAAGTGTGAAAGCTGACAGTGACAAAAGTGGTCTAGTTTGCAGTTATTGCAAGAAACCTGGTCATGTTACAACTAATTGTTGGTTCCTTAAAGCTAAGAAAGAAAAAGAAAAGGATACCAAAGCAAATGCCTTTGTGAAAACAAGGTTAGAAACCCCTGTAGTAGATAACCAATCTGCTAAATTGCCTGCTTCTTGTGGGGCTAAAAAGCCTGATACTGCTGTCTTTGTGAGGGAGGAATTTCTTCCATTTGTGTCAGAGGGATTTGTGGCTCTGAATGAGCATACTACTTCTGTCCCCATATATATCCTAAGGGATACCGGAGCTTCTCAATCACTTTTGTTGATGGACTCCTCGGAGTTACGTGATGAGACCGCTTCTGGGGATTTCATACTTGTAAAAGGTATTGAAGGGAGGACTGTATCTGTACCCCTGCACTCTATATTCTTGAAGTCAGATTTAGTTACAGGACAGGTAAAGGTGGGACTTATGTCAAGTCTACCTATCAAAGGTGTTTCTCTGTTGCTAGGCAATGACCTGGCTGGGGGCAAAGTAGTTCCCCCTGTACATCTTACTTCACAGCCGAGCACTGAAGATGGCGATGAGGACCCATCTCTGTGTCCTTCTTGCGCAGTGACTCGTGCTATGGCTAAGAAGGCTCAAGAAGTAGATGATGTGGTGCCGTCCAGCACATTGAATAGTCATGACTCAGGTGGTTCGCCTTATGACTCTGTTCGGCCTATGATGGTTTCTCCGTTAGAGGACTTATCAGATACTTTTATCAGTTCTCTATTCAGCCAGCCGGATGGGCCTAGTGATTCTGATGTGTCTAGAGACTTGTCTCTGTCCAGAAAGCGGTTAATTGAGTAGCAAACTAATGATCCTGAAATTTGTGTACTAAAGAGGAGAGCCCTTCCTGATAAACAAATAGACGCAGTTCCAGTTGGGCATTATCTCAAGGATGGTGTGTTGCTGCGGAGGTGGCGCCCTCCTGATATCCCTGCCAATGCAGATTGGGCAGTGGTCAAGCAAATTGTTGTTCCGAAGGTCTACAGGAATGAGATCTTAACAATGGCTCATAGTTTACCTTTAGGAGTTCATCTTGGTGTTAACAAGACTGTTGACACATGAAACACTTCTTCTGGCCTGGGCTTCGGAAAGACGTTTCCAACTTTTGCAAAACCTGTCACACTTGTCAGGTAGTTGGAAAACACCAGTTAGACCCACCTGTAGCTCCATTGCAGCCTATCCCAGCATTTGGGGAGCCCTTCTCTAAGGTCATTGTTGATTGTGTTAGTCCTTTACCCAAGACTAGATCTGGAAATCAGTACTTGTTGACAATCATGTGTGCATCTACCAGATTCCCTGAAGCCACACCTCTACGCAACATCAAGGCCACTGCAATCTCAAAGACTTTGATAAAGTTCTTCACGTTGTTTGGCCTTCTCAGGGAAATTCAGTCAGACTAGGGTAGCAATTTCACTTCTGGATTGTTTCTGCAGGTTGTGTATGAACTAGGTGCAAAGCAGATTCTTTCTAGTGCCTATCATCCAGAAAATCAGGGTGCTTTAGAGCGGTTTCATTCCACTCTCAAGACAATGATGAGGACTTATTGTTATGACCATGAGAAAGACTGGGATGAAGGTGTTCATTTGCTGTTGTTTGCAGCTAGAGAAGCAGTGCAGGAGTCTACTGGATTCAGTCCATTTGAGCTAGTGTTTGGCCATGAAGTGAGAGGACCTTTGCTATTGTTGAGTGAACAATGGCAAGAGTAAGAGCCGGAAACATGAAAAAGGAGCACCCTCCAAACCAGTGAATAAATCCGGTGCACAACAAAAAGACTATTAAAAAAGAAATAATATATAATAATGTATATAAGGTGCACTTCCGCGCAGTATTGATAACGCTGACGAAGACCACGAGTCGAAACGCGTCCGTCTGATCGCCAAATAAATTATTCAAAGGACATTTATGGGTGCTGGCATTCTTCTTTTTTAATAGTCTTTTTGTTGTGCACCGGATTTATTCACTGGTTTGGAGGGTGCTCCTTTTTCATGTTTCTGGATTTTGTTACTTGAGTGAAGCACCTCCGTTTTTTCGGATATAATGGCGGACTTGTACAAAGATATTGATCTATTGACAGAGGAACGAGCCACCACATTGGCCTTCTCAGACTCGGATTCGGAAAGCATTTTAAGCTTGTTTCCTCAAGAATCACCGGCGGCTCCTGCCCTTTTGTCGGACTCGTTTTCTTTTCTTGCTAACCGTATGGAGTACCTGTTGAAAAAAGAAGTTCGGACTAGCCTTCACGGCTCCACTCTATCTCAGTATTGGCGCAACAAACGGATCCCAAGAGGCCTGCGTATCAATAAGGAACCGGCCTTGGGTAGGAAAAGCGGTGAGTTTTGTAAAAAATGGTGTGAGATATTAAACAAGTGCTCTTTTGATCTCATGTTACTTGTTATACAACACGCCAATGATGAACTTATTAAAGTGAAGACTGAGATTGCTGAAGTAAGAGAGGAGATGAAGATTAAATTGAAAACGGAGCAAATTCAGGAGGTGGAGGAGAAATGTGTTAATGTGCGGACTATATATGAGAAGAAGACCTTGGAAATGAAGCGACAGAAATATCGAAGGGACACTTTGGATTATAAAAGTGGCCGCATCTATCCGTGGCTATCGTCTCAGGGTGTCAAATTTTATCGCGGACGAGAGAGCGAGGACTTTACGAGGTCAAGCGACTTGTCCACGGAGGAATCCGGGAATGACGAAGCCTCGACTACTACTGCTGGACAACGTTTTTTAGGTCGGTACCACACACGAGCAAAGAGCGGCCAACGAGGAGGGGCGGCAGGCGACAAAGGAGGAGGCTCCAGAAGGGGCAAGGGCCGATGGACATGAATGTCATCAATCTGTCTAGGAGATCACTGACTTCAGCTGAGACTTCTGTTCTCTCAAAAGGTTTATCTTTTGTACCTTTTAAAAAAGCGGATTTATTTAAGACTAGAGTGGAAATGTTTAAATTCTTAAGATCTGTTAAATTGAAAGCTTTTTTTGCAAAGAACGATTCCACATTACCTTCAAATTTACGGACAGATATTGGTGCTGATAGGTCTACTTGTTCTGAAAAGAGTTTGAAATTGAAAGTGAAAAGCACCTTTACCCCACCTGCTTTGAATTCTTCTGTTTCCACTTTTTGTAGGTTGGTAGAACAGGAAACACTTAATGAAGTACTTACACAGAATAAAAGGAGTTTTTACTCCAATATCAGTCAAGAAGAAAGCAGGGCGTTGTTAGAACTTTCCAACGATGATTCCATTGTGATTCGAAATGCAGACAAAGGTGGAGCGGTTGTGATACAGGACAAAGATTGTTATAGATCTGAAATTTTGCGACAATTGGGTGATAGTGATTTTTATATTCCTTTAACTTCGAACCCTACGGTGAGATTTTCTACTGAGATATCCTCTTTTTTGAATAAGGCATTAACTGATTCTTTAATCTCCAATGATGAATGTGAATATTTAATTCAAATGTATCCGATTTGCCCTGTGTTTTATACACTTCCGAAGATTCATAAAAGTATGGTTAATCCTGTACCAGGGCGTCCGATTGTTTCGGGAACCCAGTCTTTGATGGAACCTATATCTCAGTGTATTGATTTGCACATTAAACCATTGGTGTCAGTACTTCCTTCTTACTTAAAAGACACTACAGATTTTCTTAATAAAATAAGAGACCTCAAGGATATCAATGAAACTGATTGGCTTTGCACAATGGATGTTACTAGTTTATACACCAATGTGCCTCATAATGAAGGTCTTGAAGCTTTGACTTTTTACCTTCAGAGAAGACAAGATCCTATTCCTCCCACAGAATTTTTGGTGGACATGGTTGATTTGATATTGCGGAGTAATTACTTTAAGTTTGAGAATGCTTTCTATTTACAATGTCAGGGAGTTAGTATGGGGAGCCCTTGCTCCCCTAATTATGCAAATTTGTTTATGGGCAAATTTGAAGAGGATTTTGTTTATAACAACAATCCTTTTTCTCCATTACTGAAATGTTGGTTCCGCTTTATAGATGATGTGTTTTTCATTTTTAGTGGAACCCAGTTTCAATTAACAGATTTTGCAAGTTACATCAATTCAAGAATGCCTACTATAAAGTTTTCTCTAGATTTCAATCAGAATTCGGTTTCTTTTTTAGATGTACTGGTTACTAAATCTGAACAGTTATTTACTAGGGTATATAGAAAGAAGACCGACACTAATAGCGCTTTGGATTACAGGAGTTATCATCCACCGTCTCTTAAAAAAAGTCTTCCATACAGTCAGTTTTTAAGGATTAGGAGAATATGTAATACGGATTTGGCTTTTGAGGAACAAGCGGCTGATTTATATACACGTCTCATTTCAAAGGGTTACCATCAAAAGGTTTTGGACAATTGTTTACAAAATGTTAGAGAGATAGATAGACTTACATTGTTGCGACCTAAATCTTCTAGGGAAAAGAATAACAAACTGGTATGTGCCATTACTTTTTCTCCTGTTTCTGAGGCTATAAAAAATTGTATTAAAAGGAATTGGTATATTCTGTCTAGTGACCCTCATGTTGGCCATCTTTTCACAAATTTTCCCATTTTTGCCCACAAGAGAGCTAATAATATCAAAGATCAAGTTGTGAGAGCAGATTGTTATAAACCACCACAAAACTTTTTGTCTAATCTTCCGGGAGGAAATTTTCCTTGTTCTCATTGTGTGCAATGTAATGCTATGATTAAAGGTGGTTTCTTTTGTCACCCTCAATCAGGAAAAAAGTTTTCAATTAAAATGAGAATAACATGTAGAACAAAATTTGTAGTTTATTTGTTGAAATGCCCTTGTGGTCTATATTATGTTGGTAAAACAACTAGAGAATTGAAAACTCGCATATCTGAACATAAATGTTCGATCAGGAATAAGGATGATAAATCGCCAGTAGCTAGACATTTTAACCAGATGGGGCATGATGTTTGTACTTTAAGATTTCAAGGAATTGAGGAAGTTAAAGCTCCCAGAAGAGGAGGAAATAGAGGGAAATTATTATTGCAAAGGGAGGCTTGGTGGATTCACACTTTGCAAACAGAGCATCCGAAAGGTTTAAATGAGGAGCTCCTACTTGGATGTTTTTTGTAAATCTCTTTAATATTGTACTCTATTATTGTCTGATGAGATTCATAGCAAAGATATATTGATTGTTATTTATACTATGTCTTTGTATAAGTTATGACTGTGCGATATAGCTCTTGTCAGGAAGCTAAAAATGTAAAAAAGAAAAAGTGTATCTTTGAAAGTTATATCTATGATGCTGGCTTTTACTTCCTGTATATAAGGTGCACTTCCGCGCAGTATTGATAACGCTGACGAAGACCACGAGTCGAAACGCGTCCGTCTGATCGCCAAATAAATTATTCAAAGGACATTTATGGGTGCTGGCATTCTTCTTTTTTAAGAGTAAGAGCCGCACATCAGTCTGTTAGACTATGTTAGCAAGTTCAAGGACAGATTGAGTGCAGCATGTGATCTAGCCAAAGAGAACTTGAAATCAAGTCAGGGAAAAATGAAAACTTGGTATGATCATAAGGCTAGAAGCCGTGAGTTTAAACCAGACAAGGTCCTTGTGTTGTTTCCCTTGCAGTCCAATCCATTGTAGGCTAGATTTCATGGTCCTTATGAAATTATGACAAAACTCAATGATCTCAATTACATTGTAAAGACTCCAGATAGGAAAAAGCCAAAACAGTTGTGTCACATTGACATGCTGAAGTCTTATCACGATAGAAATGCTAGGGTTGCAGCTGTCACTTCAGATCCTCCAATTGCCGAGATTTGTGAAGATGAGGGGGAGTTTTAAGATGGTGAACCTAGAATTAAAGCTGAAGTTCTTTCATGTAAATTGTCAAACTATGAAGTCTTGCAAAATCTTGATGTAAAACTCCAGCACTTAGAACCCTCACCGAGAGATCAGTTTCAGAGGTTGATCAAGAAATATGAGGATCTGTTTCCTGATGTTCCAAAGAGAGTTTCTATAGCCTCTCGTGATGTAGATGTTGGTGATGCCAAACCAATTAAACAGCATCCGTACCGGATGAATCCTGAAAAGAGAAAGATTGCTGAGAAAGAGGTTGAGTACATGTTAGAACATGATATTATCAGACCCTCCAACTCAGATTGGAGTTCACCCTGTGTGCTAGTTCCAAAACCTGATGGAATTACTAGATTCTGTACAGATTCTCACAAAGTCAATGCTGTAACTAGAACTGATGTGATTCCAATACCAAGGATTGATGATTGTATTGATAGAGTAGGGCAAGCAAAGTTTCTGACCAAGATTAATTTACTGAAGGGTTATTGGTGTGTGCCTGTAACTGAGAGGGCCAAGAGCATCTCTGCTTTTGCCACACCATCTGGGTTGTACCAGTATGAAGTCCTACCCTTTGGCATGAAAAATGCCCCAGCTACGTTCCAAAGGATGATACAGTCTACAATCGCCGGATTGCCCCACACGGGGGCGTACATTGATGACCTGATCACATGGAGTGACTCCTGGGAAGAACATCAACAAGATGTAGAGATGTTGTTCCAGCGCCTGACCCAGGCTAACCTGACTGTTAACCTGAACAAGAGTGTTGTGCTACTGTCACCTATCTTGGCTATGGCATAGGCTAGGGTAAGGTGGCACCCATAAATGCTAAAGTCCAAGCCATCATGGACTTTTCAGTTCCAGACAACAAAAAAGCTTTGTGCCGCTTCCTTGGAATGATCGGGTACTACCGCAAGTTCTGCAAGAACTTTGCTGAGATTGCTCTCAGTCTCAATAACTAACTGAAGAAAGGCGTAAAGTTCACTTGGGATGATGCATGCCTTCGATCGCCTGAAGTCTCTGCTGTGTCACTCCCCCGTGCTCAAATCTCCTGACTTCAACAAATCGTTCTCCATCGCGGTCGATGCTAGCGACCAAGCTTGTGGATTTGTGCTCCTACAGAGAAGTGGCTCTGATGACATTGAGCATCCCGTGGCATACTTCTCCAGGAAGTTCAAATGCCACCAAAGGAACTATTCCACAATAGAGAAGGAGCTGTTGGCTCTGGTTCTATCTTTACAACACTTTGATCTTTATGTATGTACAGGGCAAAAGCCAACGATTGTGTACACTGACCACAATCCGTTAATGTTTTTGAGTAAGATGAACAACAAGAATCGGAGATTGTTGAATTGGAGTTTGATTTTACAGGAGTTTGACTGAGAAATTAAGCATGTATAGAGTACTGACAATGTAATTGCTGATTGCTTATAATGCGTTTATTCGAATATTGTATTACATATATATATAGACAAGTGTCCACTTAACCATTTTGTATTGTAAAGAAAAATTTAGCCTTTATGAGTCAAAATTTTTCCCTTTTGGAATGGAGGTGTAATGTGAACAGAGGCCACTAGATGACAGTATTTATCTTTTTTTGTTTAGCCCAGACTGGAGATAGGTTTGGGCATGTTTTAGGCATGTCTGGGACAAGTCCCAGAGAAAAATAAAAAAAAGCCTAAAAGGTGGGAGGGGTCTGCAAAAGAGTATATAAGGAGTAAAATCGAGACAGTAAAGGAGTAGGAGAAATTGCAAACAGAAGGATACATTTGACCAGACCTGTCACTCTTTTCAAGACCTGTGTAGCTTTTAGTGGATTTTTGCCTGTGTTAGAGCATTTTCTTCACCCAGGACATCACCAAGCAACCCACCAAAGAGACTGTAAATATTTTTGTTTTTGTATAAAATCAATCTTGGTCTGTAGAGTAGAGTAGTTTGTTGTTAGTTGCCTTTGTTTAATTAAATGTGTTTTAGTTGTAAAATTTTTGTCTGTCATCCTTTGCCATCGTTAATGTCATAACAAATTGGGGCTATAACACAACAAGTACCCATGTTTTTTTTTTTTTTTTAATCCCTTTGCACAGATGCCAAATATGGCTATTTATGTGCTACCCAATTTAAGGCTTCATAATTCAAGATCTGAGCTTCACAGACCAGGGTTAAATGGCTAAAATGAAACAAGATACTTGTAGTATCTAGAATTCCATCATATTTCAGTTAATTTTCATGATTTTAGTTCAGAATATGGGCCACAAACCCAAAAAATCTTTAGAAATTCAGCAATGAAGTTATTTTAAAAATATATATACTGAGAATTGAAAAATAGGTGGGAATAAAAAAACAATACATTTCTAGGATCAAACTCTTTGACCACGAGTATACATCATCTGACCATGCTTTTCAAATTAATCTATGAGTAATATAAGACAGTTCTCCAAAAGGCTTCCCATGCGGTCAGAGCCAACAAAATAGTGCCCTGTCAAATCATAAAATAATCATATATTTAACACCAACTTTTCACTCATGAGGTTCAATATAAATCAATGATTTTCTAACGGAATTCAGCTTGAATTTATCAATATAGGTGTGGATGGACATCAATAGTCACCAGTAACCTCTCCAAACAAAAAACACGCCTTCTCTCCATGATGAAGTTCAGAGTTTTGTCAAATTTTCTACAAAGCTGCTACAGCAAGTACACATACTCATTAACCCTCATCCTACCATGCTATTTTACACCTTAATCTTACCGTGTGGGGTCTGTTTGGACCCCAATAATTTTGTTTTAAATGTAAGCTTATAAAGACAAAATTACCAGATTAATTTTGCTCAGAACATCTTTAATTCATAACATCAATATACTCAAGGGCCTAGGGCATAAAGAACACACTTAAACAATGAACACTTAACCAAGAAAATGTCCTATATAGAGAAACAGTGTCAGTAAATTCACGTTTGTGGTTGCCGATCTTTACAACTATGTCATCATAACCACACATATGAAAAGAACACACACTTGTCCATAATACGTGATCATAGATGGAGTGTCTGAGGTCTCTCCAAGACAGTTTAGGCACATTCATTACAGACTACTTGCTGCTTGCTGTGGTCTAAGCACACAGCCCGTTTGCATTCTGCAGACTCAAGCCTGACCTTCTTGTCCTGCTCTCCGGGACAAAAGCTGCACCGTCTCCTCTTTCCCTGTCTGGTTGGATCTTGACCCTGTTGGACAACTGAGCAGGTTCAACTCCACAGAGCTTCATAGACAGCTTCACTGGGGCATGGAGTGTGGCATTGTTTGCTTAGTGCTGGACTTGAGGTGCTACAAGTTGGCATGCCAGCTCTGAGAGAAAGATACGCCTCCTTCATCTTCCCTCAGGGGCCTTCCACTCTGGGTAGTTGCCCATCCAGATTACAAATGCTGCAATAGCACCTACATCAATGATGTTGCCAAACAGCACAACAGGCTAACGGTTCATTTTCCTTCTAACAGTGAACATGGTAGCCAGATGGTCAAGGGTTTGTACAGTATTTTTTTTTGTATGATTATGATCAAGTAATATTAATGTATTTTATGATATTTTTGCTGGGGTCCGTTTGGACCCCAGAGAGGATATTATTAGAATATACAAGTTGTTGCTCCGAATTCACAATTCTTTAGTTTATATAATAAGGTTACATAGACAGACAAATTCATACAATTTCAGCTGGATCATATAGCCGATAAGAGTTTGGCAGCCAAAAAGCAGTGTCTGGGGTCCAAATGGACCCCACACGGTAGGATTAAGGTTAAAAGAACCACTTATTTTAAAGTCAGAATGTTCACCGAGATGGAAAGCTTGCTGTTTGCAATTCCATTCATCCCAGCAAAACGAAAGCTTTTCACACCCTATAAGGAGTGTAATGTGAATATAGGCCACTAGATGGCAGTATTTACCTTTTTTTGTTAAGCTCAGACTGGAGTCATGTTTAGACATGTCCTGGACATGTCTGGGGCAAGTCTCAGAAAAGTAAAAAAAAGAGGTCTAAATGTGGGTGGGGTCTGCAAAAGAGTATAAAAAGAAAAGAATTGAGACAGTAGAGTAGTAGGAGAAATTGCAAGAAGATGACCAGACCTGCCATTCTGTTCAAGACCTGTGATGTTTCTTTTGTGGATTTCTTTGCCTGTGTTTGAGCATTTTCATCATCCAGGACATCACCAAGCCACCCCCACGAAAAGGGATTGTAAATATTTATGTTTTGTACATAATTCAATCTTGGTCTTAGTTGTTAGTTGCTTAGTCGTTATTGTCTTTGTTTTAAAAATTAAATGTGTTTTAGTTGTTAAAACTGTGTCTGTCATCCCTTGCTGTTGCTGTTGCGTTGTAAATCTAATTACAAATTGGGGCCATAACAAATTGGGGGCTCAAGGTCCGGGATAGACCATTTTGTGAGTAATTTATTGAAAATCTAACATTTCAAATTGTACAATTGATTTTTTTAATTGAATACATATATATTGACAACAGCAATGGATGATTTCTTGGCACCACCAACCGTAGGGGTTTTGAAGTCTTTTAAAAAGACAGAACTGCTAGAAATTTGCAGACATTTAGAGCTGACAGAGGTGAAACCAGCCATGCGAAAAGCAAGACTGGCTCGAGAGATAGTTGAATATTACATTGATGAAAATGTGTTTGCACCCGGAGATCTGGAACAGTTTCCAGTGGAAAATCCAAATATAGAAATGGAACTTAAATTAAAAATGCTAGAGATTGAAAGGGAGGAAAGAGAAAAAGAAAGGGAGGAAAGAGAAAAAGAAAGGGAGGAAAAAGAAAAACAAAGAGAATTTGAGTTAGAAAAATTTGCAAGACAGAGAGATTTTGAATTAGAGAAATTCGATAGAGAAGAAAGACTCCAAATGGCGCAACTAAAAATTAAAATTGAAACTAAAAATAAATTTTTAGCCAGTCAGGAGGTAAAACTGGTGCCTCCATTTTCGGAAAAGGATGTTGACAACTATTTCCAGTGTTTTGAAAAGGTAGCAAAGAGTTGCCAGTGGCTAAAGGAACACTGGCCTCTGATGTTGCAAACTGTCCTCAAGGGTAAAGCTCAACAAGCCTATTCGGCTTTGTCTGCAGATGATTCCTCTGATTATGAGGTTGTCAAAAAGGTTATTTTGAGAGCTTATGAGTTGGTTCCAGAGGCTTACCGACAGAAATTCAGAGGTCTGAAGAAATCTGAAAATCAGACTTATGTTGAATTTGCTAATGAAAAGCAGGTTTGCTTTGAGCGCTGGTGTACTTCTATGGAGGTCAAGGATGATTTCAACTCACTAAAAGAGATGGTGTTAGTTGAAGAATTCAAGAACTGTGTTAAGGATGATGTTAAGACCTACCTTAATGAGAAGCAAGCACTGAATTTGCAATCAGCTGCCAAATTTGCAGATGAATATGTTCTCACACATAAGTCCAAATTTCAGTCTAGCAGTAACAATAGATGGTTCCAATTTCAGAAAAAGGGTTACGGTGATACCCATGATTCCTCACCCAAAGACAAAGACAAATCTGGTGATGGTGCTCAGAAATCCAGTAACAGGTCTGATCAAAGTGTGAAAGCTGACAGTGACAAAAGTGGTCTAGTTTGCAGTTATTGCAAGAAATCTGGTCATGTTACAACTAACTGTTGGTTCCTTAAAGCTAAGAAAGAAAAAGAAAAGGATACCAAACCAAATGCCTTTGTGAAAACAAGGTTAGAAACCCCTGTAGTAGATAACCGATCTGCTAAATTGCCTGCTTCTTGTGGGGCTAAAAAGCCTGATACAGCTGACTTCGTGAGGGAGGAATTTCTTCCATTTGTGTAAGAGGGATTTGTGGCTCTGAATGAGCATACTACTCCTGTCCCCATATATATCCTAAGGGATACCGGAGCTTCTCAGTCACTTTTGTTGATGGACTCTTTAGAGTTACGTGATGAGACCGCTTCAGGGGATTTCATACTTGTACAAGGTATTGAAGGGAGGACTGTATCTGTACCCCTGCCCTCTATATTCTTGAAGTCAGATTTAGTTACAGGACAGGTAAAGGTGGGACTTATGTCAAGTCTACCTATAAAGGGCGTTTCTCTGTTGCTAGGCAATGACCTGGCTGGGGGCAAAGTAGTTCCCCCTGTACATCTTACTTCACAGCCGAGCACTGAAGATGGCGATGAGGACCCATCTCTGTATCCTTCTTGCGCAGTGACTCGTGCTATGGCCAAGAAGGCTAAAGAAGAAGATGATGTGGTGCCGTCCAGTACATTGAATAGTCAGGACTCAGGTGGTTCGCCTCATGACTCTGATTGGCCTACTATGGTTTCTCCGTTTTAGGACTTATCAGATACTTTTATCAGTTCTCTATTCAGCCAGCCGGATGGGTCTGGTGATTCTGATGTGTCTGGAGACTTGTCTCTGTCCAGAAAGCGGTTGATTGAGGAGCAAACTAATGATCCGGAAATTTGTGTACTAAAGAGGAGAGCCCATCCTGATAAAGAAATAGACGCAGTTCCAGTTGGGTATTATCTCAAGGATGGTGTGTTGATGCGGAAGTGGCGCCCTCCTGATATCCCTGCCAATGCAGATATGGCAGTGGTCAGTCAAATTGTTGTTCCGAAGGTCTATAGGAATGAGATCTTAACAATGGCTCATAGTTTACCTTTAGGAGGTCATCTCGGTGTTAACAAGACTGTTGATAAGATCATGAAGCACTTCTTTTGGCCTGGGCTTCGGAAAGACGTTTCCAACTTTTGCAAAACCTATCACACTTGTCAGGTAGTTGGAAAACACCAGTTAGACCCACCTGTAGCTCCATTGCAGCCTATCCCAGCATTTGGGGAGCCATTCTCTAGGGTCATTGTTGATTGCGTTGGTCCATTACCCAAGACTAGATCTGGAAATCAGTACTTGTTGACAATCATGTGTGCATCTACCAGATTCCCCGAAGCCATACCTCTACGTAACATCAAGGCAACTGCAATCTCGAAGGCTTTGATAACTCTGATGACATTGAGCATCCCGTGGCATACTTCTCCAGGAAGTTCAATCGCCACCAAAGGAACTATTCCACAATAGAGAAGGAACTGTTGGCTCTGGTCCTTTCTTTACAACACTTTGAGGTTCATGTTTGTACAGGACAAAAGCCAATGATTGTGTACACTGACCATAATCCGTTAATGTTTTTGAGTAAGATGAAAAACAAGAATCGGAGATTGTTGAATTGGAGTTTGATTTTACAGGAGTTTGACTTGGAAATTAAGCATGTGAAGGGTACAGACAATGTAATTGCTAATTGCTTATCCCGTGTTTGAATGTGTATATATATATCATGTGTTTGAATATTGTATGATATGTATATATAGACAAGTGTTCACTTAACCATTTTGTATTGAAAAGAAAAATTTTGCCTTTATGAGTCAAAATTTTTCCCTTTTGGAATGGAGGTGTAATGTGAATATAGGCCACTAGATAGCAGTATTTACCTTTTTTTGTTAAGCTCAGACTGGAGTCATGTTTAGACATGTCCTGGACATGTCTGGGGCAAGTCTCAGAAACGTAAATAAAAGAGGTCTAAATGTGGGTGGGGTCTGCAAAAGAGTATATAAGGAAAAGAATTGAGACAGTAGAGTAGTAGGAGAAATTGCAAGAAGATGACCAGACCTGCCATTCTGTTCAAGACCTGTGACGTTTCTTTTGTGGATTTCTTTGCCTGTGTTTGAGCATTTTCATCATCCAGGACATCACCAAGCCACCCCCACGAAAAGGGATTGTAAATATTTATGTTTGGTACATAATTCAATCTTGGTCTTAGTTGTTAGTTGCTTAGTTGTTATTGTCTTTGTTTTAAAAATTAAATGTGTTTTAGTTGTTAAAACTGTGTCTGTCATCCCTTGCTGTTGCTGTTGCGTTGTAAATCTAATTACAAATTGGGGCCATAACAGGAGCCAGATGTGATATAACTCACAACGCTACTTAGCTAGTGGCTACATGCTATAAAATGTGACATTGTCAGATAAGTGACATTGTCACTGTCACATCTGGCATCACATGCTGAATAAGGGTGTGGTATTTCACCCTTTACAAAGCATGACATTTGCTTATGTAGGATTTATGAAGACATGTCTCATTTATGTAGACATGATACATGCTGTATAAAGCCTTTATGAGCAACACTTCATCTAAAGTGTTACCTTTTCTTTTATTGAACGTTTCCTGTAACCTTGTGATTTCCTAAAAGTGACTTCAGAAAACAGAAGACAATGTCGTAGTGAACAGTGTCATTACATTCCATTACAAGAGCTAAATTAATTTATTCATCACTTTCTTCTTTCCATTGTAAGCGGGAAAGACAGAGAGGATTATCTGGCTGGATTATCTAGCGCCATAATCATTACGCCAACAGTTTGACCCTTGTTGAGATACGTGCCCCATCATTACGCCAAGTTTGACCGTTGTTGGGATACGTGCTCCAACATTTAGCAGATGACCCCAGGGTCATGAGAATGGACTCAAACAGACTCTCGGGCGCCAATCTCATCTTGCCACAGGGTTAATGGTTAATGCAGGTGCCTGGGAATCTACCAAAAAACTGCTGTCCGCAAACCTTTGGCCAACGAGACTCATGCCGGACAACTCCACAGTGCCATCCAATGGACTCTGACATAACTGCACCCGTACAATTTCAATACATTACAGTTTAGGTAAATATTTCTAAAGACTTTTAATTTCCTGAGTAAAACACTAATCTCACTCACGACGTCACAGAATAATGTGTATTTTGCTATACTGAAGGTTAAGAGTGGAATAATAGCCTTCATGCAGATTATTCTTGTAATTCGGTATTGTGTAGGACGTTTCATGACCAACTCTAACGCAAGTAGGTTGTGTTTGGTATCACTTTAATCCTCGTCATTTCTGAAATCTCATGGGGAGTATTTCGAAGGAATTGGATTTGTGCCATACCCTCCTTCAATAACTTTAAGGGAAAAGTATGCTTCAGTTTTCCTTGTGGTCATGTCTCCTCCCAAAGCGCCTCCGGAATTCTTGGCTCAAATGACCCAAAACGACCAATGACCCCGCCATAGGACGCAGTCTAGAGATTGGGCATAAAAGAGGGGGAAACGGAGAAGTCGAGGAATTGTATTCGCTTGTATTCATCCTTCCCGCATATACGTTGTGTATATGTGTAGTTTTGGGCTGCGCCAGGTATGAATTGACTTCTTTTCTCTTTTCTGTAACGATGTAATTAGGTCTTGTGATTTAAGCTTGTGCCTGCCTGGCGAAATAAATTGATATTCGCATCTGTGGTGTGTTTCTGACTTTGGACAAACATATACCTACCGGTTCGGACTCCTGGATCCCAGTTGAGTAACGTAGACCGTAATCGCGTGCCTGATCAACACGCTTGGCATCTGCGTTATAAGGTGGATTTTCCATGCTGTGTATGACGCTATTAATATTGGCTTCGAGCAAGATTCTGTTTATATTTTTAGGGCGGAAATCTTAAAAGACGCAAGGCCTCTGAACGATGTGTTTCCGTTATGCCTTTGTAGTTGCTCGCTGTGGGCCTCGGTAATCCCTAGTCATAGCGAGGCTATGTCAAATTACTGGCTTAATAGGCTGCCAGCCTCTGAGTTCTTTCGCCGGATTGGATAGTTCAGATGGTTTTGGTCCGGCGGAGTAGGGTATAAACCTGTTATGGGTCCGATGCACAACAGAGCTCCAAATTAAGTGATAATCTGACTAATTAAAATCCGATCATATTTATGCAAACGCATGATAACCGCAAATGATTGCAACTACAAATTTGTATCTTCAATTTGATATGGAGTCAGATATATTGTAACCACTAAGACATTAAGGCTGCAGCATCAGCTCGGCACGTCTCAGGCCACTTAAAAGTAGAACGTGAAAGACGTCATCACGTGAGGCCTGGGGCAGGGGTCTAGTGCTGACGCTGTAGCCAGACCCCATTATTATGATGGAGACTGCGAGGACCATCTTTTAGCTGGCTGTTAAGGCAAACACGCTTAGACCTTCCGCCTCAGCTAGGACCCTCCTTGGCCTAGTTGCACGGTGTTTACACCATTTTTGTTAGGGACCAAATATTTTATCGTTACGGGGAGGGATGCTTGGTTTCAGATTTTTTTTTTTTTTTCAGGGAATATTTTTCAAAAATGTAGGTCATAAATTTTTTTTTCCAACTGGTAAAAGATAGTAGATTATTTTAAAATAAAATATTGAAATAAATAGTGAGGATTCCAGAGGGCCTGATTACTTTTTTCCCTAGACTATCAGGTGCCAAAATTTAGGCCTCATATTATTTTATAGTAAAAAAAAAAAAATAATAATAATAATAAAAATCGTTCACCTGGAAATATAACGGTTGGTTCCTTCTCAACAGTCATATGATACATAAAAAACCATGCATCATTCAAGTGCACAGATATGTACATATGTAATGATAACACAATTCATGGAAGTAATAAAGCTTGTATATATATATATATATATATACATATGTAATGATAACACAATTCACAGAAGTAATGAAGCTTGTATATATGTACATATTGTAATGTGAATTGTCAGGCAACCACATCACGTTGATTGGTGCAGCCAATGGAATATGCTGCAGTGAGTTGCGGCCGGAAAATGTTACTCTCGGCACGGAAGTGAACTAGTTTGAGTTTTGGCTCGGAAATGCAGCCAGTGTTGCACGGATCTGTGCATGTGATGTGAATGAACAAAATAAAATGAACTTCGAAATACCGACCGCGAAGACTATTCCTTGGAGTCCTGCACTGTTCGAAGCCGGCACGACCGAACGGCACGTTACAAGTGGTGGCAGCGGTTTTATTTCGGGACTTTATGGTGAGGTCTCTTCATAACTCGTGCAGACAATTGAAGCTAATCATATTGCTAGCTTGTTGCACGTATCTTTGCGGACGCCAGTTAGCAACATAAAATGTCTTCGGATGACGAAGTGGGTACCAGCCAGCAAGCAGGTGCTCGCCAGCGTGCGCCGACTTCCTCCTCTGCTTCAGTCCCAGCCCCAGCAGCGGAGCGACGGCCGTCTTTTCTACCCGAACTGTTTGAGGGGAAGGACGGCGAGTGGGGCGCATGGATCGAACAGTTTGAATTAGCTGGCGACATTAATGGCTGGGTTGCGGTCGATAAACTGAAATACCTGATCCTTTTGCTGAGGGGCCCAGCTAGAATCTTCTGTAGCAGTTTGCCGCAGGGCAGCAAAAATACTTACGAGCGGTTAAAAGGGGCTTTGCAGCAGCACTTTGAGCCACCTGTGCATGCCGACTGGAGCCGCGCAGCCTTCCTGGATCGCAGACGTCAAGCGGGTGAGAACATTCGTGACTTTGGTTATGATGTCTGCCGTTTAGCTGCCAAGGCATACCCAGAATACAGTGTGGCCACGCGCGATTCCCTTGCTCGTGATCATTTCATTGCAAATGTGGGGAGTGGGGATATTCGTATTCAGCTGCGTAGCTCTAAACCTAAAACTCTGGATGAAGCTATACATGTAGCTACTGAACTGGAACAGATCCGACAGCTCGAAGGTCCAGTTGCTGCCCCCAATAGGATAAATGTGTGTGGCTCCGGTGAGGGGACCAAAGACATGGTGAGTGTACCCAATGAACTGTTGGAGTCATTGTGTGAGAGTGTGGCACAGTTACGCACAGAGGTGAAACACCTGTACGAAAAAGAGGGCCCTAGACCAGGGGAAGGACCGGCGGGTTCCAGTGGAGGTAGCGGACGGCGACCCGGCGGTGAGCAGAACCAAAGGAGAGGGAGAGCCCGCCCCCCTGACAGCGACCGAACGCAGTTCTCCTCAGCACTCAACAGGGCTTGCTGGTACTGTGGATGTACCAAACATTTAAAGAAGGATTGCCCTTACGTGCCCAGGGAGGGCCCGGTGGACACGGGCGATGCGCAGGTCACTGTGGCATCGGGCACAGTGGGGGAGGGATTCTATTTACGGGCTACCATTGACAATGTTGAATGTGAAATCATGGTGGATTCTGGGGCCCAGGTGTCAATAGTGCAGGAGAAAGTCTGGAGGGAGGCGACGGGCGGTCGACTGGACTTGCTAAGGCCCTATAACAAGCCAGTCACTGCAGCCAATGGACAGCCTCTTTCGGTGCTGGGTAGGTGGTCTACTATCAGCACCATGGATGGACTACACTTGGCTTGTGACTTTGTAGTTGCTAGGGATGCAGACCAAAGTGCACTGGTGGGAACTGATTTCCTCGTTAAATATGGTGCAGTGATTGACATGCAGAAACGCACATGCACTATCCTGGGTAAACAGGTACCTCTCATTCCACGCGGTGGAGCGGGAAGTGTGTGCAGGGTGGTTGTCATGACTGATGTGGTAATCCCTCCAAGGTCTGAAATGTTCATACAGGTTAAAGTGGAGGGCACTATAAATAGAAAGCAGACTGAGGGTCTGCTGGAGCCATGTACGGAGGTAACACAGAAAAACAATGTACTGGTAGCTTGTAGCTTGGGTATGGCTTGCCGTGGAGAAATGTCCGTACGTGTGATGAATGTGTCACCCGAACCCCAGTGCCTCAGACAGGGAACAAAATTGGGCGGGTTCTCTGTTTGGGAAGAGGGGAATGAAACGGCAGTCATTGCCTGTTTAAATGATGTTAAAACTGGACCAGAACAGCCTGTTCACCGGCCTAAGTGGGAGGTAGGGCAGTTAATGCAGGCCCTCGAACTGGATGCCGAGCAGCTAGACAGCACTCAGCTAAAAGCAGTGAAAGAAATGCTAACCAAATACACGGGTGTGTTTACTACTGGGGATTTTGATTTGGGGCGCACAGAACTTGTCCAGCACAGGATAGACACAGGCAACACGAAGCCTGTCAAACAAGCACTAAGGCGAGTTCCTGTTCATCTGCAGGTAGAGTTTGACAGCCATTTGCAAAATATGATAGATAGGAAAGTTATTCAGCCATCTAACAGTCCGTGGGCAGCACCTGTGGTGTTAGTGAAGAAGAAAGACGGTACAGTGAGGTTCTGTGTCGATTATAGAAAATTAAACGAAAATACAGTGAAGGATGCTTATCCGCTTCCACGGATAGATGAGACACTGGACGCACTGGCTGGGGCTAAGTGGTTCTCCACATTGGACCTAGCCAGTGGGTACTGGCAAGTGGATATGCATCCCGATGATCGGAACAAAACGGCATTTCTAACGAAAAGGGGGTTGTTTGAGTTCAATGTCATGGGTTTTGGATTATGCAACGCACCAAGCACGTTCCAACGCCTAATGGACTTGGTGCTGGCGGACGTGCAATGGACTACATGCCTGGTATATCTTGACGATATAATAATAATCGGTCGCTCTTTTCAGGAGCAGGTTTCAAGGCTGGAAGGGGTCCTTAGCAGATTACAGCAGGCAGGTCTGAAAGTCAAGCCTGCTAAATGCCGTTTGTTCCGCTCTCAGGTGAGCTATCTTGGGCACATTATTTCAGCCGAAGGAGTTTCTGCAGACCCCTCCAAAACAGATAGCATCAGATTATGGCCCACACCTAAATCTGTAACTGAAGCCAGAAGTTTTCTGGGACTCGCATCATATTACAGAAGGTTTATACCTGATTTTGCACAAATTGCAGAGCCCCTGTATCGGTTAACAGACAAAGGGAAAACATTTCAGTGGAATGAATCATGTGAGGTGGCTTTTAATGTACTGAAATCTAAACTCACTACTACACCTGTGTTAGCATTTCCTGACCCAAATTTGGATTTTATACTGGATACGGATGCATGTGACACAGGTATTGGAGCTGTTTTGTCACAGAAATATGACAGTGGAGAGAGAGTAGTGGCTTATGCTAGCCGCGCTCTGTCAAAACAGGAAAAGAGATACTCAACAACTAAAAAAGAACTGTTGGCGGTGATTGTATTTCTGAAACATTTCCGACATTATCTGCTTGGGAGAAAATTCTTACTAAGAACGGATCACAGTTCTTTGCGTTGGCTCAGTAATTTCAAACAACCTGAAGGTCAGCTAGCCAGGTGGCTAGAATTTCTGGACCAGTATCAGTTCGACATAGTGCACCGAGCCGGAAAGCTGCACAATAATGCGGATGGTCTGTCGCGCCGATATGCGGGGCAAGATGATTGTGAACGCAGTGTACTGGATAGGCCAGACAAGGTCAGTGTTGCGCCTGTGGCGAGTGATGCCTCACAGGCCTCCCCAAATATTGGCTTCCTCCTGGAAGCACAGAATAGGGACCCTGTAATTTCCCAGTTGAAGGAATGGAAAAGGCAATCTAGGATTGAGCCGCCTGATGAACTATTCTCTGATCCAAACTTTAAGCCATATCGACAAGTGTGGGGTGGATTGCGAGTAAGAAATGGGGTCCTATGTCTTGAGAGCCAAAACTATGAAACAGGGGAAACCATTTGGAGGGGGGTGGTACCAGATGAACTAGTCAATGAGATACTTACGTTCATGCACAATGACCGAACCGCAGGCCATTTAGGAATAGAAAAACTCACAGGGAAAATCAGAGTAAGATTTTACTGGCCAGGCTGGCAGACTGCCATAAAACGGTGGTGCAAAACATGCATGGCCTGTGCTGCTTATAAAGTGAAGGGGCCTCCTCCCAGAGCACCCATGACAAGCTCGGTCACAGGCCGGCCATTTGAAAGAATCGCCGTAGATTTAATGGGGCCTTTGCCGACTACTGAGAGAGGGAATAAATACATAATGGTAGTGGCGGACTATTTTTCTAGATGGTCAGAGTCGTATGCCATACCAAATCAAGAGGCAGAGACCATAGCAAAAAAATTGGTGGAGGAATTTGTGCTGAGGATGGGGGTTCCCCGTACAATTCATAGTGACCAGGGAAGAACATTTGAGTCTACCCTTTTTAGGGAAATGTGCAATCTGTTACAGATGAATAAAACAAGAACAACTCCTTATAACCCACAGTCAGATGGATTGGTAGAAAGGATGAACAAAACCTTGATCAGCATGTTATCGGTTTTTGTGGAAGATAATCAAGGGAATTGGGATTTAATGCTACCATATATAATGATGGCTTACAGAAGCAGTGTCCAGTCCTCCACTGGGTTCACACCCTACAAGGTACTGTTTGGTACTGAGATTACTTTACCGGTTGACATTGTCATGGGGACCCAAAGTAAGGAAGCGCACTATGTCAGTGAATATGTGCAGAAGCTACAGGGATACTTAAGTACAGTAAGGGAGGCTGTGCAGAAAAATCATAAGAGGGCCACAGGTAAACAGAAGCAGTATTTTGACCTGAAGGTAAACTCTCAAAGATATGAGGAAAATGAATTTGTTTGGCTTTCGTGATTATCAGAAAAAGAGGGGGTTGTCACCTAAATTAAGGAGGAAGTTTAAAGGCCCTTTCAGAATTGTGAGAAAACTCTCAGATGTACTATATGAGGTGGAACAATGTGACGGTCCTTACACTGCTGTGGTTCACTATAACAGGCTAAAGCCATACCTTGGGGCTACAGGACACCTTACATTGGGGGGTAATGGAAAGGAAAAAAACAATGAATTGACCCCTGACCTTGTTCTCGGGAAGGACTCGTGGGCAGGGGGAAACAGGCAGCAAAGCGCTCGAGGAAAGCGCACCAGCTGGATGTGCTGGGGTAGGCCTCTGTTAAATGGGGGAAATCCGCCCGCACAGGATCAGGCGCTCCCCGAGGAGTCAGAGGTGGGTGACACGGACCAACAGGGTGTAGGAGTACAGACCCCTGAAGAATTACCCAGCTCACCAGGGGCTGAGGATGGGGTTGTTGAGGAGGGTGACAGTGGCCCTACTGGGAGCCAGGTAGGCAGGCCACAGAGGAATGTTAGAAGGCCAGTATGGCAAGAAGATTATGTTATGGAGATGTGAATGTGATTGGGTATAATTAAAAAAAAAAAAAAAAAAATGTTTTGGTTATTGTGTTAATTATTGTTGTAGGTTGGTGCACTAAGGATCCAGAGATGATGTTCACGGGATGTTCCATCTTAGGAGGGGGTGGTGTAATGTGAATTGTCAGGCAACCACATCACGTTGATTGGTGCAGCCAATGGAATATGCTGCAGTGAGTTGCGGCCGGAAAATGTTACACTCGGCACGGAAGTGAACTAGTTTGAGTTTTGGCGCGGAAATGCAGCCAGTGTTGCACGGATCTGTGCATGTGATGTGAATGAACAAAATAAAACGAACTTCGAAATACCGACCGCGAAGACTATTCCTTGGAGTCCTGCACTGTTCGAAGCCGGCACGACCGAACGGCACGTTACAATATGTAATGATAACACAATTCACGGAAGTAATAAAGCTTATATATATATGTACATATGTAATGATAACACAATTCACAGAAGTAAAAACGCTTGTAGAGGAAATTAATGATTAAATCTTATCTTTTTTCCTTAATACCAGAGAAAATGTTTGGTTTTGTAAAGTTGATATTAACCACATCCAAAAATAACTGGAAGATGTAAAGTCATACAAATACCGACTAGAGACATCTTCAGCTATAATGCTTAGCTACAAACAGACACTCAAGCAAAGGAGGCGTGGCGCACTTCCGGCTTATATAGAGTCCGGGGAAGCGCTGCCCCAGTTCAATCAGCTGGTTAAAGAATCCGATTAAAAAGGAATTCAATCTTGTCTCAGGACGAGAGCACCAAAGAATCGTCCAAAACACACGCATGCCTCACAAACCATGACAGTATCGTTCCATAATTCTTTTACTCAACACTTTCTCTATTTGACATGTTTGAGAGCAATGGTGTAGCTGATTTTGGCTCAGGCTATGATGTAACGCATTCCTGTCGATTTAACACAAACAATGTTGTAGTGACATTCCACCATGTGCTCCATGACATGTTCTGTTAATTATCGAAATTGAATCAGTGTAAATTCCAAAATTCACAACTGAAACATGAAACAAAGTGGATTAATTTGAAAAAACTTGATTCGGTCTATCACGCTGCACTTCATTTTTTTACGAGAGATCCTTTTAAAATGCATCATTGTTCTTTGTATAAAGCTGTGGGTTGGCCATCATTGGGTACCAGGATAAGGCAGCGCAGGCTGACCTTCATTTATAAAGCAATCTTACTCAGATTACCATGTTACCTTACAACTTTTATCTCAAGGAACAGTAGCAATTGCCAGGTGAAATCTCAGGAATGGTTGGTCCTAGAAGTCCCCAGAGTTAAAACAGAACTTGGTAAAACTGCTTTTAGTTACTGTGCCCCTAAACGTGGAACAATTTTCAAGAAACATTTAAACTGGGTAAATTGATATCATTACAAAATTTCAAAAAAGTGATAAAGGATTTAGAAGTTGGGGGCTGTGCGTGTTTTGAATAATATTGTGGCAATTTTCTCAGCCATATGTATTGTATGCACTCCTGTATGATAATTTTGTTGTTTATTGTTCACTTTTTTAATGATAATGTATTGCATTGAATTCTGTTTTGTGTTTTGCGTTGTTAACAGGGCACAATCTCAAATGAGACAGGTCTCAATGAGTTCCCCTGTATAAATAAAGGTTAAATAAATAAAATAATACTAATTTCGAATACCTAAATTGATTATATGCTAGAATTCGTCACTTCCAGGAAAGAAAAGATGCCTCGGTTCTTCATCACCAATTAAAGTCATCAGGAAACTTTAATGCCATATAATAATCCAGAAAAAACAAGCCACTTTACCTTGAACCTGTGTCCTCCTTTCCTGTTAGGAGCATGTTTTAGAGCACGAGACACTGCATCTTCAAATTCATCTTCCCTCACTTTAGGATGGGTCTTGCAAAATGCTTCTACAATAGAAGAAAACTGTTGTCAACCCTCTTCCAGGAATCTGTTGGGTTCTGGGGCCAGGACAGCATTTATGGTTTTATTAGTTTCATGTCTCAGGATTCCATAGTTCATAGTCATATTTCATATCAGTTTTAACAGTTTCTTGTATTAGGTTATCACTTTTCATAGTTCATGTTTTATTGTTCATTTTACTTTTCCACATTTCAGAGCTCTAGTTGGCTTTGGTGTTTCCCCCTTCCTTCTGTGCTGTGCTGCGTTCGGGGCGTTCTAAGTTTAATTGACAATTAACTGTTTTTAAGTTACTAACATTTACTAACATTCACTGGGTGGTGTAATTCTTAGATAGGCACATTACTAATACGACTAATTTAGACAGGGAGTTTGTTGTCATGATTCCTGCTTTGCTAATTCAAGATCTTGCTGTGCTTTCCTGTTCTGAACATTCATGCTGCTTTCAAACTGCATACTTAATTGGTACTTAGGCTGAGCACGCTAATTCTCTTAATGAGCAAGTCTTGTCATCCTATCTCTGTCCATGTCCAATGATCTTGCCATGCCTCTTGTTTCTCCTTCTCCAGGTGTTGCCCCTCATGTGTTCTGGTTTCTTACCCTTTATCTGGATGCGGTGGAAGTTGGCTGGCAGACAGTGTCCAAGTTCATGTTCCCAAGTTCTTGCTCAAGCTCATGTTCAAGTCTTTGCGTTTTGTAACCATAGTTTTTTTTGTATATAGCATTCTGTTTTCTTATCATAGATATCATTAGTCTTTTATTTTCTTGGATTTCTGCCTGGAGTTTCCAGTGGCCTTTTGTTTTGCTGTTTTTTGATCTTTTCGTTCCTAGCTCTGTGAAGCTCTCTTATTTTGTTTTTTTGCAACCCTTTGGGCCAAGATTTTTGTTGGCCCTCGTGCCAGTTTTGCTTTTGTTCAAATAAATTCCCTTTCCCTTCCACCTATCATTTGGTGTCTTCCCGATCGCGCATCAGGAACCAGTTTTAACCCATTTATAAGTTGACTTCATACAAACTATACCAGACTCTGAAATCCAAAATCAGCTTTTCAAACTCAACCCCATTTCCAGAAAAGTTGGGAATGTATGGAATCCTAGTATTCAAAGAAGTGCAACAACTCTTTTCCTACTCATTATTAGTTTAATATGCCATCTTTAAAGGAAAAGAAAACCCTTTTTTTTCAGCTCTTACCCAAAAACAGTATACCTTCTTCTCATTCCATAAATATTTTCTGGGAATTTTTAAGATTTTTATGTACCGAGTTATAAAACCTCAAACCCCTGAAATACAACTAAGACACAAGTTCATGAATGCCGCCATTCCTATATTTTAGCCAATCCAAAAATACTTTGTGTGGCAATGTCTTGATGTTTTGGCGCACTTGGCCACCAAGAAATCACCTGATTTGTATGAACTGTATACAAATTAGGCTTTATTATCACTCATGCTGCAGCTTGATTTAAGTTGAATGATCAAGGTCCAATATTATGGATCATTATGAGAACCTGAGCGACAAAATCAGCGGTAATGCCTCTGTGTGGTTGTTGATTGCTCAAACAAAACGGGAAACTTGGACCAACCTGTGGGCATAAGCTTGCACTGAATTCCCTTGGTGAAGAGTGACTTTGATAAGATAGAGATGCCCACAGAATATCCCTTCTTATCAGCAGCTATAGTTCACAATCAACTTCCTTTATTGACGTGTTTTCCAATTATAGTAACAAACCATTTACAATTGAGGTCTCGGCTTCTCTCCCCCCATGTGAACCAACAGCGACAAAATAATGGGCTAAATTCAGTACAGAAAGAGAATATACTCAAAAACAGGCCCATGCTTTATGACAGACAAACTGCTCTGGAATTTTCATGCTACCTTTCCCGCACATCAGATGATTTAACTTGGGCTTCATTATCGTTTAAATTGTTTAAATGAAACAAATGACTACATGTAATGTCTTTATGAAATTTTGTAGCTTCCGGACCCTAATGGCCGGTATACACTGTACGATTTTGGGCCGTCCAACGGAGAAACGTGGATAAATCTTTGGTCGTGACTCGAAAACGGTGGTCTTACGTCGCATTGTGGGAGAGGCTCAACGACGGGCGTTGTCAGCGTCCTGCAACCAAAGATAACCTGAGATAAATTCTGACTGTGTCAGAAATTTAGGATGACTATCTCACAGTGTGACAGCTGCTACGACCTACGTCTACTAATCAGCAAAGACGAATGCTGCAGGAAATAAAATGATAAAAGTTTATTTTTTAAATAAAATAAACAGAATAATTTATACATTATGCATTAGCTGATGGCGACAGGGATTCATGGAGACACACATTGGAGTTAAATCGCGGACACAAGGGGTTCGATTTAAACAGGCATTTAATTGCATACAATCCTTCACGTTTGCCATGTCGTGCGAACTGAATAAAATAAATAAAATACAAATACAAATCAGTTCAATACAAAGCATTCTCGAAGAGAACGAGCATTAAAACATTTCACAAATACAACTTGCCAACCCATCGGCTTTTGGAGACAATGAACCATTAACCCTACAGAATAATTTTTCTTCAAAGAGCATTT
Source organism: Gymnothorax reevesii (assembly GCA_029721435.1). NCBI lineage: Eukaryota > Metazoa > Chordata > Actinopteri > Anguilliformes > Muraenidae > Gymnothorax > Gymnothorax reevesii. The sequence goes on from CM056587.1 coordinate 35,826,511, forward strand.
AAATGTTTACTGTGGCGTAGATGGTTCATATTGTCATTATCGCAAGTACTGTTGATTGTATAACCATATTAGCTGCACGTTATCTTATCCGTGTCTTACATTACCATTAAGCTAGCACAGACATAGACAGTAAAAGAAGTGGACGGCGGGATGGCGCTTTTTTGACAGGGAGAGTGTGAAGCACAATTGAACGAGTTTTCAGTTGGCACCACGCCAACTGCGCAGGATCAAAGTCAGCTCGCTGACGTAACCCAATGTCCTGAAAAGCGGTAACTCGTCTGATAGATGTATCCCACACATAATTCCCAGCGAGCAAGCGATTGCGTGTGTCAATATAGTCCGATTCCGTTCGATGTTATGATTTTTTTTGCGAATTATCACTTCATAGGTATTTCACTTTGTTAGCAATGTGGCTGAATCGTCTTCTGTTTATGATTCGTCATGGGCTTCTCGTCTAAACAGTATGGTTATTTACGCCCTTTGCGACAGAAAGTCGCCGGAATTTCACGTCACTTTTAGCCTAGCCTGGTGCCATCGGCTAAAAATGGTTACTATTAGACCATAATGTTACATACGAAGTAAATACGTCTGCTACAAATGTAGTTTCTCTGTAGAAAATATCATCCCCGATATGACGGCTCATAATTTTTTATAGTAAAGTTATTTGATGTCAAAAGTCGGGCAAAATGAATGGGGGTGAATGGAGAAGCTGCCGCTAGTTGATCATCTGCTATCTACTTTGAGCGTTCAATTGAGCCTCAACTTCCGGGTGTATTCCTATCCCCTTGAATTTGACCGGTTCCGCAATTTGGAGAAAACTTGAAACTCTGTTGTAATTCTTATTGTAAAATTACAGTTAAATTAACTGCAACAAAAGGTGCAAGTTTAAAACAGTGCAGCCTTGAGTTTGACACCGCTGAAACGGTAAGTTATTGTGTAACTTAACTTAAGACAATAGTCTTAGCTATTGTTTTGAGATATTCAGCTTGATAGAGAGGTAAATAGCCGATAACTGTTGCTTACCGTTGCAGCAGTACCAAATCAACTCGTGCGATAAGGCGCGCTGTGCAGTGTATGGCCGTTAGACACGTGTATTCCCGGGAATCATCACATGTCATTAGTGTCATTATGATTGGAAATGATCATATATTTGACCATATAAATCCCAATTTCGTACTATCAATACTTTTTCATGAACACCTATAAGAGTGACTGCTTGTCGTTAGACTAGTTCCGCAATCGCCATTTTGAAGGCTTTCAACCACTTTCGGGATAATTTAGGTTAGTCATGTCAGGCACTCTACCCCAAATAGCGTATAGAAAATTTTGCTATTATCAGTTTACAGTTTTCTTCTAAATTAAAAGTTCTATGGATTGATGATAATACTTAACATCATGAAGGGATTGTACAATTTTCAGCTCAGTGGGTGAGCGTAAAGAAAATCTACATAAACAGAATGGCAAAAAATTACAAGTAGTGAAAAACGCGATAAACTTCAGAGTTGTTTTGTCTGTTGTCCAATGCTTCACATAATCTATGTTTAGTAAGTTTCATTGGCCAATTAGAAACAAACTGATGTTCACTCAAGAGTGGTAAAGTTACAAAACCAAGTTTATTTGAAGCATGGAACAACTCACAAATCTACTTTGAACTTCGTCTTTAACTGAGGCCAGTGCACGTGGATTCCAGCTGACACAATGTCAACACATGAAATATTAGCCATAGATTTGACCAATTATGATAAAGCCTGCAGAGTAATGCCTGGCTATAATTGGTGGAAAATACATGTGCCTTTCCTTTGTGGCCAGGGGCACGCAATTTTGCCAATAAACAAAGAATATCATAAGTTCGGCCTGATAGAGAACGCTGTTTGCGAAACCGGAAATGATTTGTGGAACCGGTAAAAGGACGTGCCACTGAAAAATGACTGTGCAGGGCTTCGTTCCTAATGGCTGAAGAAAACGAATTGGTTCACAAAGTATGTGAGTAATTTCCGGAAATTCGAGAACTGATAACTTTCCGCCACTGAATGTTGTATCTATACCAGACGCTTCAGACAAATTTTGTTTGCGGAACCGGTCAATAAACTGTAATTGGTTTCCATGTTAACAGAAGAGAAATCTACCGAAGCGTACATGAAACTGAAAAACGTTCGTGCACAAGGACTTCATTTCCGTGTGATAATCTCCTGAATACGCGTTGACTGAATAATGACTGATCCAAATGAAATTTCTCCTTTCACTCTCGGTACAGCGTAGATTAATTAAAACATGGAACTTAGCAATTAAATATAATTTTGTTTTCCAAAATAACATTATAAAGCGTGAGATTGCTGACTATTACGTGAGAACATGATATGCCACTTAAAAGCGTGAGACTCAAGCCACATGCGTGAGAGTTGACAGGTATGCAATTTTGAATGGCGCTGATTTCAAAGCACCAAACTACGTGATTGTTGTCAACGGGGAGAATTAGCAACACCTGATAGTGTGGAGTGCTCTCGGAGTGAAAATAATGATAATTATGAAAATGATTGAGAACATCATTGGCTGCGCCACTGGTTTTATTTAGTTTAAAAACCAGGGCAGTGTACTTTTATTGGGCAAAAGCTTTTTTCATTTACGGTCAAAAACGTACTATTTTTTTTTTTACTTAGAATGGGGAAAATAAGTAATAATTGCCTCAACATTTTTCTTAGTAAATACACTGCCCTCAATAATTTTTGGCAGCCCTGGTTAAGATGTGTTCTTTAGATTCTAATAAATTCAGTTTTTTTCTAAGTAATATTGGACCACAATGAAAAAAAGAGGAAAATCCAACCTTTAATTCAAGTGCATTATTCAGAGGGAATAAAATCCCACATTAAGAAATAATTTTTTTTACATCAAATCTTGTGCCACAATTATTAGCACCCCTGATGTTAATTCTTTGTACAACCCCCCTATGCCAAAAACACAGCACCTAATCTTCTCCTATAATGTTTCACAAGATGGGAGAATTCAGAAAGAAGGATCTTCGACCATTCCTCTTTGCACAATCTCTCTAAATCATCCAGCGACCTGGGTCCTCTCCTCTGCACTCTCCTCTTCACCTCATTCTACAGGTTTTCAATGGGGTTGATGTCTGTGGACTGACATGGCCATTGGAGGAGTTTGATTCTGTGTCTGGTGAACCATTTCTGTGTAGATTTGGCCACATGTTCAGGGTCATTATCTTGCTGAAAGATCTAGTGACGACCCATCTTCAGCTTTCAGGCAGAGGCCACCAGATTTTGATTTCAAATATCCTGGTATTTCAAAGCGTTCATGATGCCATGCACCCTAACAAGGTTCCCAGGGCCTCTGGAAGAGAAACAGGCCCACAACATCACCGATCCTCCCCCATACTTCACAGTGGGCATGGGGTGCTTTTCTGCATACTCATCTTTTGTGTTCCGCCAGACCCACTTAGAGTGTTTGTTGCCAAAAAGCTCTATCTTGGTCTCATCTGACCAAAGCACACGGTCCCAGTTGAAGTCCCAGTACTGCTTGGCGAACTCCAGATGTTTGGGTTTATGATTGTGAGTGAGAAAAGGTTTTTTCCGTGTATGCCTCCCAAACAGCTTGTTGGCATGTGGTTAGCGCCTGATGGTTGTTTTGGAGACTTTGTGACCCTAAGATGCTACTATTTGTTGCAGTTGCAGTTCTTTCACAGTGAGTTTTGAAGAACTTTTTATGCCCCTGGAATCGAAGATTCGGGGGCATGTAGTTTTTCACCTGTCCGTCCGTCCGTCCGTTTGTCTGCAGCGGGGGAAAAATACTTTAACCTGCCGCCGGGGGCATCAGTGTTCCACGAACACTGCTTGTTATTTCTCTTATCCTTCTCACTGTGCGTGGTGGCAAAATAACCTTGTGTCCTCGTCCAGGCTTGTCCACCACTGTTCCAGCTGTTTCAAACTTCTTAATGATTCCTCTGACAGTAGATGTGGGTAGGTGCAGGCGAGTGGCTATTTTGTTGTAGCCATTGCCGCACTTATGAAGGTCGACACACATCTGCTTTACTTGAATGGTTTGTTCCTTTGTCTTTCCCACGTTGAAGAGTGGATAAGAAAAATGGCCTCTGTGTCACGTCATATTTATTCCCCAGGGAAGCGGGAAGTGATGAATTACTAATTAAATGTTCCTAGATACTCTGATCAACTTTGTATACTACTGTAGAAATGACAGAAATATTTCAATTACATTTATTTCGTAGGAATTGTAAGGGGTGCCAATAATTGTGGAAGAGGTGATTTTATGAACAATAACTATATCTTAGTCAGGGATTGTTTTTCCCCAAGTACCGAGTACCTTAGTTTTCCCTGTTCAGTGCTTGGCACGGTGTTTCGTTTCGGCCTGGGTGCCACGTTTTTTCCCCAAGTTTTTGAATGTCAAATTAAATCTCTGTTCCCGCAATTGGTGTTTCCCCGTCTTCCATAACAATATAATACTTAGTAAAAAAGCCTTTGTTGGTAATGATAGCTTCAACACACCTCCGGTATGGGAAAAAATAGTCACATGCATTGCTCAGGTGTGATTTTGGCCCATTCTTCCAAGCAAACTGTCTTCAAATCTTAAAGGTTCAGGGGCCCTCTTCTATGAACTCTGATCTTCAATTCTTTCCTTAGATTTTTCAATAGGATTCAAGTTGGGTGATTAATTGGGCCATTCTACCAGCTTTATTTTCTTTCTCTGAAACCAATGGAGAGTTTCATTGGCTGTGAGTTTGGGATCATTATCTTGCTAAAATGTCCATCCTTGTTTCATCTTCAGCATCCTGATTGATGGTAGCAGATTCTTATCAAGAATCTCTCAGTACATTTCTCCATTCATCCTTCTTTCAATTATATTAAGTCTGCTAGTACTATATGCTTGAAAAACAGCCCCCACCAGGATGTTCCCACCTCCAGACTTCACTGTTGGTGTGATGTTTTGGGGGTGAAGAGCACTGCTGTTTGTCCTCCAAACATGATGCATGCTGTGACATCCAAAGAGTTCAATTTGGGTCTCATTTGACCAGACTATTTTCCCCCAGTATTTCATAGGCTTGTCCAAATGTCGTGCAGAAAACTTTAACAAGCTTCAACATTATTTTTCTTCAGCAATGGAATCTTGTGCCGTGAATGAGCATAGAGGCCATGGTGACTGAGTGCATTAATTATTGTTTTCTTTGAACTAACTGTACCCGCTAATTCCAAGTCTTTCTGAAGCTCTCTGTGAGTGATCCATGAATCTTGCACAACTCCTCTGATTATTCTTTTGACTCCTGTGTCAGATATCTTGCAAGCAGCATCTGATTGTGGCCAGTTTATGGTGAAATAAAACTTCCAGATTATGGCCCCAACAGTGCTCACTGGAACATTCAGAAGTTGATAAATACTTCTGTAACCAATGCCTTCAGTATGTTTTGCAAGAATAAGGTTGCAAAGGTCTTGAGAGAGCTTTTACCCATTGTGAGATGCTTCTTGTGAAGCCTTGGTAAAGAAAAACCTTTTTAAAGGCCATCAATTTGGACTAAACTGGCTGATATTAATTTGCACTGATAGGAGGCAATATCGCTTTCCAAATAATAACAGATTTGAGCTGGTTTCTTGGCTTTCCATGCCTTTTTGCAACTTCTTTTCTTCATGTGTTCAATACATATTCCTTGTGTCATTCCACTTCATCACACATAATTTATGGACTTATTTGTTTGATTTCTTTGCATGTAAGGATTACTTTGTACTTGGGTCGTTACCGACCTCTGGTGAGAATTTCATGTCAATAACCTCATTAGAAATACATTTACAGAGAAAATTGTTGATGGGTTCAATACTAATTTTGCCCGCTGTAGTTCTGGGTCCTGTTCCAGATTTTTGTTGAGCCAACTGAACTGCTTTGCACTGTCAACAGGATCTGGAACTAGGTTTTCTACAGTTAACAGCTGTTCCTCCCTTGCTGTATTGTATTTGCGTAGGAGAGCAATCATCACTTCCTGGTTTTTAGTTAAGCCTGTTGTCTCCATTCGGTTCCTTATCACCAGGATGGCAGACACTGATGTTGTAGCAATTTTTACTGACCTGATTGAAAAGGAAGAATGATATAAAAACAAATCCACTTTTCATCTTGTTACTGGTGGAAATGAAGCTAAAAATCGCCGCTTTTATTTTGGGAGTTGTAACATTTTCAAAATTTAGTTTCAATCTATTATCACGTAACATTCTCTAATCCAATCTGGGATTATGCCAGCCAGCACATGGGCTGTAATCACAAACACGTATCACATTTTAAGTGTATTTGCATCCCAAATTCACTTGGCAATTATGTTCATAAAATCTCAAGTCATTTAAGATCATTATGCCGCAAATATTCAGACGGTAAAAGTAAACTACCTTCAGAATGCTGTTAGATTGATCTGGAACACACAACTTCTCAACAATGGCAGCTCCTACAGTTCTACTCTCCTGGGTTCCCTGCAGATAGCGCTACACTCAGTCACATCTGGACTTAAGGTCAACCCCCAGGCAGCGTTACATTGCAATGTTGCCTGGAGATGATAAAGTTACATTATCACCACGTTCGGACAATGTAAAAAAATATAATGTGATCCAATCACAACCAAAGGTGACGTTATGGGTATGTCATGTGTACTGACTCCTTGATGGCTATACTGACTGTTTGAGGGCAGCACTGACTCTCTGAGATCTATACTGACTCTTTGAGATCAATACGGATTCTTTGAGGCATATACTGACTCTCTCAGCTATAAATAGACTCTCTGAGGTGCATACTCACTGAGGGCTATATTGCAATAATTGTCTGAGAAAGATGTCTGTTTCTCTTGCACTCTTTGGTGCATAATTTTCTAAACTAATGTCTTTAACAGCACACCCTTTGACCGAAATAGTGTCTGTGCCTTCAGCCAATTATTTATTCCATACCCTGTCACACATTCTGCATACCAAAAAGTGTATATATATATATATATATATATATATATATATATATATATATATATATATATGCTATATATTTGAAATAATTATGCAATCTCATATATATTTGAAATAATTATGCAATCTCTTAAGATATCATGAGAGGTAGCAATTAGTCTGTGTGCATATCATCACAACTACTGCAGGCAGGAGAATCAGCTTATGTGTCTTCAGTGGATGATTGGATCATCAGCTCAGGGTGGCTGATATTAAAGCTGGATTCTATTAATAATTGATTTTGACACATGAATGTTGTTAACATTTTTTTTTTTTGATGACCTTTCCAAGTGCAGCTACTGAAGAATAGTTTTCCAGACTTTTTGTGAGCGAAGAAGATACATCAAATAGTCTTGGTAGTCTCATTTACGTAAATACCAGTTAAAGGTTTGCTGGTTTTCGCAGTAAACACAAATACTTTGCAATGAGTTGTCAAGCAATATGGGACAGATTCACTCTCACGCAATGTGAAATAATGCGCCATTAGAAACAATTGTTCCCAAAGGAAGAATGCAATTGCATAGAAGAATGAGAAATAAAAATGGCACCCTTGGTAGAGCAGGAAACTAGATTTCAAGTGGCAGCCTAATTGTTCGAGGATAATTTCAGATACATGCATTAGTGTTCAGTAAATCACATGGAACATTTCTCTTGGCAGGGTGCCATTATCCAACCACAGCCAGAAGTGTTTTTTTTTTTTTGCTTAGCATGCAATGCTAGACAATTGACTACTTTCTGAGGCTAACTTGTGCAGGAATGGTTTATTCAAAGAAACTTGCTTTTCATTTTCAATGCATACAATCTGGCAGTTTTACATTTTTTGTAAGTAGATTAATTATAAGCAACGTCCATAACCAAATTTGATACTCTAAATATATTAATAAATAAAGTTATCCATAGTGCAGTATTCATGAAGCCTGCCCCGTTCAGCCATAATTTTCCTGGCAATGAGATTAGAAATTAAGGATAACCAAAACTAAGGGTCTCCAGTATGCCAATGACTTAGTGTTGCTAATACCAATAAAAGACGGTTCACAGCAGCACCTCAAACTCTTGCATAAATTCTGTCAAACTTGGGCCCCAACAGTTTACCCAAAGAAAACAGAATTCCAACCTTTCATAAACAGTCCAGAAGTCAGGAAAAGACACTCTATTTCTCTTTAGACAGCAGTAAATGGCAACATGCAAAAAACTAAACCTTGGCCTCAACATAAGCTCCATAGGAGGCTCCCTGTTAGCTGTGAAAGATCTGAAAGACAAAGGAGTGCAACTCAAAAAGAAATATTAAATTGGACATTCTAGATAAAATCTGGCTTAAAATTTTCCAATTTGTATGAGAACAATGATTCTCTGGCAGTGAAATTTGGGGACCAAAATTGAATCATGAATTGGACAAATTGGACTAAACAATGATAAAATATTTTCACACTGAGTTTTGTAAGAACTACCTACATGTCCAGCAAGAAACATCAAGCGATTCCTGCAGAACAGAACTCAATACCCTCTCATATTCAAACTGTTATATCTTGTGAAAGTAACTAACTGCAAGTAGTCCAAAGTGCAAAAATTGTTGTCTTTATTTTATATATGTATATATTTATTATAGTATTATAAGTCCAAAGCCAGGTAAATGCAGTGAAGGTACAGAAAGGCAATCCAAAAAACAAAGTCCAAAGGCGGGCACGGGCTCAAATCCAAAAAGCACAGATAACAGTACCAAATCATTAGGCAGTCGGAGAGTAGGGTGTCCAAAATCCGAATTCAAAAACCAGGGCAGCAATACACAGAAATCGTGGTTGGGCAGAAAATGGGTTGTAATCAGAGTGCAAATAAATCCAGGCAGGCACAGACGGAAATCGGAATCGGGCAAAGGGATGTCATAGAATCACAAACGGATCACTGGCGCACATGGGGCTCGGCGCAGAGAAAAGTTGATCAACAGTCTGACAAAGCTGAGCAGAAGTGAGGGACAATATAAGAGAGGTGACAAGCAAGGCGGGACAACAGGTGAGTGGAATAATGTAAACATTAAGTGAGAGGGGAAAGCACAAGAGGTAATTAAGCAATACAAAATTGGAAAAAATGATAAAGACTAGTTCTCACACGAAATCCTTAAACAACAAAAGCTCCATTCAAGGAGTGTCTAAGTGGGGAGAGATGGGTGAAACAGATTAGCAGAAGAGATAGCTGCAAGGTTTCTGCAGAAACTCAGGCAAGGACCAGGATAGCAAAGAGAGGGCGGAGTTACAGATTGGTGTGGAAAGCGAGAGATACAATTATTAATGTTAGTAGTTAGTGCAGTAATAATTCTACTCAAATAGTGCAAGTTAGTACGTTAGTTATTAACAAGATTAGTATATTAGTAAGGGCATCCCCGGCCCTGGTCATTCCTTTTATGAAATTGGACCTTAATTCATCTGTTTAAATTTTCTGACACTATAGTAATGTCAAACCTTTCTTATATATTCCATATATTACAATGCGATAACCTCTGTGCTCATTGCCTGCACAATAATTCAGTTTAAGAGCTTTTCATGACAACTGCATCATATTAATACGTATTCGTATTTGTCATGGTTCTGCCCTGCAGTCCCTCCCCCCTCCTGCTGTCTTCGCCTCCACTTCAACGAGCCACACCTGTTGCTTATTGAGGTGGAGGTGAAGGGAATAGTGTATAAGAGCTGCACTGCCAATTTGGCAGTGCAGCTGCATTCTGAGTGGAAAGCTCTGTTGTGTATGTTTATGCTGCTGCTCGCCTAATGGGTAATTTTACTGCTTTAATTAAACATTTTTATATTTTTTACTCAGCCCGTGCATTTGGGTCCCTTTCTAAGCTTTAGGGTTCATGGTCCCAGTGCCTGCCGGCGGGCAAACCATGACAGTATCGTGTTTGCTATTGTTCTCTGGAAAATTCCAGGAGTTGAATGGAGTATGTTTCATTCTAATTGAAATTATGGTTCATCCCCTTTTAGAAACTCCCTAAATTTTGGTTAAAGCAGGATATCCTCTCGGATAACCATCTGGTCTTTTCCTCACTCTGCTAAATTGTTTTAGTACCTCCTGCAAACTGTGGAAACCCAAAATCCATATTCGACCCCTCTTCTAGGTAATTTACGGCCAAGACGTGATTTGGCTTAAAGCAAAGAGAGACAATCCATTCTGGGAAGATCGTGTCCGATCTCTCCCCGCATACGTTAGTGCGTGTGTAGTCTATAATTATGGAAGATCGCAGCCGACTTCCCACATGTGCATCTCTATGCCATGAGAGGCCTCTTTACTTATGGAAGATGGTATCCGATCTCTCCCCGTGTGCGTCAGTGTGTGTGTAGTCTATAGTTATGGAAGATCGCAAATGACTTCCCGCACGAGTCTCTGTGTGTCGTGTGTAGCCAAAACAGGTTGGGTTAGATACTTTTACATTCAATTATTCTTTAAAATTCTAAACTGAAGCACCTATTACTAAAACCCCATAAGTCACACTTGACTTGACTTGACTTGTGGGGTTTTAGTAATCAGTGCTTCAATTATGAAACTGACTAATTAAATTTACTATGTGGACCTACCTACCTGTTTAATAAAATTTTCTTTCATATTAATAAATTGTCTGTCTTCTTGTAATTTGTGTGGTTTTTATGATTGTTAAATCCATCTTGGTTTTTTTGGTCAAAATTACGGTTATATACTTTGGGGAAATGGGTGCTGACTGAGACCTACTGTCAGAGACCAGTTACAGACTAAGTTTTTAGGGAGTTCTGGCAAGTTATAACGGGGGCAACGTTCGATTGTTAATGGGGTTGGTGAGGTATTGGCTCTGGAGGTTTGGCTTATGAGTACCTATGGGCGTAATACGCTGGTTCTTGTCAAATTGTCCTTAAGGAGCCCAATAGATACAAGCTAACTTGGCTCCATAACTGTCCTGAGGGAAAGGTACTCGTGTATTATGGTGGCTGCTGGCTATCCAGTGCAGGGCTCCCTGAACTTAGGTTTTGCGATTGTGCGGGTCCGGAAACACAATCGTGTAAAATTGGCAGAAGATCGCATATGGTCTTTTTTATATTTTTTAAAAATTATTTTTATATTGTTTATTAATAATATGGAGTCGGATTAAATTATAATCGTTGTGCTTTTGTGCCCTGCTCTAATGAACAGAGATGTTGATCAATGCTTTCTTTTGGGTCACACCAGCAAAGAAGAACGCACCGAGCCTTCACCTCCTCCTGTGTCTGTAGTTGGTATTGCTGTGAGGTTTTACAAATATGAATAAACTTTTAGCAGCTGATTATAATTTGAAATGACCAATGCTCAAGGGGTGGATTTATATGAAAGATTCTGTGGTCCAAATCTTATTTTTGGATGAACAAGCACTATAAAAATGTAAGCTCCTTGGAAACTCTCCCATATTTACTTGGGGAAATGTCCAAACGCCAGATGACTGCAGCAAACTGTATAACCTCATGTAATGACATGAGGAGATCCAATGGAACCTGAATGATGTAACTCTATACTGGGGTCTTCGAAATTGTTTGATACTCAGTTTTTACTTATTTATAGTATCAGTCAACCGGGTTGCTAGACCTACAAAACCCAAAACCAGTGAAGTTGGCACGTTGTGTAAATCGTAAATAAAAACAGAATACAATTATTTGCAAATCCTTTTCAACCTATATTCAATTGAATACACTGCAAAGACAAGTTACTTAATTTTCGAACAGGTAAACTTTGTAATTTTTTGTAAATATTAGCTCATTTGGAATTTGATGCCTGCAACATGTTTCAAAAAAGCTGGCATAAGTGGCAAAAAAGACTGAGAGAGTTGAGGAATGCTCATCAAACACTTATTTGGAACATCCCACAGGTGAACGGGCTAATTGGGAACAGGTGGGTGCCATGATTGGGTATAACAGCAGCTTCCCTGAAATGCTCAGTCATTCACAAACAAGGATGGGACAAGGGTCACCACTTAGTGAACAAATATAAAAACAACATTCCTCAACGGGCTATTGCAAGAATTTAAGGGGTTTCATAATTTACGGTTCGTAATATCGTCAAAAGGTTTAGAGAATCTGGAGAAATCACTGCACGTTAGCGACAAGGCCGAAAACCAACATCGAATGCCCGTGACCTGCGATCCCTCAGGCGGTACTGCATCAAAAACCGACATCAGTGTGTAGAGGACATCACCACATGAGCTCAGGAACACTTCAGAAAACCACTGTCAGTAACTACTGTTCGTCGCTATCTGCAAGTGCAAGTTAAAACTCTACAATGCGAAGCGAAAGCCATTTATCAACAGCACCCAGAAACGCCGCCGGCTTCGCTGGGCCCAAGCTCATCTAAGATGGACTGATGCAAAGTGGAAAAGTGTTCTGTGGTCTGACGAGTCCACATTTCAAATTGTTTTTGGAAACTGTGGACGTTGTGTCCTTTGGACCAAAGAGGAAAAGAACCGTCCGGACTGTTATAGGCGCAAAGTTCAAAAGCCAGCATCTGTGATGGTATGGGGGTGTATTAGTGCCCAAGGCATGGGCAACTTACACATATGTGAAAGCACCATTAATGCTGAAAGGTACATACAGGTTTTGGAGCAACATATGTTGCCATCCAAGCAACGTCTTTTTCATGGACGCTCCTGCTTATTTCAGTAAGACAATGCCTAGCCACATTCTGCACAGGTTACAACAGCTTGGCTCTGTAGTAAAAGAGTGTGGGTACTAGACTGGCCTGCCTGTAGTCCAGACCTGTCTCCCATTGAAAATGTGTGGTGCATTATGAAGCGCAAAATACAACAACGGAGACCCCGGACTGTTGAACAACTTAAGCTGTACATCAAGCAAGAATGGGAAAGAGTTCCACCTGAAAAGCTTCAAAAATTGGTCTCCTCAGTTCCCGAACGTTTACTGAGTGTCGTTCAAAGGAAAGGCGATGTAACACAGTGGTAAAAAGGCCCCTGTGCCAACTTTTTTGCAATGTTTTGCTGCCTTTAAATTCTAAGTTAATGATTATTTGCAAAAAAGAAGTTTCTCAGTTTGAACATTAAACATCTTGCCTTTGCAGTGTATTCAATTGAATATAAGTTGAAAAGGATTTGCAAATCATTGTATTCTGTTTTTATCTACGATTTACATAACGTGCCAACTTCCCTGGTTGTGGGTTTTGTATGATTAAATAACACACATGTTTATCAATCTTTTATGTGTTGAAATTTTTTTGTCACTTGATACTTACATTTATGCCACAAAAGGATATTAAATCGAATCGAATTGAATTAACAAAGCAGGGTGGTTCTTTTACCTTCATAATCCCAAATTCAAATTAGGACTTTTTTGCATGTGTATCATATCATTGCATATCAACCATGCAGAAATTCCAGTCTTTCAAAATGGTTTATCTGCTCTAATACTTATGAACCTTATGGGACGCTACCCTACAACATACAGCATGTCTGAGTTTTATGCTCAGAGTCTGTGGTGCTATAAGGACCTCATGGGCATGCACTGTGTAAATATGATCCAACTTCGTTTTCTAAAACCAAAGCAGCTGAACAAGCTAATTCACAGGAAATCAATAAAATGACACAGCATACACTTTCACTTCAAAATAAAAGGACTACGAAATCAACCATCTGGAGAGAGAGCTGCTTCTAATTATGACTGAATATAGTGACTAAACTTTTTTTTATTATTATTTTTTGGCACATTTCACCACCTCTCTCAAGCTCCTGCCCGAACGCTAATGGTCACAGCTAATCAGAGGCACTTGTACGGAGTCGGCGGCTTGCCTCAGAAGAGTTGGAGCTGGTTCTGGCCAGCTTCTATCCTGCTCTCCTTCTCTGTTTGGAGAAGTTGAGAATTTCCCGCAAAGGCATTCCACGTCTGCTTTCACTGGGAGCTAAACATGCATGCGGACGCTTTGGTGAACACTGTCTTGGTCTCCTTATCTTTAATTCTCCTCTTGGCCGTGGAAGAAAGTTTGTCGCAATCATTGAGGTGAGGCAGCTTTATTTATTTTTCTTATCTGCTCTGGTTTTTCTGACAGATGGCAGTCAGTGACTGCACAGATCTGCTGGGAGAGCCAGTTTTTCAGCACTCGGCACTCGTACAGCAAGACAAAACAAATGTTCAGTTGAAGTTGGAGAGATTACACTCCTGGGACTGTCGATACATTCAGTTGCGCTTTTATTTTATTTTTTTTTCAAGGTTGTTACTTCAGTGAAGGCTTTTTGGCTGAGATTTATTTAAGTATATGCACAGAACCGAGCCTCAATCAGACTCTATGGTTTAGGCTGCGATCACGTGAATCTTATAAGCAGTAGCACCTGGTGCACACATGGGGAAACGCACAGCAATTTCAATGTTTTCCCTGAATAATCTCCTGCAAGACCTTAAAGTTACATCTCAGCATCTGCGTTAGCGGATTCACATTTGGCAGCGATCCAAAATGAATACTCATGGTTGGTTTTTCTTGTCTGTTAGTCATCAGACATACCTTATGTGGTGACTTATGTGCATGACTTATGGATACAAACCATGGATTATCGTAGCATTTTTAATATTTTACCAAATATGAGCCAAAAATCGATTCTTATCAACTTGGCTCTCACCAATTATGTTAATTTTGTAACCATATAAAGTGCTATGTGTTTACTTCTTTATATTGTATGGATAAATCACACCAAGGTAATGTATTCATATTAAAATTATTCTGACCAACAGGATAATGTATGGATTAAAAATCTGTGTGTAGTGTGTTATTTTAGCTTTTGTTTAAGGAGGCTGGCTCAAGCAGATGCAACCTGACAGTCTCTAAATGGCATTTCACTCCATCAGAAAGATGGTTAGAGTTACAAATCAAATAATTTCTTGATTTATTCTGAGAAAAAAAATATGAAGACAGTGTGGCACAGTATTGGCTGCACATTGTGTATGAGGTAATTATTAAGAGTTGGAGCATACTATATTCATTTTTGCAGGCAATTATGGCTCAGTCTTTGGTTTCAAGCCAGATGCAAGTTTGACTCAGAGCAGTGGCAACCTTTGAACTTTAACATCATCTCAATCTGCAGTAAAATTTGAATAAAATGAGAAAAAAATGGATGATTGACTGTCTACTCCTAATTTTGTATATTATATAGAAAAGACAGGTAATTCATCCTTTAACATCCTCTAACAAAAAATATGAAGTAGAATTCTTACTGTTGCAGAATACAGCTTCACAGAGCCATGAATGGCATCTAACAGTGAATCCCTTGACATGCTGCTCTTTGAGAAAATAAGGCTTTGTTCTATCTCTCAAGCGGCTTCATAAGTGCAGAAATGTCGGAGGACTGTGCTAAGAGGTAGCCGAGGGATGTTTAGAAGCATCAAATGAAACATTTTACTGCCAGGCCTCTGGGTGGTGAAGTTGATAGGAACAGCTATTACAGCTGCCGGAATGGAGGAGCGGAACCATCACAGTCCCGCAGGAACATCCAGACCTCGCGACTGTTTGGCCATGATGCTTACATAACACCTTAGTGTAACAGGGACTCTGCTTTTTAAAACCCACGATTCCTGGCTATAAGATGCGAGTAATTTTTTGCTACCTGCATATTACCTTGTGCAACTATAGCATGCTACTTAATGTATGATGCACATTGATAAATTATTAACTCCCCTCTGCGAATTAAACTGTAAAAGAATACAAATAAAATATACAAACAGCAATACAATAAATGCATTCAGATGGTACATTAGGGAGAGCTTTGAACTCAGTAGAAGTTGTTTTCCACAGAACACTTCATTATGTTTTTGCATCTTGCAGCAAAGCATCCATTATCTAGAAGAGAACATGTTTGCTTCAGTAAATTGGAAGGCCTCATTTACCAAATCAAGCACTTCCAAAGAGGAAAACCGCTATGATCTCCAAACAATTTTCAGTAATGATTTGTAACTTTGTATACAAAGATAATAAGTGAAAATGTCAATGAGCTTGCTCTGAAATCTTGGAATGTGAAAGAAAATGACTTCAGGAAATCATCTGGAAACCTTCTGAAATTTCCTCTCTGGTTGCCAATGTTTCTGTGAGCCATTCAGAAAGGTTCACCGCTCATCCGTCATTTTAAAATCATACATTTTACATTAGGGATTTACACCATTTCACTATCCATTTTGATGTAAATCTTCGCCACAGCACTACCCATGAAATCAACTAACACACACAATGCAAAACGCATGGAATTAACTACTCCTCACACAATGCAATATGTATAGGATTAATTATACCACTCACAGTTCAATATGTGTGGAATTAACTATACCTGACACAATGCAATATGTACGGGATTAATTATACCAATTATAGTTCAATATGTGTGGAATTAACTGTACCTCACACAATGCAATATGTATGGGATTAATTATACCACTCACAGTTCAATATGTGTGGAATTAACTATACTTCACACAATGCAATATGTTCGGAATTTATTATAACACTTACAGTTCAATATGTGTGGAATTGACTATACCTTACACAATGCAATATCTATGGGATTAATAATATTGATCACAGTTCAATATGTGTGGAATGACTGTAACTACACCACACTCAATGCAATAGGTATGGAATCAACTATACCACACATGATCAACATGAGGTAAGAGAGGGTCAGCTTTAGTATAGAGGTATTTACAATCAAACTGTCCATTCCATGAAGAAATTGCACCCCTTTTATCCAGAGCCACAATTCATATACTCATGGCTAGAGCAATAAACACTATACTTAGTGTAGTGGCCATTATAGAGATGAGCGAGTACTAATACCACACTGTAAATTAAATAGTGGTCCTTATAGAGGTGAGTGAGTCCTAACACCACACTGTAAATTAAATACTGGCCCTTATAGAGATGGGTAATTACAACACATCACTGTAATTGAAGCACCTATTACTAAAACCCCATAAGTCACACTTGACTTGACTTGTGGGGTTTTAGTAATCAGTGTTTCAATTTAAATAGTGGCCATACAGACAGGTGAGTAATAACTCAAAAACAAGCAATTCAGCCCAATTTGGGTTGCCAATTCTCCATCACTAAAGTGAACCAAACACTGCTAATTCTGAAGGACTAGATGGTATCCAACAGTAACTCAAGCCTGGACTTGAAACTACCAGAGTTTTTGTCTAAACAACATGGCCAGGTGAGCCATTCCACACTGTGATAACTCATTGCACGAAAAAAATATTTCCTAATATTAGTGCTAAATTTACCCTTGCCTAATTTCCATTTATGATCCTTAGTTTGGCAGAACAGAACTTGGCCTAAGTAAACCTGCATAGTTAATTTTGTTGATCCCTTTTACATTTAAAGACCTCAATCAGTTTGCCTTTAACTCTTCTTTTACTGAGATTAAGAGATTAAGATTCTCCTATCGTCTCCTCATTGCTTTTATCGTTTATGCTAGAAATTGATTTTCTGGCTCTTTTTGGAACCTTTTCTGGAGCCTCTATATCTTTTTTGATGTATGGCCAGAACTGCACACAATACTCAAAAAGTCTTCTGACGAATGTCCAGTACAAGAAAAATATAACCTCCTTAGATTTGCACTCAATGCTTTTGGCTATATGTCTCAGGATCCTGTTAGCCTTTTTAACTGCTATGACAGAGTGGCTAGAACCTGTTAGACTTTGGTCGATAATCACTCCCAGATCTTTTTCAAGTAAAGCACATTACAATTTTAATCCTCCCATAAAGTGATCATGTCTATTGTTTATATTTACGTTGTAGAACATAGCATTTCGCCATGTTGAATCTTATTTGCCACATTTCTCCCAACTTTTGATTGCTATTCAAATAATCTGGAATCACTCCAGTAGACTTTAAACTGTTCCCCAATCCTCCAATATTAGTCTTATCTGCAAATCTTACGAATTTGCTTCCAATCTTCCACCCAAGGTAATTCATGTAGATGAGGAGGAGCAGGGGTCCCAACACTGATCCCTGATAGAGGCCAGTGGCCATTATAAAGATGGGTGAGTACAAACACTGCACTCCAAATTAAACAATGGCCATTTTGGAAATTAGTTGCTTTGCCTAAGGGCTCTGCAGGACTATGTCCAGTCCAGGACTTGAACCAGCAATCCTCTTCAGATGAATTTCGTGGTCCACCAATCTGGTGCTAAGTAAGCCCTTATTCCTGCAGGACCACTTCTCTCTGAGTCAGTGTGGGAACTTTTATTGCTGCTTTTTTATTAACTTTTATGTGTTGCTTGAATTGGGGCCAAAATTGCAAAATTTCAGGATTTGGAGAGTGGAGAAGATTTCCTTCCACCAGAGGTTCCATTCAGTGACTCAGACAAGACTCTGGGACTGAGAGAGACACTCAGGGTTGGCTCTGACCGCTGTGGCGGAAGTGTGCTTTAATTTTAACTTTCTTTTCTGCAACAGATCCAGGATTAGTCATTACCTTTCAGGCCATAAATTCACTCGGTGATATCAACAATTTGTTCAGTCAATAATGGCCTTGAAGCAAAAATAAAACACACTTGGCTTAAAATAGGACCAGCGTGCCAAAAGGAGTGACCAATCATGTTTTAAAAAGACATTCGTTTTACAGATACCTCCTCCACAGGACCCATCCTCTACTGAGCTGCAGGAGAAAACAGGAAGAGGCTAGTCCTAATTATGACAGCGCAGCTCTGCTTTCTGCTGAATCCATGGGCACACAATACTTCCCCTCAGAGAAGAATTCAAAAAATACATATTTTAAAGAAAGGATTCAATCAGAAAAAAGTTGACTTTCTATCTGAAGAGAACAACAAACCATTATCTGATTCAACAACCTGGGCCATTGAAACAATTATTGCTTTTGAGTTTATTCAAGGCTTTTCTTTATTTTTGTGGCATGTCATTTTGCTAATGACAGTGTTACAGATTCTCAGTCTTGAATGACATCATAAAAATTTTGCTTCAGCAAGCGAGTGCCAAAATTTGGCCCATAACATAAGCTTTCATATAGACAAATGGCATAAAATCTATCAAGGCATTTACTGAAGAAAGCAATGGCAGTCAAATATCATGCATTGACTGCTGTTATAACATGTTGTTACAGTGTTGTGTTGCATGCATGAGAGTCTTGTGTGGAGGGCTTAATGTATAGCCTCCCTCGTTTTCCTCGTCAGGACGGTGATCGGGCCAGAGAAGTGTCGACTCTCTCCCGAGCTTTCGCTGAGTCGCTGCCAGACCCCCGACGGCCTCCTCTGCAGTGGCAGGGGCGAATGCGACTGCGGGGTCTGTCTGTGTCCTGTCTCTGACCCAGGGAAATACTACGGCCCACGGTGCGAATGCCACGACTGGGTCTGCCCAACACACAGTGGGAGAGCCTGCGGAGGTGAGCAATTCAACATTATATTGCATCGTACGTGTCACAGAGTATTGATAATGTACAACCAAAGGTTCACCCAGTAACTGCCTGTTATGCCTGATATTGATCAAAATAAATGTTTTTTTATAATTTGTTATACTAAAAGCTAATTGAAGACCTGCGTGCATGAAGTACTTAGGGTCATATTTGGCAAAAAATTTGCTGACACCAGTATTATAAGCCACAATGGCCAGAGCATCACCTGACACCAAAGATTTTCTGACGAAGCACTCAAGTCTTGCGTACAGTTGCGTTTCCATTGTCCATTGTCATGATCTGCAACAAGTTTTGAAAACTCTGACCCACAAAATCTCAAAAGTATAATTTTGTGACTTAGGCATACTTTTTGCACACAGGTCTTCAATTTTTCAAGTAAAACACTGGCAAGCACCATTTTACATTCAGAGGGAAATCACAGGTACTTATTGGTATTACAAGCAGATGCAACTATTGCATCAGTCATCCCTGTACTTTATCATCAATGAAATCAGGTTTCATGGTTTACATGTCAGTTCACATATGGGAGTAACAGATGTTACTGCACTTTTAGCTGTGTAGAACCCTAGAAAACAATACCAAGGGAGGACATTGCAGAGGGCTGAAGGTTTCATGTGTTCTTCTTGGCTGGCATTAATTCGAGCAACTTTCTGGCTGGTGTGAATCACAATAAAATTGATATTTTTCTTTGTCCAAAGATGGGGCATAAATACACAACGGTTACAATCAATCTGACTCCATATTACATTTAGAATACCAAATTTAGTTACATCCTCGTTAAATGTCTGACTCCAAATTAGAATTAGAATTAATAGTTTGGGGACAGCATGCGTGAATCTCGAGGAATCTCAAGACTCCTCTTCGAAAACCATTATCACTCTGCAAAACACCCCCAGGGTAAAAACGTCGCTGCCGGATCTTAGTTCGTTGATATTTCTTGAGGATGGAAGAAATTACCTTGATCGTAGCATCTAGGCATAAACAAAGTAGTACTGAGCATAAACATATCACAAACCCAGGTTAATGTATCCCAAAGTGCTCCTTAAGGAGTCAATCAAATACCGGCTTCTCAGCCCAGGGGTATTCTTTTAAGATAAATTCTCCAATGCAAAAACCTTTCAGGGGTAGAACGTAATCTACAATCTAACTTAGAACATATCGCTACTTACAGGATCAGCTAGCTAGTCTGGAAGGTAAGAATCGCCCCCTAAGTACCGGTCGCAACAAGGCTAGAAAGAATGTACAAGTGTTAAGAGTCAAGGAGACCACGCAAGTTGCAAGGAATAACAATAATTTAATCACCAGGTAGGCACAAACTTGAATCAACGTTAAGCCAATTATCAGTTACACACAATTTAGAAAGAGAGAATAAATTCATACCTGGAAAAAATGGAGGCCAGCCATGCGGAGCGAGGCCGCACCACGTGCCCAGGGAGAACATGGATTCCATCCCTCCCCGCCTACCTAGATCCGTTACTACCACACAGACCCAGGCCAGCAGGGAAATCTGGGATGCGACCCTCCCGAATTAAGAGACTACTCACCCCTTCCGCATGTGAGATCTTTGAAAGAACGGGCCCTCTGGGTAGAATCTCTTGCCTTTAAACTCCCAAACCACACCTCTGATCAAGGCGGAGGAAGGGAGGGCCGAATCTGGGTCCCCGCCCCCCATTTGGGGGTGTAATAGACTTCCTGACAGAGAGAGGAGACTAAGGTAATCCCGTGTAAAATCTAACCAATTTTCAGGAGTTTCCCAAAGAGGATGAACCATCATTTCAAGGGAAATGAAACATGCTCCATTCAACTCCCTGGATTCCCCCTAGAATAACAAGACCAAACATGATAGGAACATGTACTAATATGATGCATTTGTCATGAAAAAGCCTTAAAATGGAGCATTATATACACTGTAAAAAAAGAATAATTGCGAAAACTAAAAATTTTAAGGCAACCTTTTGCAGTAAGATTTTTTAATTGTGTCAGCGATTTGCTGCCATTGATCGTTAGGACAATGACAGGTAAATCGCTGACACAATTAAAAAATCTTACTGCAAAAGGTCGTCTTAAAATTTTAAGTTTTCACAATTATTCTTTTTTTACGGTGTAATGCGGCTAAATTAAAACAATTCCCCAAAAGCGGTCAAAATTCCTCCACAGCATCGTAAAAGACCCATTGTCAATTATTACAAACATTGGATTGCTGTTGTTGCTGTGAAGGGTTAGCCTGACTCTGCCAGCCTTCGTACTTCTGCTTAATTTCATTTCGCTTCAGTACTCAGTGTCCATTCAAATCCTCTTCTTCCGTGCTGAGTTAGCCGCTGACAGAACACGAGGAAGAACGTGCCCTTGCATTGTGAGGTGCCAAACCGCGTGGGTCAATGTCAACTGCATTATGGGTATTTACTTCCAACTTTGTTGTACCAACAACAAATTGCAAATTCTGCTAATTCTCAATAACATATTCGATCATAGTTGAGGTGCATATTATTCCTGTAACATGCATTCTCTTGTTAAATAGTAGCTGTTTTAATTTCCATGTTCAAACTATTAAGAATACACACTTTGGAGAATAGATTTTCGTTGTCTTTTTTACAGTGTAGTTTAATTAGGTTATTAGTATATAAGTGACTTCTTCACGGGATATTGAACATAAACATATTATGAATTTCCCAGAGACTTAGATTGTTTTAAACAGATTAATATAACTGGACTTAGACTTCAGTGGAGACAGTGATTTGACTGTCACAGGAGACATGGGACCCGCAGAGCTTTGCGGCTTGGGCCCCTGCTGAGCAAAGCCAGAGAGGCTACTCCCACAGGCAGGCTGCAGGACCATCCTAGATTATAAAAGTTTTACTGCTGGCTCTGGATTGAGCTAAATCAAACAAATGGTCAGATTCTACAGCTGGATGAAACTACTGACTAAAGTCAGGCTTTTTACATCAGTAGTTAAAAAGTACTTACCTCGTTTCTGCTCCTTGCGCCTGCTTTTAATGAGGGCGACTAATTGCTGTTGTAACACTGCCCTCCCATCTCACTGTGAGACACACCCAACCATCTGGTCTGGTGAACTGCACATTCACTCAGGTTATCATGCAGCGCCATGACCGTACGCTCTGTAGTCATGAAATACACCACTGCTGCACTACCTTTTGATGGCACTATACTTCACTGAAGTTTTCCTGCGTCACAATGCCTGCACGAAGTCTTTTGTGAGGGTTTTTCCCTTCGAGACACAACACTAAAGCCGCCGTACTGTTTACTTCAAGGGCTCCTTATTTGAAAAATATTGCAAATCCCATGAAGAGTGGGTCTGTGAACTGAAGAGAAAGGCTTGGCATTCAGAAGTGATGAGCGCCCACACAAATCCATTACTCTCCAAGCATGAATGCACTTTTCTACCGGAAATCAAAAGCACTGTCCTCCTCCCCGGAGCCTTGGAGGGACTGTCGTCATCAGCACCGGCAGCTATGACTCAAATTGTATTAATAAGACCGGGTTTTATCAACCAGCCTGTCAATCTAAATGACAAAGGGGTAAACTGAAATGATAGAGGGGGCAGCGTACTGCTCAGTCACGGTACATTCCGTATGTACAGTATTTGGGCTCAGCCACGGTACAGTGCATATGTATTTGGGCCCAGTCACGGTACACTACGTATGTACAGTGTTTGGGCTCAGTTACGGTACACTCCGTATGTACAGTATTTGGGCTCAGTCACGGTACACTGCATATGTATTTGGGCTCAATCAGGGTACACTGCATATGTATTTGGGCTCAGTCACATTACAGCGCATATGAATTTGGGTTCAGTCACAAAATAGCCTCTATAAATTTGGGCTCAGTCACAGTAAAGTCGTGTGTAATTGGGCTCAGTCACGTTTGTCATCTGTATTTGGCCTCAGTCACAGTGTATTTGTGTATATTTGGTCTCAGTCACAGTACAGTCCATACGGTTTTGTGCTCAGTCACTGCACAGTCCGTTCACATTGAGGCTCAGTGGCAGTACTGTCTGCGCATATTTGACCTCAGTTACAGTACAGCTTGCACGTATTTGGGCTCAGTTACAGTACAGGCTCCCGCACCCCACATATCCCTGACCTGGCAGAAATGGGTTAGATGATGGTTGCCTGGCATCATGCACCAAACAGCAAATCCTAGCACCCTGTACTCCCCTCTCTCATGTTGTGCTAATGTAGGAGCTGTGGCCACAATGGAAAAAATGGCTTGTCTCTGCTTGGGCCAGTTCTTCAGCATTTTGTTTTGTCCAGTAATGGACTGGACTGAGGCTTTCGGAGTTCACAAAAGAGTCCTGCCAGCTATGGGTCTGGCTGAACACACACAAACATACTCTGCATTATCAGGTCATTTGTGGTTAAATGTTTTAAACGGGTTTTTCTGTGAATTAAAAAACCTTTCGAAGCAAAAGGAAGGGACTGAGAAGGACATTCGCTGAGGCAAGCAGGATCATCATGATTCCAGATTTCCAGAATTTCAGAACTCAATTCCAAACTCAGACAAAATCCATGATTCTTGACACCTAATTAGACCACATGGCTATAAAGAAACATGGCGTACACTTCAACATAGACTCATCAAAGCTGAATTACTGGGGCATGCAGTCTACAAGTATTTGACGTTGCGAGCACACAGCTGCAGTTAAAGGGCATCTAAAGTTGATTCCCATAGTTTTAGTTGATCAGCCAATCAGCGAGCCGCACCTGCGCAAACGAACCGAGGATTATCTACGCATGTACACAAAACATTGGTTTATAGGAATGAAATTGGTCATGTGACAATCCAAGATGTCAACGAAAGCAAGTGATTTGTTTGTAAACATTGGACGTTCAACGTCCCATCTGAGAATCGACTTTTGATGCCCTTTAAGAACTTCCTTCCGGTACTTGCCCAAAAATATTCACAAATTCCAATACAACAGCGGTGAACAATTGTGTGCTTTAATTTGGCAGTAGGTGCATAGGTCATGGAGACTGCAGGCACTGTAGGCAAAGCATACGTAACTGACGAGACGTTTCACACAGTAAATATATCACCTGTTTGCATCAGTGTAGTGGTGCTGAAACAATGTAGTGGTACCACAAAAAATTTGATGGAACAGAAAGTGCTTGTGAGTTGTTAGCATTAATTGATCACCCCTTCATGCTTCTATGATGTGACTCACAACAATTGAGAATGAATAGGCTAAAAATGGATTTTAAACTTTACTTTCATCAATCAAACTGGGTGCGTTTCCCGAAACCACATAGGAAATTCCTTCTAATTTGAATGGTAATAAGCTTTGCTTAGAAGTCAAGCTCGCGACACAAACTGTTACAAGGTTAGTTATGGAAGCAAGATAAAGGATACTAAAACACAGCGACAAATAAAGTGGTGCGAAAACAAATATGTGTTCTTTTGCGCCTCGGTTCTTCTGTGTGTTTGTTCTGCGAGTCATTGACAGGCCTGTGATGATGTGATCAGGAACCAGTCGCGAGAACCAAGCATTGCAGTAGATCCGATTTTATTAATAAAAGGGGAAAACCCCCGCAGGGCAGAAGGCAAAGGTACAAAGTCCACACTCAAAAAAAAAATAACAATCCAGTTGAGCAAAAATAGAGACAAAAACCAGGGCAGCAATCACAGACTCGTGGTCGGACAAAAATGGGTTTGGTACACAGGCACAGGTATATCAGAGAAGCAAAGCCAAAATCCAGTGGGTGTAATCCAAACCGTATCCAGGGGACCAATCAGAACTCGTAGTCGGGCAGAAAAGGGTCAAAAAACACTGATGCTACAATAAATCCAAAATCACAAAGCCAAAAATCGAAAAGTCGGACAGTCCAGTCAGAAAGGAATCTCTGAGAGTACTAGGCAAAAGAAACGTGGCACAAGCAAAGAGAGAGAAATGATCTGACAAGGAAATGCAGTGAAAAGACTTCTAATATACACTCCAGGAGGGAATTACAAAGGAGGGAACAAGAGGGAGAACCTAATCACATAAAATAGGCAAAAGCCAAAACGCGGACAGGGATCACGGGACAATCCTATAGACAACCATACGGCTCCGGTCAAGGAGTTCCAATGTGCATAGATAATGAAACAAAGGATAGCACGAGCAGGTGAATCCACAGAAACGCAGCACAGAAGATTTGGGCAAGACAAGAGGCGGAGACTAGAACAGGGCGAGTGCTGAGAGCTTGTTAAAATCAATTAGTAAGTGCAGCTATACAATCCCTTAGTGCTCGTTAGTATTTTAGTATTATATACAATGTTAGTTTGTGTTAGTAACTCTAGCAAAATAACAAACTGTTGGTATGGGTTAGTTAAACAGAAAAGCAAGGTGAAGGAAGTAAACAAGATTGGAAGGAAGGCTGAAATCCAGAAACCATTAAATCACTTGAAGAGTGGCACGCATACCTGGGCTGTGAGCAATGGCAAGACAAGAGACCAAACAGGGGGAGACAAAGTGCAATGCATGGCAAAAACCAACACATGTACCGGAGTAAAGCTATGGTAAAAAGTAAAACATGGAAAAAGAAAACTAAGACAATGCATGAACTCTAAATTACCAAATCACAATGCACATTCCAAAGAATAGTCAGACATGCAAAAATCCAAATATAAACATGGCAAACAGATCATGGGCATGGCAAAGCAGAGCATGGACATGGCAAGGCAGGGTAGGCACATGGCAGACAGGCAGAATCACAACAATGTCCTCGGAGGAATATAAGTTGACCAGTCACTTCCGGTAAGATCAATCACTGTTACAGGTTTTCTCAACTTGGAGGTAATGGCTCTCACTTCTCTAGAGTTGTAGAGCATAACATAAACTACGTGCACACTGCAAAATGGCTGCCACGCAGTGGCGTGCACAGACATTTTGGGGGGCAGGTGCTCAGTGAGAAATAAGGGCACTTCAGTGTTTCCCACAGACAAGGAAGCAATGTGTGGTGGCAGACCACGGTGGGGTTAATGCTTTTGTTTTTGTTGAGCGGGGGGGCGGGGAGGTGCTGCTTATTGCGCACTTTCCGCGTTTTCCGTGCTTTTAAAGTTACCGTTTTTTTTGGGGTTTTTTTGGTGTGCACACGCACATACAGTATGTGACTGAGAAAATCGCGTTCACGCGAAAAAAAAACAGACAAACTTTCAAAAGGGCACTTGCTTGGTCCACAGGGCAAAGGGCAGGTGCTATAGCACCACCTACAGTCTGTGCACGCCACTGCTGCCACGTGTATTCTGCAAGCAGTCTACATGTAGGCAGGGACTGACAGCATATTCTTGGCATACTCCGCTAGTTTTTTTTTTTTTTTGAGAACTGCAAAGAAAAGCTGATTGAACTTGTGTGCAATTATGAACATCTGCACAATATTACATTGCCTTGACACAGCGACTACCTCGCATGTCAGTACACTTGGCGAGAAATTGCCAACATTTTAAACACGTTAGAGGCAGATGTCAGAAAAATCGGATTGGCGCTTGCAAAATGAATGATGGTCAATGGAGTATTAATAGAAGAAGTCGGAACAAAAAGTACTTTACTTTATCCCAGATTACACGTTTTAAGCCTGCCCCACATCAAAAGATTTTTGAAATATGAACAGATGTTAAGAATTAGACGTCAGAGACCCCACACTCAACAACATAAAATTGTACATTCCATATTTTTATGGTCCTCTGGTGTGCGGAGAGCATACTCACTTAACAATCCTCACAGAAACAGACTCTATCTGAGCCTTGACTCAAAACTGAAAATCTAAAGCAATGTTGCAAGGAAGCCATGCTGGTACTAGAGTTAACAAACATGTGGACCACTCTGAGCATGACCTGGTATGACATTTGCAGCAAAGTAACGGCAGTAATGTCAGTTCGTGAAGTAGCTGTACATATCTTGTGACCTTGCGAGGTAGTCATAACTAATGTTAAAATATCTGCATATTGCTAGCAAACGCTGTGAACTACATCAAGAACATTTTAACACTTCCTCTCCATTACTGCTTGCTTAACAACACTATGTTGACGCCTACTCATGTCATATTGTGTAAAAAGAAAAACACAAATAGGGAAGAGAAACACTTCAACAGAGTGTATTGGAGATTTCTGATCTTAACATTGCCTCTTGTGGATATTGAATTGAATTCAATCAAGTTATCCTTAAAGGACAGAAGTATGTATAAGCACAGTAATCCAGAAGACCTGCAATATGCGTAGGCTTGCAGAGATTATATTGAGTATACACCTGCCACTAGAAGTGGTGTTAACCTTTACAGATGGTTTTCTAATAACTTTAGTTTTCATCTCCTCTGAAATTTCTTTTGATCCCAGCATCACATGTTGTTTGATGAGACCTTTTAGTCAACTGCTTCACTATGCTTGAAAGGTTGTATTTAAATGTTTGCTGTTATGTTTCCGACCAGGAATCAAGTGCGCTGGCAGAGTACAATCTAACAGGTAGTTTCATTGACAGCTCATACGGAAATTTGGGGATGTAACCCCAGGAGAAGAGGTGGGGATGGACCCTGAATAAGGATAGCACAGTTCAGCAAAGATGTTGTGGGCGAAGCTGAGCTGTCAATCAACGGCCAGTGGCTTCCAGGAAAAAAGCCAGGGGTAGTGCACAATCTTCCATTGCCAAAATGTCCAAAGAGGATGGAATAGCTTGAGGGGAACTTAGTTCCAATTCTGATGACTGTAGGAGGATTGTGAGCTTGTTGCTATTAAACTGGACAGATGAAGAACTTGAGCTTGGCTAACTTGTACGTGATTCCAAACTGGGACCCTAAGAAGGCTTAGAGCCATGTCAGAGTTAACTGAGTAAAGGGGAAAGCTTCCAGGAATTGCTGTCATCAAAGTACACGTTACACTTCATACTAGGAATACGGACTGGTTCTAAGCATAAATAGCAAATGACTTTCTCCAACTTGCAACATAAAGCAGGGGGCTAAAATACTCATCACATGGTCATTAGGAAATAACCATGAAACGAGACACAGCCGAGGAGGGACAAACACACGAGAGGTATAGTGATGAAGAGAGATATAAAGCACTTTGAATAGGCATGGAAGTTGGTGAACAGGAAGGGAAATTGAAGGCATTCACACGAGGGTTTTGTCAATTTAAGCTCGCGAGAAGAACATTTTCAAAAATGATTAAAATTGACATCAAATGCCAGCAAAGAGAAAAACTGCGACAGCAATATGGAACTGCGGCCCAGTCCAAACTCTCTGACTGTCACTGTTAGAATAACCACAGAACTGCAGTCATAAAAATGACCACATAATTGATTCCATTTCTGAATCAGTCCCAAAAAAAACAATAAGCTGTGTGGTTTTCACCACTGATATTTATGGTGACTCTGACTAGATTAGCTTTCAGTTAGCTTCCAAAACCTGATATGAACAGAATGGCATGTTAAATCAAGTCTTTTGGTGCCATGGGGATCATTCTGTAATCATGGATGGAATGTTTGGAGAGTGTAAAAATCACAAAGAATTTAGTACACTGACTTCACGTTAGAGTGGAGGACCAAATTTTTAGCTCAGTAACACTGTCAAACACTAGCAATGTCACATTTCATGATATTTGACATGAACATATTATTGGTTCTTGTCAGCTCCACAACAGCAAGTAGCTTTGAAAGATTGCAGAACTTCAGCGGTTTATGTAGGCAGTGTCTGGCGGCGTAACTTGATGTTGTTTCTGACAAAACAGCTCTCCATTTTCATTTTGGCTCGATGGCGTGGATGAAAAGGACAGTGACCCATCCAGCTGTTAATCACACAAACAAGTCTGAACACAGAGGGGCGAAAGAGAACAAGAAAATGAAATCCAGGTGTTGGGGGGAAAAAAGTCCAGGGCAGTCAGCATATTGACAGCGGACAATGCACAACTCATGCTTCAAAATATATCACGCTACAACATATTGTTTTTGTGAGGGTTCGCGACAAGTTCTAAACGGAAATTAGGGAAGGTTTTGCTCACGGGAGTCAGAGCTTCCATTAAAATCTGCATTCTGTTTAAATAGAGCATTTTTATAACGGCCAATGTCTGAAAACAATTTGTTTTCCACAAAATAAACAAAGTCGTAAATTAATAAATGCATTAAAAAAATTAATTTTTGATTAAATTTATCTCGATAATAGTGATTATCTAGACAACAGAGGTATGAGTTAAATGGTACAATGGAATGAATTAATAGTGGATAATAGTTATTTTTGGTAACACTTTACTTGAAAGTATCGTCATAAGAGTGACATGACACTGTCATGAACGTGTCATAAACATTATGTAAATGTCATAAACTTTGTCATTAAGTGTCATTCGGTTTTTGAGATGACAAGTTGACATTGTTTGGGTTGTCTTGATTATGACAACTTCGTCATAAGAGTGACATGACACTGTCATAACTGTTACATGACACATGTAACAGTTATGACAGTGTCACGTCACTCTTATGATGGTACCTTCAAGTAAAGTGTAACCTAATTTTTTTACTCCAAAAAAAAAAAAATTGTGAATGCACTAAGTGGAGTCCTGTGTGCATTTAACTGTGGTTTACTCTTAACACACACAGAACTCTGTTGTAAACTTATTGTGAAATTACAATTAAAATTACTAGCAAAAAAAAGGTGCCAGTTAAATTAGCTGTTAAAAAAAGGCGAAAGTTTATAACAGCGTGGCCTCGGCATGAAAACAGGCAAAACCAGATGCGTTTATAGAAAAGGATGCATCAGTGCGAGGTAATATAAAGATGCACTAATGGAGATACCTGGAAGAGGAACAGGGTGTATTTGCAGGTTCCAAGAGCTTGAGAAGCGCGTGACTCATCCACACTTCCAGACCCAAAAAGCTAGCTGCTAATGGGGTCTCTCTCACTGTGAGTGAACGTCTGTGGCTGGCCACTCTCACCTGGATCAGTGCATTATCAAGGCTATTTAGCACCGACCGGGAAAAAAAGTAGCCTGTATCCAACTGCCGGAAACAGATGGAGAGTCGTGACCGTTGTAAAAAGGCTCTGCGTTCCCATATTGCGTTATAAATACCGGTGCAATAATTTAAGAATTACTGATGGCTTGAACGAAAATGCTGATAGTGTATCCTCTTAATCAAATCTTACCAGGGACAGGCCTTCTGCTGCACGTGCCGTCAGCTTCTATAGCCTATGCATATCACATAATATTAACTGATATAAAGATATGCTTCGTATTTCATGACCATGACAAACAAATTTGTCCTGTTTCTGAGATGTTTTTCGATCTTGTACAATCTCATTTTCGGAAATGCTTGATGCAGCTCAAGTTTTGTGCTACAAAATGAATGAATAAACGACAAAGCATGAGAACGAAACTAAATGATTATCAGCCCTCAAATGTGTCATTAATTTTCACTCGGTCTGCTACAGCCAGATGTCTATAAATAGCAGTAGGCACTGCCATTTTGAAGTTTGTGGGAAAAGAAAAAGGCAGAAGACAAAAAAAAATTGCCTATTATCATAGCACTGAAAGGCCTCTGGAAACAATTGTTTGGCGCAAATCTATACAAAATGTTTGCTAAAATCCAAATTACCTTGGGATCATATGCTGCAAATCTGTCTCGGAGTCTGTGGCTTTTTTCTCCATTTTGTTTAAATAAAACACAGAACTCTGAGCCCTCCCAAAACTGGAACATGGACTGGAATACCGTTGAAAGTTTTATACGGCTAATTCATCTCACTCCATTATCCCTTTAAGTGAATATGCCCTAAGGCAAAGTAGCTTTCAGGCCACTGGAGAAAAGCACACAGTATAACAGGGCTTGGTCAATAGGTGGATAGCCTGGAGATCAATGCTTGCATGTTACTATTTTGCAATTGTAGTCTACCATGTTTGCAGTTCTTAGCATATTTTCTCGCAATGCAGCTAGTCAAACAACCCACATGATACAATTATTTGGCATCTGATCCGTCAGTCGAATGAAATAATCATCAAAGGGCCGAGAGTACAGCCAGCTGATTACAGCATGCTCACTGAATGCATTTGAAAATAATACTGGCACAATTATGATCTCGAAGGATTTAGATTAGGGCAGCCGATTAGAGAAAATAATCTAATTGCGATTTTTTGACCAATATTGCGATTGCGATGTAGTGTGAAATTTATTAATTGTTCCTTTTCTCCTGTATTATTCCCTAAACGCAAGCATTAAACACAGTAAAATCCTGTTAGCGCTCAGGATTTTACTGTGTGTAGACCAGGCATACCCGTTCTGATGAAATGAGATTATTGATTCATGAATTGATATGAATGACAAATCTTTATTTAACTGCTAAATTGCAAAAAGACAAGTGTTGCCACTAAACGAGGCCATGTTCCCCGCCAGGTCACGGAAATCCACTGGGGTCGACGTATCACACTAATACACATTGAAGCCAAAGATGAATGAAATTGGTCAAACTGTTCTTGAGATATCGCGTTCACAACAAACGGGACGTGACGGACGGACGGACGGAGCTGAATACTGTGTCCCCCCGCTCCGCTCGCTACCGCGGCGGCGGGGGACAAAAAAAACCTTCATTCATAGCAGTGTACTGACTGACTGATTCAACTTAGAGCCTTGTAAGCGTGTAATAATTATGACTTAACTGTCCAATGAAATCAGGAAAAGGAGCAGTAAAGCACTGCAGAAAAACACGCCTCGTGGATATGAAAAATAAATTTAAATCTTACTGATCTCCTGTCAGTAACAAATCACACAAACTGGAGTGCAGAAATCCAGAACAAGACTAATCTCTGGCTGTCCCAATACGAAAATACTTTGTTGACAGGGTCACAAAAAAACGTGAGTTTCTGTGTTCCCGAGAGGACATAAAAAACTGAGTTTTTGGAAAACGATGATGCCACAGCTCATTTTGTGCAAGCCCGCTGTTGCATCGCGCAATGTTATTTGACAACATAAGTGTAGATGTTGTTGCCACCCACTGTCAGGGAATACTTGATCTGAGCAGTCCTTATTTGGATTCTCGTGTGAATGGAGATTCTTTGGAAAACGAGGTTGCGTGGGGCAAGTTTTATTTTTATTTATTTTTTAAAGTGAGGGAGGAAAATATCTGTTCAGGAAAATATCCGTGTGTGTGTGTGGACTGGGCCTTAATCAATGCGTGCCACGGCAAGTTGTTTTCTTCATGTAGGCCGCTGCTCTTAGCAACTGTACATCCAGTTGACTTCATATTCGGCAGTTTTCTTCATTTTGTGGTGATCCATGCCTGTACAGAGCTCTTTTTGCAATATGTACCTCTGAATATGAGTAATTCAAAATATGCATATTTAATTAGCTGTTTCCTGCCAAAATTGATTTAAGGGGTCAAACCAATATTAGAGCATAGAAACTTGGGAAAAAAGCTCTGTAGTGACATTAGGAATATTTTATTCATTAAAACAGCCGTTGCCATGGCAACCACTGATGTGATGCTACAGAAACTCTGTGTTTTAAGTTGCAATTTCTAATAGAATTATTTTGATAATAATTCTTTCTTTATAATGTTAACATCTTGGAAAAATTGTTTTCTTAACTAGAAAATTCCCTTTAACACCCATCATGGTGGGGTGGTTTGTGTCCCCACTGGTAACACATGACGGACAAGTTGTTTTTGGTGGGATGAAGGTAGGTCCTTAAATAAAGGGGAGGAATTTTGCTGTTGGGCCCTATAGCAATGCCTTTAACCCTCCAAAATTCCCCAAGGGCATTATGCCCCTGGCCTCACCTTCTCTCCTGCTCTAAATGGAAATCCTAATGAATCAAACAAATAAACTTGCCTCACTTTTGCAATTTTGTGACCTCAGAATGACAATTACACTCCACATCACTGCCATTTCTGGCCACTCCTGCTCAGACTGCACTGTGCCAGTAAACCAGTTATGTTCCATTGCTCATAGTGTGGTTGCAGCCCACAGAGTGATTACATTTCTCTCCAGTGTAAATGAAAATAATAAAGCTCCTTGGAGACATGAGATCAGTGACGCACATGAGATCCAATGACATCTGTGTGAAATCGCCAAATCACAGAATAAAAAAGTTATGAGCTTGTCAACTGGCTAACAACTCAGTGCCAGACAGAAGCAGTGCTCTCCAAATGATGAGATCTTCCTGCCGGAATTCAGTTATATAGCTGCAGACCTGCAGATTTGGCCACACTTTTCCCATTTCAAACCATGTTTCTGCTTCGTATGTTTTGGACATCAATTAATCTTGGTGCCCAAGATCTCTCTCATAAGGCAGAATCTACTTTTTTTTTAATTAAGCCTATGCTCTATTTAAGAGGACAGGTTACTTAATAGGGATCTTATTCAATGTGACGGCATGGCTAGAATCAGAAATATCTTACAGAGACGTGACAGGAGTGGAAGTAGAAGTTAAAATAAAATTTATGAATTGAAGAGTATTGTTAGGACAAATTGTACAAGAGGCAATAGAAATGGCCAAAGACAGGCTGCAGTAAGATCAGAAACAATAGCTGTTAACAACTACAAGAAACAAAACTAAAAGTGCAAATAACTGCCCCACATACACAATGATAAAAACATGAGAATAAAGACAGGCCCATATGTGACACTGCACAAGATAAGCAGCGTCAGATTCGTATTTATCACAGGCTGTATTGAAATTATTAATGGATCTTATGAATTAAACACCTCAAGTCCACCAGAATTCTTATCTAAGTACGTAGAAAACAAATAAATGCAGCATTAAGTGATTTGGAGATTAATTTCACTTACACTTAGCTGAAACCAGCAGAAAAAAATTTTAGTTTAACCTTATCAACTATATTTATTTTTTTAAACAAATTCTGAATTTGATGCCTGCAACACGTTCAATTGGGACAGGGGTATGGAAAACCTAGAAAAATACTTGTTTGGAAAATTTTACAGGTGAATAGGTAAAATTTGATTTGATTATTGCTGGGTATAAAATAAACAGTCAAAAAAAAAGGCACAGTTATTTACAGGCAAGATGACTTGAGGTTGAACACTTTGGAAAAGGCTTCATGAAAAAATTCACAAACATTTCTCAATGCGCAGTTGAATGCGAATTTGATATATTATCATCATCAAGAGTCCATAGAATTGTGAAAACATTCAGAGGATCCAACGCAACCAGAGCAATCTCTGTGTGTTGAAGAGGCAAAATCTCAAATTGTTTTTGGAAATTATGGGCGTCATGTTCTTAGGCCTAAAAAGGAGGCAATTTATCAACAAGTTATAAATCCAGTGTTGGTCATGGTCAAGTGAAAACTACACAAATGACGCAGAGGGATAGATCCGAATTTTGGAACAACATGAAGCAATTCAGACGTCCTCTTTTTCAGTGACGCGCCTGCTTGTTCTAGCTGGATAATGCCAAGCCAAACATTGCATTATTAAAACAGTGTGGCTTAGTATTCACAGTGAGTGCGTTTACATTGCGTTAGAAAAAAATCGAATTATTGAGTTTGTTCGACTATAACTGGACTTTTAAAATGCACGTAAACATGTTAGTCTGACTGGAATTGTACTAAATCGAATTTCTCATGGTCGGACTAACACATCAAGATAGCTAGTACCTCCATGTATACGCTTGAATCAAACGGAACTGGATTATGTTCTCTACATATGCTCCACAGTTCTTCTCGCCAGGCTTTGACCTAGAAGTCTTGTGGACTTGTAAACACAGAACTGATATTAG
Source organism: Gymnothorax reevesii (assembly GCA_029721435.1). NCBI lineage: Eukaryota > Metazoa > Chordata > Actinopteri > Anguilliformes > Muraenidae > Gymnothorax > Gymnothorax reevesii. Next base: position 35,861,593 of record CM056587.1, read on the forward strand.
CAACAACGCTGTGAGCTGCCCAACTAGCAAGTTTGTACTGGACAGAAGCAATCCTCATCTGCATGGGTTTTGGTGCTTTAACAGTCACGACTTCTTCCATTAATTTGAATGATTTTTGCATGTCATCTGAATATTTTCCGTCCAACCAGCATCGGAAAAACGACTCTCTCCCACTAGTCTTTTCTCTTGACCCGCAACAAACATGCACAGGAAGCCCTTGGATGTGTTTCCCAAAAGCACAGATGCTAACTTACATAGTTGGAACCACAAACTGTTAGTTGCTCATTTAGTTAGCGACTACGCCTCTGGGAAACGCACGCCAGGGTAGTAGAGAGGACACAAACTAGAGCATGGCAGTGTTGCCGCCTAGCTTCGGTTAACGCCATGACCACCAGGGATAACATGCTTCTCAATTGTACTAAAAACGTTGCGTACAGCCTGTATGACATGTACCGAGCCGTAAAGTTGTCCATGTTCTTACCACTTGACATGCTGCCAGTTGGCCGCCTGCTAATGTGTTTTTCATTTCTTTGATCTGTGATGAAATAGGTCAACCAGAAAAAGGTCCCAAAAAAAAGGTCAATAAATCGAATTTCGTCCAATGCATGTATACTGGGACAAGGACAGTAGTCCGATTAAATGGCCTAATCGAGCTGTTACTGTAGTTCGACTTAAATAAACATACTGAGTGTGCGGGTACTGTTCTGGCCTGCCTGCGGCCCACACCTGTCACCCACTGCAATTGTGCAACAAATTATGCACAAAGTATGACAACAGAATCCTTGCATTGTTGACCAACTTAAGTCCTGTATCATGCAATAGGAACAAACTGAAGACCTGAGTGCTGAAAGCACTTCAGTCAGAAAAAGTGAATTTCTAATAGGACAACTTTGTCATAAAGAAAATATTTATTGCAACATACAGGCATACAATCACATACATTGAGTATGGCGACTTTGCTCTGTTATTAGAGATCCCTGCCCGTCCGAACGAGGAACCAAAGGCAGGGAGCTGCTAGTAATCCCTCTCTGAGGAACAGAGCCAACAGCAGCCTCACGAAAGAGACATTGCTATAGAATGAAAATTTTGACAAAGATAGCCGGGCTAATGAATACAATAGATTGGTGGAGCTGGGGTAGAGGAGGGTTGTTGAGCGAGTGCACTGAGGAGCAGCTTCCTGAGGCAAGCTTAAGTAGAGTAGCATAATACCAGCCAGGCAGCCAGGTCAGATGACAGTCATGTGCACTCAGGTAGAAGCTGCTTCTCTGTTAGCAGGCTTGACTCCATGGCCTATCAGAACTTACGTCAATTTTGTGAAAATTGTGAAAATTGACTTTGTTAACTATGAAAGACATTTTCCCATCCTTACTTCATAGTGTATAAAAATATGACTTCAGGACTTTTAGCACTGGGTTCTTCCATTCTGCCTTTGAATTCCAAAAATTAGCATTCTCCGTTCCAAAATGACTTCCAAATGCAATTAAAAGGAGAAGTGGTGTTATACTGTAATGAACAGGCACCAGTCCAATCTTAATTGGAACAGTACAGGCATCACATTTCAAAATAATAATTATTTGAGAAAAATAGATAAAAAATTGATTGTCTTAACAGCCCCTATTTTGACTTTGTACTTTTTCAAATGAATACAGCTTAAAGAGGGATTTGAAAATTTCTTCTTGCTGTTTTTGTTTACATTTTATTGATCGTCAAAATTCTGGAATTGAACGAGGTTGCCCTAACCGATTATTTTAACAGATTAAAATACAGATTTGCGTGAATGAAAATTGCAGCAAATTTCTGGGATAGAGCCTATAATAGAGTCTATAAAAGCAGGAAGACGATAAAAATAGTGAAATATACTGTCTTTACAAGGATATTGCATCCCTTGCAGTAGGGAAACTGATAATTGGAGCAGTTCTCATTATTTTTCCCCCCACAATGCACTTCTTCTCTGCACCCTCCTTTCTCTTTTTCATGGAGACGGAGAACGTGACACTCCGCACACCCCTTGGTCTTTTCCCAACAGTATTATTCAGCTTTCAAATGAGCCATATGACATCTCTGGCTCCCTATTTCTGGATTTCTCTACTTCTGCCATCCTTCCTTTAATGCACTGCTGTCTCCCTGGAGTTCAGGGTTAAAATGTTGCCCAGGGCTAGCAAACCATTCAATTCACTAAGTCAGAGCTGACAGATAATTGATCCATATGAACCTTTGAATATTCTTTTGGACAGGGCTGTGGTCCCCACTCCAATATATTTGACATGTTTCCTTCAGGCCTTGGAAACACAGGGATTGGCTGTGTATCTTGGTTTGGGATCGGAGAACATAAATCAGCGCTAGGTGGGCAGCACATTTTTCTAGATATCTGGAGGCTAGCAGTTCCTCGCAAGATGATGTTTGAAGAGATAAGTGAGATGTAGGAAGAATGCAAACAAACAAAAGGTATCCATTCCGCTTGTGCCTGGAGAGTGTAGCCGTACACCTGACTTTCTGACCTCTCAAATACAGTGAGTTCATTCTAACTGGTCATGCCTTCCCACATGGAAAGAATCTATACGAACATAAATGCGCATATATACAACCTATATGCTGCATATATGCACACATATACATGCATATATGAGGCATATAGGCCAAATTCAGGTACATATATGTGCTTATAGAGGGTATAGGTCTCCTGTATAGCTCATATACCTAGTGGCAGGTTCTGTTTGTCAAACCAATTGTATAGCTCATATCTCACTTTTGCAACTGTCATACATGATACCTAGCTCATATTTTTATTCTCAAGGTAATATCTGCATATTAGTGCAAAGTCCCTTACAGAAATAACAATAATTTTATGCAATGACTTATAAATTGCATGTGAACATGTGAAATTGGCATCATATTTGATCCTAAATATATGTTGACATGTGACAACGGCATGTTATTTGTAAACCAGTCATTATTATATGGCAAGTGAGAGGAGACAAAAAGCTTTGATATCAACACAAATATTTAATACTATTTGTTAGTATATACATTTGTTTACAATAACATTAACAATAACAAGGTCATCAATTCTTTCTTGACCATACTTATTTCCATTTTATGAAGATTGAGTTGTGTATTGTGGACGAGAAGGAAATGTATCAAAACAAAATGGTTTGATTATGTTTATTTCATCAATTAAGCATTTTTTCAAGTTTAAGTCACTGGCAGATTCACCACATTAGATAAAATTGGATTCACATCATTACAGCTCATACACATCCACTGAAAGGTAATACACTACACTGTTACCTCCACCAAATGCAATGTTTTCTATCTTGTCTGTAATGCAGTTTCTAAATGAATATGGCTCAGAGGTCCTTAGTCTAAATGTAGCAAAATAAAACAAAAATAACAAAATAAAAGTACATGGAAAAACATACATTCAAATGAACATGCCTTTCAAAAGTCATTTTCATCTCCACATCTAACTGAGCATTTCACTGTAGCATATATGTTTCGCATATATACATACATAAAATTACAGATAGATAGGTAGATAGATGTACCTATAATATATGAAAACGGCCGATTGAATGTATGTCGCATATATGCGAAACCTATATGTGGCCCTATATTAAAACCTATATGCTTATATAGGTTCTTTCCGTGTGGAAGGAGAGGAGAGAGAATGCAAGAGAGAGAATTAGCTCTGTTTGAGGCTGCCTGTAGCTGCACTGCACTAATAACTGGGTAATAATAATTACTACTAATTATTATGTGGTACACTAGGCTACAACAGACAGTGACAAAATGTCTGTGGAGACACTTATCTGTGCGGTCGTTGGTTACACTTGGCTGTATTATTACTATCATTGGCTGGCTGATTATCGTTTGCTGCTTTTATTAAAATCTGTGCAAGTAACAAGCAGTTGAGGCAGCATGGCTGCTACAAGTTAGCTATCTGAGCTAGAACAATAACCCATGAAGTGCATATTTACCGTGTCACATTTGTAAATCGTTGGCGCTTCGGTCATGACTGCAAATAAATCTTTTCTTTGCTGTTAATAGTTGCTCTGTCGCGCAGATGCAACCCTTATCACAGTACATTAGCTGCCTCTTTCACTAGGTGACATTAGATGTCAATGTGTTGGTCTGCGTTGCAAACTTGTTGCAATGACTCACAATTGATGATTGGTGGCATTCTAATGAATGGAGTATATCAGTGGACCAGGACTACAGCCTACACCTTTGAACCTCGATTCTCGAATGACAAAATTGTATTCCACAAATGAGAGCCATCTTTCATTTAAATAACTGACATTTGCCCTCGTTTGTTTTCCCCTTTGGAGAAGCAAGGCACCAAAAGAAAGTAAATTTTGCAAAACAATTTTTTCCTCTCTTGTCCGTGGCATCAAGTCTTTGGAACATTGCTAGTCAGTTTCAATTTTTTCATATTCATACAGATCAGTGTTAGTGTTGGCCGACAAGACATGAGCATTTTGCTATGTAAGTTGGTCGACACTTTATTACTGGACTGCAAACTGGCCTTAAGGTGCTGTAGTGAAACCCCTGATTTTTTAAAAATGCATCCACTTCTCACAAGTTCCAAAAAATTTTGCTTTTAAAATTTAATTCCAATTTATTATCTAATTCTCCTGTTTGCCCGTATTTGCCACAATGCAGACATCTGATAGAGATGAAAAGATTGAGGGAGAGAGAGAGATGGAATTATGACAGATTGAGAGGACTGGATGGAGAAATGGAGAAATTGGATGAACAGATATGTGATAACAGGATGGAGGTATGGAAAGATAATGGCAGAGGTATGGATGAGTAACAGGGTGGATGTGAAATAACAGGGCAGAGGTATGAATATATATCAGGGTACCGGTATTGAGAGATAGATATATAGAGGCAGATATGAAGAGATAACAAGATGCAGCTATGAAGAGATAACAGGATGTAGGTATTGTGAGATAACAGGATGCAGGTATGGAGAGAAAACAGGATTCAGGTATGGAGATATAACAGGATGCAGGTATGGAGAGAAAAAACAAAATGCAGGTATTGTGAGATAATAGGATGCAGATATGGGGAGATAACAGGATGCAGGTATGGGGAGATAACAGGATGCAGGTATTGTGAGATAATATGATGCAGGTATGGAGATATAACAGGATGCAGTTATGGGGAGATAACAGGATGCAGGTATGGTGAGATAACAGGATGCAGGTATGGGGAGATAACAGGATGCAGGTATTGTGAGATAACAGGATGCAGGTATTGTGAGATAGCAGGATGCAGGTATGGAGAGAAAACAGGATGCAGGTATTGTGAGATAACGGGATGCAGGGATGGGGAGATAACAGGATGCAGGTATGGAGTAATAAAAGGATGCAGGTATGGAGCGATAACAGGATGCAGATATAGAGCGATAAAAAATGCAGGTATGGTTAGATAACAGGATGCAGGTATGGTGAGATAACTGGATGCAGGTGTGGGGAGATAACAGGATGCAGGTATAGAGCCATAACAGGATGCAGGTATAGAGCGATTACACAATGCAGGTATGGGGAGATAACAGGATGCAGGTATGGGGAGATAACAGGATATGCTGGCTGAGGGAGATTCAGCTTGACAGACTGGAATTTTTCCTCTGCCAGCCTTTTTAAATCAACAGCTGGGAGATGTTGCAGAGAACTCTTAATCAGAAACAGCCACGAATAGAAACTATGCCAAAATTCACAAGTCTTGGTTCATAAACGACTTTAGGCGTTTATATACTTTATAATCCACTGCCACAAAGTGGAATGGTATATACTGCAATAAAGCTTGTTCATTTGATCGTCCTACCATCCATACCATCGGATAAGTGTTTTTCTGAAACTACTTTATCTAGATGAATGAAATGTTGTATGTGTATGTTATCTGTCATGACTTTTACTGCTTTCAAAAATGAGATTCCATGGTGGTGGTGATATTTATGACAATGTCTTCTTTTTCATTTTTAATATTTTTTTTTCACAGTTTTGGAAATATCTATGTAAGTTTATCATTTGTACCCAAAGTTGTGAATTTTCCTGCAAGTGTAAATTAAAATAAAATCATGACATTACATTGAAAAAAAAATATTGACAAAAGAAGTTTTTTTTTGTAGAAGAAAAGTTCCTCGAGACCTCAGATATGAAATAATGTAAACCGACAGTGAGGAGGGTCCCCACTGTATATTAATTCAGATGACAAACAGATGAAATGGGCTCTTTTAATGTCTGAGGGCTGACCAAGGCTCATTCTGCAAGCAGGCAGCACCCACTGATCATTTCCTGCTTAAGACAAATAATGCTTAAGACGCCAGAGAACAGCTAATCAAAGGATTCAGGCATCAGATTGAAAACAGAATAATATGAAAGCTATATGCAGTGCAGTCCAAAGTTATGCAGACATCATTCTTGATTTTTGGTGTTTACTCCAGCATATTTGATATGAAGACGATGAATTTGAGGTAGAAGTTGAGATGGTGTCATTTTTACATCTATAAAATCTGAACTGCCTTCACAAATATGCCTGGGCAACCAAGCAAAAAATTTGACAAATAAAACTCTCCCTGCTAGACGAGGACCAGTCTCATCATACGCTAATGCTTTGAACAGCAGTTGTGATTGTTTAGCGATGGCCTGACAACAAAATAATATCCCTGGAATCTGTCCTTGATTCTTTAATGTCAGACTAGATGTGTAAAATAACCCTGCTCTCATTACTTCAGAGATGAGCTGCCGACGACCAGATTATCGCAATTTATATTAGGCCTTAAGGCTTTGCAGACAGAAAGCTTGTTTATCCCTGAGGCTGGTGTGGAATTCTGGGATACAGGCTGTCACTGGTCGTGGTGTCTGGTTGCCCTATACTTGCACTATGCTGAGTAACTACAACAAGCTATGCGTCAACTGCCACATGGTTGTGTTAGTTAGCGTTACACCACTCAGAACAATCACTCCATTGCAGCAATCATCAATTTGCAACCCTGGATCTCTAATTGAAGCACCTATTACTAAAACCCTATAAGTCACACTTGACTTGACTTGACTTATGGGGTTTTAGTAATCAGTGCTTCAATTGTCCTTCAACAGTGTGGGGGTGGGCTCAAAAATATTGTAGATCAAGGGTATGCTGTCTCCCAGAAAAGGCCCACTGTGCATGGTACTTTTAATTATATCCAAAAATCAACAAATTTTCTTTATCTATGTGTTGTCTGAAGACCATGATTAGTTGTGTAGTTGAGACAGGTACCACGATGCTGGGCTAAACCGAAAACCTGCACCCACGCGAGCCCTTTTCGGTTAAGAGGGTATATCACTGTTATAGATATTCATCGATGCAGAATTAGCCGTATTAATTATCTCGTCTTCTATTTTTGTCCCCTGCCGCTGCGGTAGCGAGCAGAGGGGGGACATTGTATTCAGCTCCGTCTATCTGTCCGTCTGTCACGTCCCTTTTGTTGTGAACGCGATATCTGCTTCAATGTGTATTAGTGTGACACACCGACCCCAGTCGATTTCCGTGACCTGGCGGGGGACATGGCCACGTTTAGTGGCAACACTTGTTAAAATTGAGTTGTGTGATGACTGCTCTCAAAAGGAGTTACTGTGGCATTCTGGGTAGCTTGGACCAACCCAAAATGTGATGCTGGCCATATTTCACAAAGCAGGATAACTATGTGCTATCATCTGAAATAGTATTATATCGAAGCATTTTTACATCTTTCTCCTCTGCTGGCTTCTGATTGGGGAATTACTGAATTTACTGGATCACAACACTGAGTAAAACCCAGTAGTGCTGCCAAAACTGGAACGAGGGCTGACATACAGCTGTTCCAGATTTTACTCAGTGCAGTTACCTGCCATAATCCTAACCTATGAAACAGCCCCCAGGGTTAGTAAGGAACAACTAATTGAAATGCTAATCACAGGATACCTTTTCCCTCCCCCCAGAGTGAAGAAAACATTGCAAAAAAAAAACTGGTACTTGATTTGTTTTTTTTTGTTTTTTTTTTACTTTATTATGCTGTAGGGATCCGAATGTGGAACACAGTTTCTAATTTTTAAAAATGTATTTTGCACTTTCATTTATTTTTGAAGCTGTATTCCCACTGGTGAGGTGAAAAAAGTGGAAGCTTAATTACAGACTCGGTGTAACAGTCTTTGTTGTTCCCTCTTCACTTTGAGTCCTCATGACGTGTTAAAACAGAAACCACAGAGCAATTATCAATTTTTATTTTTGGTGAGTGTTGCTAGTTTGTGGGGAACAACTGTGAAATTCCCATCATCATCATCAATTCTGTCATAACAGCATGAAGCATTCTGCCTCAGGACTAAAATCCTGGGCTTAACTCAACTGTGCATTAGTGGACGGCACATTAATTGTCACCTTTTGATACTCAGAAAAATGGGGTCCTTGGTTTTTTTTGTTTTTTTTTTCCAGTTTGAAAACACAACTTCTGGGTTGGTCCATTTTCATGATGTACTTTGGAAATACTATTCGCAGCTTTAGGATACTGGCTATTGATAAGGCTTTGTACCTTTAGGCAGAGGTCTACTGATTTGGGTCCTTACCCAGACTCAGCCTGGTTTTAACTTGTTCTTACATTTAATTAAAAACTATTTGCGCACATCCACATCACAGGATTGACTTTCTGGGCTCGCTTTTCTGTCAGCTGAAAAGGATATTGCATCCAGGCTCGATTTATTTGGATTTTATTGGTGAGTTTGCGGCCAAGAAGGCAAGAAAAGTGACTTTCACTTAATCCATTTATTTGTGCAGTGAATCGAATGGAGTCCATCTCATTTGTTTGAGTTAAATATAGTGCCGTGCACTACAGGCTGTGTGTGACTTGACCGGTTTGAAAATATAGTCCTCCATCGTAATGAAAGGTTTACCTGAAATCTCAAAATTGAATCGAAACATTCCATTTTTTGTAAACCTGTCATTTTCCAAAGAAATGCCATGCTGGAGTTGCGACAGATAAGATGACTGTCATGAGTGGGGGCAAAGCTGATAGAGTAGTTTTTACTGTTGAGTTTTTTCCTAGGGAAGACTGTAATTGCAAGACGTCATAACAGAGACTATGTGCATGATACTGTATTATTCTACTTGTCAAAAATGTTGCCTATTGCACTGAGATTGCGTGTGCAGAAGTGTGCGTGGGACTGTGCCTCGCACATCAAGTTTGCACAGGGCTGAGCACTCCCTTTACGACAGCTCTTGCAACTACCTGAGCTGAACAGGCTCTCGAGAGAAAGGATTGTTGATTACTGATTTGTTGATTACTCAAGGCACACATGGCCCAATAAAGCACTCCCAGTTCCACAGACTGTACGCTGTATACTGCCTTTTTTTTTTTTTTTTTGCCGCTGGCATATTTCTGTAGTCAGTTGGAGATGCGGAGATTATTGGCAGGGCATCGGTTTGCTGTCTGTACAAGTGGTGTACCAGTCTTTAAAAGACTGCCCAAAGATCTTCTTGGCTTCCACGGTCAAAAAGGTTGCGCTACATAATAAATTGGGCACCAGGGTTCTGTCTCAACTGTTCTGTACAATTTACAGTGACCTGTGCATATTTTCATAAAATAGCCTAATTCAACAGTTTTCTCCACAATTTGAAATGTAGCTGTCCACATCTCTTTATACACACAGCTGTATTACCTTTCTCGGTTATTAGATATTTGAAGTCTTTATATGTTCCTAACAGTAAGCGCTGCTCGGTGGCCATGAACATCACTGCTCTCTCCTTCACTGCTGTTTGCCGCGGTGGATCGATTTGATCTGTGTTTGACATCTCTGGCTGCTTAAGAATAGCCTGCACATGCAATCATCTTGACAACTTGAACCTCCACAGAATTAGTATAATTGCATGAACTTGAATTGGCCTTAATGGAAGTGCTTAGGCCCCAAATGATTTGTCAGTTTCATCCAATACAGGTCATGGACTTTAATCCCCACTTTTCTTAGTGCGGCTTATATAAAAGGCCCCTGGGAAGTTGCAGCGATCTTGTTTTTTTTTTTTTTGCATGTTTACCTTACAAAGAATTATTTGCTTGTTTACCTTAGGCAAAATTTGGAAAATATGCAGCAATACATTAAACAAAGAGTTTAATGAAATGCCCAGTAAGATTTTGGGCCCTGTACACTAAGACCTAATGCATGTACAAAACCTGGCTGCATGCACAAAAAAAACATGACCACTGGTTCGTTATTTTCGTATTTGTTTGGCACCCATCACTGGCTGTGTCAATAATTATGTGGGTGCTTAAAGTTGGCCATACACTGTACGATATCTGCCCGTTTTTAACCGATTTTCGAGACGCACGGCTCGTATTGAAGTCGGGTCGACTTCCAGCTTCATCGTACGTAGTTTGTCATGCAGTGTACAGGGGAGACCGAGGGCCGCTATGCTGCTCTGACACACGATCTGATGATCATAGAAATTTCTGACGTTTGAAATTTCGGTCAGCTCTTTGGAGGCGCTTGCGCAATTGAAGCAGAGCCGCGAGTCGACTCATCAATATCTGAGCCTTTTTTTTCCTCACTGCATCTGCGTGAAGTGACAGACAGAGTGTCATAGCGCCCTGAAGGTTTTTTTCGCAATAATGACCAACTTGCTGTACATTATCCTGCTTATTACACGGCTGCTTACCGAGGAAATAAACTAGTTGACATAAAATATTATTTTCATATGATTTTATTGATTTAAACAAGTGAGTAGGTGCAAACCTAGTATATGGCTGGGCCGTATATGGTGCATTTATCGAACTATCGCTTCTTCTACTTATTCTGGTCTTTTTCGTTGTCTTCTTCCGGGCCTCCATCCCTTCAAATGAAATTTCAATAGCCAGAACAGGACCGACTAGACGTGCAGTGTGAGCGCTGAGATTGTGGCAGAAAGTCGGACTGTACAGTATGAGCGCCTCAATCGTGAGTCTTGGCTTCACAACGCAGACGATTAATGCGTAGAGTGTGAGGTGGAATTAGCATGATTTTTAAACTCGTACAGCGTATGCGAGGCTTAACAGTTTTGCACATGCTGGTACCTGTTCCACAAAGTGGGCCAGCATTCCCCAAATGAATGCACGGAGTAAAACTTGAAACTGAACTTCAGACCATGTTCCAGAGTCTGATCGGCTCTTGGTTTAGCTTAGCATATCTGGCTAACTCAGCTATCCTTATTTGCATAACAGGTCCGTAAAGGCCTTTAAAAAGCAAACGCATTGGATTTTACCGTGCCAACTGATATGGGTGAATGTTATTTGTGTGCTTTAATCAAGTGTGGATATAGGCCTATTCAATCTTCACTCAGACAAAAGTATAAGACTCACATGCGCTTTAGGCATTCTCAGTTGTTCAAGAGAGAGAGAGAGAGAAAAAAAAAACATGTAATAGCTTTAAATGTGCTCACAAATCACAAAGATCATTTTTCTATTTTCAGATACTTACTGACCTTTTCCTACCCAGACAACATCATAATAAATTACCACAGACATGGGAGAGTTAATATTTAAATATTAATTGCAAGGTTACAAAAAATTGGACGAATATCATATGCTACTCTAAATATTTTGCCTCTGGCAATGAGAAAAACTGACAAGATGGCTCGTCGGCTTCTTGCAGGCCACACATTTTCCGAACCGTTCAGCTGTAGCAGCTTTTCGCACCTCCAGCAGCTCGCGGCAACAAGCAGACCGTGAATTGAGGGGAGAGTGAACCGTTGTACGCATTCTTGAGCTGTCCGTGTGGGAGTGCGGTGAGTTATTACCTGAGACAGATGTCTCCTGCGTCATATAATCACTTCACGCTCCGAGATCAGAAAATGTGCGAATAATAAGGAGGCGAGTAATTGTTCAGTAAAGTCGTTTTTCATTTATTATAGGCTGCTGGCCGCTGCAAAGAGGATGTGTATGAGTTGGAAAAATACCATCAGCAAATAAGGCCTGAAACATACCATAAACCTATGATATGTGATACAAATTTCTCCTAATTTGATGTCTACACGCACAATGGAAAGTGATGTATGCTGTGAACAGAGATGCTGCCAACAATTTTCAAAATTATTGGATGTGATATGAAATGCATAAAATGGCAATGTAACAGTCACATCAGCTGCAAATGGAGGTACAACACAAAATGCTAAAATTATATCCAAAATTGCTTAGCATCTGTATATGAGTCTTGAAATTGACAACATAAGCGCTTGCCTTTCCTTCTAGGCAAAGGCAACTACACTGAATAAAGAACGCTCAGACAATACATCCCCCAGATCCACAGATTGCAGTAAAACATAAAAAGAACTATAGCTGATGCATTGACATTATAATGGCATGTTGGGATGACATCGTTTTATATTAAAGAATTGCAATCCACTCTTCTCTGGGAGCTCAATAATTTTCAAGCCTTAAAACCTCCAAGCTACAATAGCTTGTGACAGCATATGCAGTAGTTGCCATTGTTTATAAAGGATCATGCCAGGTTTTGATTTAAGTTATCCAATAGGGTATAAATATGGATGTATTTAGGACGCGCACAGAAAAGCGCCTTTCTTTATGCTAAGTACGCTCTAACTTTAATAAGACCAATAGTCAAAAATCATCTATTAGCGTGCTCAACTACAAGGTTGAATCCTAGTTTAAACGTGCATCTCAGGATTCCCACCCACTGCGAACCTCATCACCGAGTCATCTGGCCAGGATCCATCGCGTATTTATACTCAGCGCAGCTGCTAAAAATGATTCATTCTTGTTTGGGCCTAATTCCTCCATTTAGTGGGAGCTTGAAAGGTTGTCTGTAGGTCCTCGTGGGGACAAAAATTACAACCTCGGACGCACACAGCCAAAATTTGTGGGTGGCTGAGGCGCACGCTCTTCCGCCAACAAGATTGAAGATGCCCAATTAATTTGTCAAGATGTCCGTCACCCCCGTACACTAAATACTCTGAATAAATGGCTCTAGCCACAGCGCTACTTTGGCGTCGCCCAATGTATTATACAGAAACATGGTCATCTGTGGCAGGTAGATTTGAACATGTCATACAATTACCAGACATTAATGGCTTTCATGCAGCAAATCTTTGTTAACATTCCACTCATTTAGACAGGTGGATATTTATTGAACTAATTCACATCAAGCACATGGGCAGGCATTGCTTAAACTGGGGAAGGGAACTTCCAATGCAATCACTTAGATGCTCCACTGCCACCATTATCCAATGCTATGAGTGCTCTATAGAGGGAATACTGTTGGGCTGCTCTTACTATGTGTAAATCCTTATTTGATGTGCAGGTGATTATTCTATTTCTTATATGGATTGTTTTGTCCATCTTGAGCATACAACAGGCGAGCCCATTTTTTGTGAAGTTCAGCTTCGACTGTAGCTAAATTTAGATAATTTCTCATGTTAATGGTCCAATTATACATTTGTTTAGTATAGGGTGGCCCAAAAAAAAAACCCCAACCGAATAGTTGAGAAGACAAGATATTTATTTAATGTAGTTGATAAGAAATAAATTTGGCAGGACTACTCTATCTCACTAAAGGGAATTAGTTTTTGTTTTGGTTGGGGTTTTTTTTTTTTGGATTTTTTGTCAACTACATGAAATAAAATCTTGTCTTATCAACTGTTTGGTTGGGTTTTTGTTTTGGGCCGCCCTGTATAACTCAACACAAAGCATTGATTGCTATGCTTCCACGTGCCATCTGTTCATTCGCCCTAAAAGTTGTTTTTTGGGGTCCAGATATATGCAACTGATCCTATAGAACCTTGACCTTTGACCAGATGTCCTTCAAAATCTAATCACTTGTGCTACCCTCTGTTAGGAGTAATCATGTCTGATTTGGTGAAAATCCTTCCGCTCCTTCAGTAGATATAGCACAGGCGAGATATTTGTGATGGACTTTGTGACAGACGTGTGCACAGATGGACCATCAGATAAAAGTATGCCTCCCACTGTGTGGGCGGAAGCATAATTACCAAGTAGAGTTTTGGTTGAGTGATGCGTCATGTTTCACGGTTATTTGTGTCGTTGTGTTTCAGGCCATTCTTGTGTTCTCTGTGTCATTCTGATAATGGGTTTCAGTTGATTAAGTATTTGTTTCGTTACCACGTCAGTTCCCCCGTCGATTCTTCGTGTCTTTTCCGGCACCTGTTTCTTGTTGGACTTGTTGTGTCTGTGTTTATTTATTGCTCAGTTTTTCTGTGCTTCACCAGATTGTCTTCATGCTTGCCTATTCATGCTCTCTAGCAGTCTTTGGATTCCTAATTCCTGTCTCCAGGCCTTTTTGTTCTTATTCATCACACTCCATATCTTCATTTGGTTTACGTCTCCAGTGTTTCTTATATCCTCACATCCTCTCCTCCCCCATGCGCGGACTTCCCTGGCTTTGACCCCGGCTCACGTCTATGCCCAGACTCTACCAGTCCCCCGAGATCCGACCTTCCTCTGTTTCACCCTGACCTGTTCCTCGCCCATATTACTGGGCCTTTCACAAACCAGCCCCTATTCCCTCGCCCTATCCACTCTGCCTCCGTTTGCGCGTTCGCGCGGAAGGTTTGCCACATTGAGCGCCGTCCCAAACCAATTAGCGCGGAGTGCAAGGTGCTTATTAAACCCTCCGCAGCGAGTCCACACCGATGCGATCTTACAAACCACCCTCCTTTCAAGTGCTGCACTTGTTTTGTGTCCGGGATGGAAGAAACGCTGCATATCTACAAGGGTCAGTTTAATGCGGCTATTTCCGAAAGATAAGTAAAACATTACCTTTTCTCAAAAGGACATTTGATTGACTATTTCATCACAGAACGAAAGGTTACATTGTATTTTGAAATTATCGTGCAGATGTGCACCTGAGATAACACTGACTGAGTAGTTTTATTGATTGAATCAACAATTGCACTTTTTCACAATGTGCCATTTCATGCACAAACACCTTCGACCTTCATCGTTGTCAGTGCTGTGTATTACATAACTTTAAAATGAATGTTGTTTAATTACATTGGCCTCTCTAAAAGAGTTTGGGCAAGAAGTGCTCCATAAAGGAAGTAGACCATTGTTTACAACGTAACACACATGGTGATGAATACCTCTCTTCCCGTTGGATGAAGGGGAGGGGCATCCGAAAGTTTATACATGTATTTACACCCTCTCCCTGGTTGGAGTTTGCTCCATAGCTGTGAGGGAGATTTCACCAGGAGTGACATTCAGTAGTGAAGTGCTAGTGGTGACCCAGGGGTTTCAGAAAGGGCCATCATCTTTTTTTTTTTTTTTATAAATTTGGCATCTCCAATCCCACCCGAATCTGGAATGCCCAATCGGTGAACTATGTACAAAGCTTGCTCGTATGCAACCCCTTGCTGCCAACTCAGGATAATGAAGACAGCTCACGACTCTCCTCCGAAGCACGTGCCCGTCAGCCACTGATTCTTATACACTCATTGGTTGAATCCTCGTAAGTTTAGAACGAGGGCGGAGGATACCCGGACATGAACAAACCCAGAGTCTTCCTGACGAGCACCCGTCTGGTCAGCAGGAGGCGCTGGAGCAACGAACAAAGCTACTATTTTATCCCCAAATCCGGCAGTCCCTTCCCAATTTGGAACCCTGTAGCACAATGGCCAGTTGTGCGCTACTCTGAAAAAGCTGCCGACCCCTGCCGGTGGGTACGCCGGGGCCCGAACCCGCGACGTGATAATAACCGAGTGAGCTATCCGGCAGCTAGGGCCATCATCTTTATTGTGAACCAAACCTTGGACTGAATACCTCCCCAAATAAAGATAAGGTTTTTTTCTCTATGTGTAAAACTCATTTCATTCAGCTGATTTCTCACAGTTTTGTTACAAGCATTGACTTCCGTTTCTGGCCATTTGTCTTTCATGTTTTTTTGTGTTTTTGATTCCATAATATTTTCCACAGCATTGAATGATTCCATATTTTTCTGTCTACTTGATTACGGAAACAAAGCCATTGACTGAAATAATTTGTTTGTGGTGTGTTTCATGAAGCCTGAATGTAAAGCTAATAAACAAAAAAGAGTTTTTCGTCATATCTTTTTTTTTTGCAGTGAAGTTAAAAAGCTGGATTAATATTCTATTTGTGTGGTGATTCCATCATTTTCGCCTGGGATTGTGTGTTGATTTTGTCAGGAAATCATCTGCCAATTGCAATGATCAGAAATACGTACACGCAGCGCTAATTAGCATTTTATTGAATATTTTCTATCATTTTGACAGGATAACGGGTGCTGAAGCCCTTCATCGCGCCTTCCAAATGAACAGACACTTTTTATGTATAATTGTATATTTTATAATGAAGTATCATCAATTACCCAAACAATTTCAAATGAATCCTGCTCATTTTTGGCTTAACCGCTGTGGCTTGACAGCTTACAGCCAACAGTTTTTTCCTCAATTTTACTCGTAGCCAATATAACTGATATGGGCATATTGAGACTACAAAATGCCTTCATTGAGAGCAGTCTGGCCAAGACAGTAATATGAAAACAAATATGTGAAGGTTTCTGTAACAGGCACCCGAGACTGTTCAGACATAAATACAACCGCACAACATGGGGCACATTTTATCCTGATGGATGGTCCTTGAAGTGGACACCAAGGTAACTGGATGGATGAGGCGAGAGCGGATGATTGAGGGAGTGCAGTTCTGGCCAAATTCATCAACACAGAAATTCAGCTTCATTTTTCAACACGCACACACATACACCCACACCCACATAAGTTGTATTTACAACGTTTTTCCATTTTGCAGCCACGAATGGTAAAATGTGATGATGAAATGGAGGGGAAAGAGAATGAATACTGAGTTTCTAGATGAGGTATGAGGCGACGGTCACGTAAGGATATGCAGTACTTCTGCAAAAATGAATAAAAGACTAGAAGTTGTGTCCTTCATTTGTTAAGAAAAGTTAACTTTTTTATTTCCAGCATCATTGCTATACAAGAAGCAAATAGATGTTTAAAATAAATAAATAAATTTATGCCAAATAAATGACATAAATGATGATTATGAATGGAATGAATCTGTGACTATTAAGGTCACTTGCATATTAGGGAAACTAACGAAGCTGCATGGCATTGTGGTGTAGTTATGGAAAATCTGCTGAAATCTGACAGTATTTTAGACATCTGCCGCACACATCAGCGGTGAGGCAAACACTTCTATGATTCTGCACAGCTGCAGTGGAAAATCCTGGTTCAGAAAGTAAAACTCCTCCCCAGTGCTTAGTTCCAACTGCCTGGAATAGCCAGTCAGCAGCATTCCTCAGCCAGGAGTGACAAGTGATTGGTGAGATCAGCTGGCAGAAGTTTATGAGGGTCGGAAACACGTGGCTGGATATCTACTTTCTTATCCCTCTCCAGGGTGGCTATGAACACTGCGACAGACAGACATGGAGGAAGCTCAAAGTTCAAAGCCTTGACTCAAATCAGCAGGCAAAGCACGTACTGTAGTCAAAAATAAAGGCAGAGAAACCGAAATTACCACAAGGGAGTGAGGAACAGGAAAAATGCAGGAAAATAAAACTATGACTGAAATGGGTCAAACGCTAGAGGCTAAAGGTACTACAAAAATCAGCCGGCAAAAACTGGAACCAGTCAATAGAGACAGGAAACTAAATACAGGTAATGCTGCGCAGAATACAGGGCACTGTGCTGGAATTAACTGGGGAAGAGCTAGAACAGACTGGCAACAAAAACTGAGAAGCAGTCTGGTCTATGTACTGCTGGGTACTATTCAGAGCAAGAAACAGCAAAGCAGAATGGGTTGATGGCAGATCGTGATGCAACTGAATAATCACAGTGTAGGCCAGGAGACCGGGCCTGGATAAATACCAGAGCACAAACGCTGTTTCCTGAGTCAGATATTCAAGTTGCATCCTGCAAATATCCTAAAGGTCACAGGAAAAGGAACAAAATGTCTTCTTATTTTCTGCATTTTTCTCATACATAATGATACAAACCGAAAGGTTACCTTCAAAGTTTAACCCTGTTATGAAATTAAAGCTTGAAAGTTATTTATGACCCCACCCAAAGGCGGAGGGATATTGGATTCGTTCGCATTTTTTTGTGTGTTGTCTGTCTGCTGTGTTGCGCAAAAACAGTTTTTTCAAAAGGAACTAAATTTTCAGGCCAGAGGTGCAATAGTCAAAGATCACCTGATTGAATTTTTGACCTACTTGGGTCAAGGTCGCAATGCCCTCCTTAAAGCTGCTCCAATTGATAACTGGATTGAAAAAAAATTCAGCTCCACCTGCAACTTAGGGGTCAAATGTCAGGAGGATCCTAGGTGATTCAACTCCCAAAACACTAACTGTTGCCCTTGAGAGGGGCATATTGCGCCTGGTATCACTTGTTTCAAATATATTTTAGGTACATTATTAGAATAATAATAATCTCATGTGGTGGAGCTACTATAAACAGGAGGCTAATAGCCACTGAGAACATTCTGGAGAGCAATCAAAGGGCAAATGTGAAATATGTAGTAGCAGTAGGAAGAGTACAAACACCTTAGCTAAATATGCTAATGTTCCCTTTATAACGATTGTAACAACATTAATTTTGGCAAAGATTCCATGTCTTAGGTCAGGTAAGATGGCTACTTTATTTTAAGAGAGTGAATAATAGAGTCAATGATTTTTGTTCAGCTTTGATTTTTTTTCCATCACATTCCCAGTGGGTCAGATGCTTACACATACAGTATTTGGTAGCTTTGCCTTTACGCTGTGGAAATGAATTGGGTCAAACATTTTGGGGAGTTTTCCACAAGCTTCTTATGATTAATTGCTGGAATTTTGTCTCATTTTTCTTCACAGGACTTGTGAAACTTACTCAGGTTTCAAGGCCTCCTTGGACGCACAAGCTTTTAAAGTTCTGCCCACAAATTTTCTGTTGGATTGAGGTCAGGGCATTGTGATGACCTGGCTAATAAATTGACTTTATTGTCCTCAGGCCATTTTGGCACAACTTTGGAAGTGCGCTTGATGTCATTGTTTGTTGCGACCAAGCTTTGATTTTGTGGCTGATGTCTTTAGATGTTGCTTCAATATATCTGAATAAATATCTTTCCTCATAATTTCATCTATTTTGTGAAGTGCAGCCGTTCCCCCCTATTGCAAAGCACCCCCACAGCATGACACTGCCACCCTTTAGCCTTGTGGCTTGGATGGTGTTCTTTAGCTTACAAGCCTTCACTCTCTCCTCCAAATATTGTGCCAAACAGTTCAATTTAATAAGGTCCTTGTCCCCATGTGCAGTTGCAAACCGCAGTTTAATTTTTTATGGCAGTTTTGGAGCCGTGGTTTCATCCTTGCTGAGTGGCCTTTCAGGTCATGTCGATATGGGATTTGTTGAACCCTGGATATTGATGCTTTTGTAGCCTTATCCTGCAGGATCTTCACAAGCCTTTTGTTGTTGTTCTGCGACTGATTAGCACTTTTCACTCTATTTAAGTATACTCATCTCTGGAAGACAGAGTGCCTCCCCTTCCTGAGCGACATGATGGCTGCATGGTCATATTTATACTTTATACTTGTGTACTATTGTTTGTACACATGAACAAAGTATTTGTTCATTTTTTGGCATTTGGAAATTGCTCTCAAGGATGAATCAGACTGATGGATCTTCACATTTCTCGACTAATTTATTTCAAATTTTCCATGATGCCAAGGAATGAGGCACCAAGTTTGAATATAGGCCTTGAATTGTATCTGTGGGTGCGCCTCCGATGGACTCACATGATGTCCTTTAGCCTATCAGATGCTTCTGAAGCCATGACATCATTTTCTATAGTACGCTTAGTGGTCTAAAGGCACAGCAAACTTAAAATATTTAAGTATGTAAACATCTAAGCCACTGAAATTGCGATATACCGAGTCGAGACTGCGGTGGTCGCACAAAATAAATTTACACCACTTATTGCGGCGTTATTGTGAATTACAATGTTAGTTACTGTTACTGGGCCAGGTGCTTGATGGCAGAACACACAAAGCGGTCCCTGGCTTTGTATATACTGTAATGCTACCTCTGCACTTGAGCAGGATGTGTCTCAAATTTTGAGGATCTTATTCCTCTGTAGGATATCTTGTGTCTGAGTGCTTTTTCTGAGTTATTTTCAATGCATTTTGTGGTAGTTATGCAATTAAAACATCCTTATATAATAATACCTTCTGCCATTTTTGCACGCTGACCCCACTTTGAGCTCTGAATATGTTATGCACTGGTTAATTACATGACATGCATGAGACTAGAGATGTTAGTGTTTGAGATTGAGGCATAGAGATGTTAGTGTGTGAGATTGAGGCATTCGAGTGTCTAAAGATGGCAGATATCCAGAGACGCTAAGAGGATTTCTGGGAGACGAAAGCTTTAAAGAAAAGGACTCCACTGTTTGCGACATCGTCAGCCCAGAATGCTGTGTTTGCGCTCAGCATGATGCGCCAAGGCAACAGTTGGCCCTCGCTGTTGAATTCGCCTGAAGCATTGATCATCTTGTGTTTTGAAGAAGCACAAAAACGATGGCTGACTGTGAGATCATCAGTCTGGACAAACAGCGACACGGGAAATGCGGACGTACCCATCTGTATTGTGACTTACCATAAGAAATTTAACCCAATTTATGTTAACAAAAAAAACCATAGGATATGCAGTCCTCCTCAAAATTAAAGTTCAGATATTTCTGCCTTATCTCGCCGTTCTAGGGCATTCGCTGCTAAATTGCTGGTGCGCTGCATACATTGGAAATGTGGAGGAAAACACTTCCTATGTCATCCCCTTATGGGCTAGATTAGTGGGCATGCTGAAACTGGGCTGAACATTTTTGAAAGAAGTCATCAGACATGGGCATAACAGGTAGAGTTGTTTAACCCTTTTGTGCAGATATAGACGCCGGCGTCTGTAAATTCCGAAATTTAATTCCTTAACAATTGTTTAATTGAATTTCCAAATGTCTTGCTCCACTGGAATAGTCTCTGTGACTCAAATACTGAGTTGTAAAGCCTACATGGGCTCATGCATAACAGGAAAAATTGGCATAATTTTACATTCTGCGCAAAGGGGTTAAGTACTTCAGTAAATGAAAGTGTACACAGTCAAATTTTAAGGCTAAATGTATAAGTCTGATTCCAGTCTTTCCCACTGAGAAGTTCCTCAATATGAAGTGTCACCTCCTTACACTATAAATTGAAGACCTGCATAAAAGAAGTACCTAAGTCACATTTTTGAAAAATTCGAGCTGCCACTAGTTCTGGAATCTGTACTGATAAAAGAATCAGTTGATACCAATAATAGGAAAAAAGAAGTACTTCACCTCTGTTTATTGTTATATGGTGTTTTCCGAATCCACTAACATTTTCTGCAAGAAGTACTCAAGTACATAAAATTTGTCCATGACTGGCCGATCAAAATACATGACAAGCACCGGAAATGGCGACCATGGAGGCAATCCAGAATGGTTTGAATGGATTCTGCATTTTGAAAGTTTGTTTCTGCTTTGGATTGCCAAGTTCTATGAGTGTTAAACAAGTAGTTCTGCCTACCATATAGGCACAAAAGCTAGGAGGCTTAGCTAAAATAACATGTTTGTATTGAAAACTAAAAAATAAAGGGATTTTGGTACTTAAGTGATTTTTTGAAAAACAGTACCTAAGTCCAAAACTTATTTCAATTTCCCGGTAATAAAGGAGAATCATTCCACAGAAAAAAAAAAGGTCAATAACCATGTTTAGCCCCTAGAACGAGCACGAAAGTACATTATATGCTCTCTTGAAAAAAAGTATCTGCAGAATATTTTGAGAACTTTGACCATCAATATCTTAAAACTGACATTTTGTGACTGAAGTACTTCTTGCACGCAGGTCTTCAATTTCTATGCCGCAACATAAATGATCTTGACCAGGTCCAGTGACTTGAAGCATCACTTAGACCAAGGAAGTTTTCATTTGGATACCTTGAAGGGAGAGTGGGGTTTTGTCTGTTTTGACGATCAGCTATAAGATAACTGTACTGAGTAAAACCTGGAGGAGCTCTTTTTACCCAAACCCGTGTTCATTAAAATCCAGTTTGCTAAATGGCTTTGGAATTAAACTCGAGCACTTACATTTAAATCTTTACAATACAATCTGTTGTTGATAATTTGAAAAAAATGGAAAACAAATCAGGTAACCCTCCCATACATAGTAATCAAATCAACTTCTTGTCAATGTAAGACAAACAATTTGAGAGGTCATGTTCACCGAAATTGAAAATGCTACTTACAGAAATTAGTAACACAAAATTACTCGGCTGCAAATTCATTAAAAACACAGCCTTGCCTTAGTAACTCTTGAGGTCTCCCATTGTTTTGAATAAGCTGTGTCACTGAATTAGGTCAACGGCCTGCAAGCTCAGTAATTAAAAGTTACCTTTATCGCAGCGTAATTACTGTCCCACAGTTTTGAATTTTACAGTCATGCGCTTGTAACACTGAGGTCAGAATGCCCTGCTGCTTCAGTTAAGACAATTCTCCAGAGTAGTAGTAACAAACAGCGTTCCTGCAGCTCTACAATCCTGTCGGTCTACACTGCAGTTATAATGTGTTGCACCTGCAGACAAAGATGAGGCAATACCAATATAATTAATTTAATATTTTTAGTGGAATTAGATTCCAGTGGTGGGTGCATATGATTGTCTCTGGCTTTTGTGATCCAAACATTTCCAATAAGACCATTGCAGCTTTAAGTCCATATTCCAAAAGTAAAAATATATCAGAAAAAGATAGATTTATTTCCAAAATTTTTTATATTCCACTACCATTGTTTTCAATTACGTGTGAAGTTTTACGAAATGAACCAAGAGCAAACACCAGTAAAATGCAAAAAGGAGGCTTTATTTCTGAAGGGGGAAACCCTCCCCCAACAGAGCAGGCGACAGTACAAAGTCCGCAATCCAAAATCAAAGTCCAATGGGCGAAATCCAGAATCGTAAACAGGGCACCAATAACAAAAATTGTTGTCGGACAAAAATGGGTCAATAAACAAGAATGCAGCGCAGTACAGGGATCAAGCAGAGCTCGAAGTCTAGGACGGTCCAGTCAGAAAGATAAATCACAATGATACAAGGCGAGAGAAGCGTGGCACAGGTAAGCAATGGAAGAACAATCTGACAGGGAAGTGCTACAAATAGACATCTAATATACATTTCCGGGGAACCACATGACAAGGGAACACAGGTGCAATCAATGGAGCTGATAATCATGGGGAGACACATTGGGAACAAACTAATTACAAGAAATTGGCCGTAGCCAAAACGCAGACAGGGATCACAAGACAAACCTATAGATCGAGAAACAGCTCCAGTCACGGAGTACTAAAAGTGCATAGTTTAGAGAAAGGAAAGCACAAAGTATTTGTGGAGACCAACAGAAATGCAGCAGAGATAATTAGGGAAAGGCAAGAGGCGGAGACTAGAATAGGGTGAATGCTGAGAGATCGTTAGACAATTAGTGCAGCTATACAATCCCGAGTGCATGTTAGTAAGTTAGTCTAAATATACAAGGTTAGTGTTGGTTAGTAATTATGAAAATAACAAACTGTTAATAGGTGTTCGTCAGATAGCAAAAGTAAGAGGAAGGAAGAACAGGAGATAATGAAGGAAGATTGAAACCCAGAAACCAACAAATCACCTGAATGAGTGGAACGCTAGACTAGGGACTGTGAGCAAAGACAACACTCATGACAAGGCGGGGGAGACAAAGTGCAATGCATGGAAATGAAACAAGGTATAGAAATAAAACATGGCATGGAAACTATGAATGAACTTAACTTGAAAAATAATAAAACATGAAATCTAAGTTACCAAAACACAATACATAATCTAGAAATGGTCAGACATAGGCAGAGGTCACTAAACACATGGGTCAATAAAACATAGCACTAGGCCAGGCACAGAACTTAAAACATGAGCATGGGCATAAAACATGGGCATGGCATGGCAAAGACAGATTCACAACATTACGCTTACATTTATAAGCATTTCATCGCGCTTGCAGATGTATTAATGGGCTGTTCTACTCGCAATTTACCTGCACCATAAATTAAATTTATATAACCACTGTAACTAACAAGCTACGTTCATTAAAGAAAGTTGATTTAATTAAAAAGCAACTCCTTTAATATGATGAATGAGTAAATTCAAATTTCGCCAGTGGAATTTTTTAATTCTTTGGGTTGATTTCGTCCTATAGCTCATTAAACAGCATATAATTATGAGCATAACTGTCATCCTTACAATATCACGTGTATTACAGGCACATTTCCAATGCAGCCTGTCAGTGGTCTCTTGGTCATTTCCTAATTAATAATTTTTTTAATTAGTATATTGGTCTTGGTGATTGAGTAAATAAATTGCTAATCACGCGATCACAAACAGGAATGGGCTGTGATGCGCCTTATTTAAAATGTCAGAGGCTTCTGTCTGACGGCACTCAAATGAAAATCTTGTAACACCAGAATTATCTGCAGTTGGTTTCGAAGATGTTGACACAAATAAATCGACAAGCACGATTGCTTTATAAATGGCACATAATGGCAGACATGCCACAGGAACCTACTGGAATAAAATGTATAAAAAATATTGCACTACCAAAAAATGATCAATTCTCAATTTTTTTTTGTAACCGATCATGAGTTATACGCTGAGTTCTTGTTTATTCGAGTAATCATTTGCACCGCCAAATAAATATTTCATCTAAATACATGAGTTTACCTGACTGAAATGCTCTTCTGTCTTCAAACTTTCGTTCCTCTGAGGTCCTCCTGGTGGCGCTGTTTTAATAATTTAATGTGCTGCGCAAAGGGCAACCCAAGTCCAAAAAAACAAACAAACGGGGCTCCTGGGTCGATTTGACCGATGTGCCACATTTAGCTCTTGGTATTGCATGACAAATGGGGACCTCTATGAAATAACCTTGGGCATTAAAGCAAGAGCAGAGCGAGCTGCACATGAGCGATCATCAGCGTCGATGTGCCAGTACCTTGCCGCAACCTTTTGCTGGTACTATCTTCAGCTCTTAATAAGTTTCTCTCAGTATGGTGAATTACAGACCTATTTGTGAATTTTGGGCTCTGTCTCGGCTGGGATAAGATAGAATCTGTGATAAATATTAATGAAGACTAGTGCTCCGTCAGTTGCGCTGCAAAAACACCTATTCATTGCCTAAACAGGGGTGTTATGCTTCCCATTTGCACCCTATCAGCTTAAACTTAAGTTGGCCTCTTTTATAGTCCAGATATGCAGATGCTTGGTATTCAAATAAGCCCATTATTCTGTATTAATACACAGTGAAAAAAAAAAACAGGTTATCAAGGAAACAGGTCAAGTCCCATTTGATTTTCATATGCGCGAATACTTTATCTTTTGCCGCCTTTTTCTTAAAGGTCTCACTTTGTGACTGCAGCAGTTTAGGGCCTCTATGCTCCTGTTTTGTAAGGGTTATGGAAATGAACATATAAATGTATTCAATTTGTCTCTGTTCATCACCGTCATACTGCATAATGGGCTCATGGCAGCCAGAGCAGGGCCTATTGGAAGACTGCCGCAACCTTCTGCACTACAGATTAAATAGCTTTTTGCCTGTGAAGTTTGGTATTTTTCGTGTGTCAAAAGCACTTAAGAGCATTACTCAGCCCTTCATAATGCCTCTGTCATATGATGCCTGATTCATATGCTCAGGGACAGAGCTAGGGACATTCTCTGCCCCATGAAAGAATTTGTTTTTACCCGGACCCCCATCTTACTGGAGTTATAGAGAACCCTCTCTTTTTCGGAGGCCCTGGAATCATTCTTACTTTTTGAGCTCAGAAGTGACGGCCCTGCTTAGACTGATCACTTCTTGACTGCAACAGCTGGTCTCGGTAAGCCGTCTCACACAGATGCTACAGAGATCCCACACACAGCAGAGGATGAGTGGAGTAAGTGAGACACTGGAATTAGCAGCAGACAGCAGTGCGCTGAAGAGTCCAGCACTGCTGTGGCAGTCAAATTCATCACATGGGAACACAACACCTGTCTCGAAGGGATTTCTCCTGGATAGTGAAAAGAGTCACATGGTGAATCCAAAGGTATGTTAGTGGAGGTTAGTGTTTGTGGATTCGGCCCAATTCTTACTCCGCTGTTAGATAATGTGACAGAACTGCTCTGCTGCATTTAAGGAAGTCTACAACTGGACAGGGCTGGGAGCCTAAATGCTCAAATGGCCTCACTCATGGCCATGGAAACAACCCATAATTTAAAGAAATGAACAAAGAAGTGTCTGGAAACAAGTATACATTTGGGCTGAATGATCTGTGAATTACATACATTGGGTTTTCTTATTTGGTTCCCATTCTATCACATTTCTGCTCCTAATACCGTAAGAAGTGTGGGAAAATCTGGGGGGCACTCAGGGGTACCAAAACAGAAAAGAAAAAAAAATTAAAGAAAATAAAATGTTAAAAATAGAGATAAATTACATAAAAAGGGCACATGCTCTTGTCTTGTTGGTGGTCACTGTAACAATGGTGGTCTCTGTTGTGCATAGAATTGCAGGAGTGTACACTCATAGTTTATGACCCGCTGCTAGATTAAAATGGCTCTAAAAGGGTCATTTTCGGAATGTATACTGGAAGGCTTGCAGACCGGAGACTGAACTGAATAAAATTGCTATAGTTAAGGGGGAACAGAACCCATCACCAGGGAATGCACAAGTCATTACTAATCGAATTATTCTGACTCTCTAAGGTTTAGTCAAACCACCAAAACTAAACACTACTTGCCTGACAGCCCCATCTTGCAAAGCTGATCTGTCTACCGCTATTCAAGAAAGCTGGAACCAGCATGATGGATAATATTTTTCCCATTAGTGAAGTCCATACCTCGAGAATTCAGGCCATCATAAAAGCCCGAGGAGGAGCAACAAATTTCTAATACTGATTTTTTTCTTGATCATTTCATTATTTTTTCCTCAACATTGAGTCATTCCATAATTTTTTCCCGTACTTGACTATAAAAAAACTTAATTAAAATAATTTAATGTCATTTATTTGAAGTGTGTTTCATCAAGCCTGAGTGTTAAGCTAATAAACAAAAATGGTTTTGAGTCATATCTGCAATTAGTTTATTTGCTATGAAGTAAAAATGTGGGATGAACATCATCTTTGAGAGGTGATTCCATCATTTTTGCCATGGGTTTTATTCATTACATATCTTGTCACTAACTCGTTTGATCCCAAATTATTCCTTGCAATGTAAGTGCATGCTTAGACCACCAAACCACAAACTTTATCTATTTTTTGATTTCATGATGATTAAAGCTGCTGTAACTGATTTGGTCATTTTCCTAGCTTCTTGTCCGAAGCCTAAGAAAGCAGTCCCCACGCCCCATCCCCTAGCCACTCACAGGAACGCGCATCGGTTTCTGACAGAGGCAGAGGAGACTAGTCGCTCAGTAACAATACAAGTACAATATACACAGACACTCTCAGTGATTGTGGTGTGAAATACTCATTGAAAACATGGACCAACAACACATTACATCCATGCAGAAACTTCAGTATGAATGGCTTTTTGAAGGTATTAGCTAAAACTAGCTAGTGTCTTTTAGCCACACATGCTATCGTTACACAGCTAAGCAAGCTGTAGTCGGCCACAAACAATGACGGTCCATTTGTAAACAGATATTAGCAGGATTAAAATCCACCAACAAGACTATCCGAGGCTTATAAAACTGCATAACTACAACAGAGTAAAACAAAGCTTACCTGTCCAGTGGCAGTAAGACTAGCTGTGCATCTCTTTTTAAATCCTTTGATTCCTTCAGTTTTCCCCATTGAAAGCGGCACTGATATTAATATACAGTTGCAATTGAAATTATTCAACCCCGGTTGCAAATTAGGTTTACTGGCAAAATTTACAAACTCTCAGCTGTTTGCAATGAACAAATCAAACGAGAGCAATTTAAATGGCTCAACACAACAAATATTACAAGTTGCATCTCCAAATTCAACACAAATTCCACGTTTAATGACTACTGAAAGCTTAAAATTATTCAACCCCTTCATAACAAGCATCTTCACTACATTGTAGAAAACTCTTTTGCCGCTATGACCTGCTGGAAATGTGATGCATAGGCAGATGTCAGCTTTAGCAGCATGCTGCTGTTACGGGTTGCTGGGAAAACACAAAGAAAGCACAGACTTGGAACACGAAACTCGGAACAAGGACTTGGAACTAGGAAACAAGGGGGAGAGACGCCATATGCAGGGAAACCAAAAATTTAATAAAACTAAAAGGACTCGAAAGGGAAAAATAACGTGGCGCACAGGCCAAAACAACCACCGTGCACACGCACTGAAAAGGGGAAAAACTCAGGAAGCAAATAACTCGGTAACACTGGAGGGAACACTGGAACGGGGCACTCGGGAACACTAGGGGGCAGACTAGGGCCCTCAGGAACAGAACTCCGGAACAGAACTCAGGAACACCAGGAGGCTCGGGAACGCAGCAGGCGGCGGACAGACTCGGGACTTGGGCGACGGGCACAGCTGGCAGATGGCAAACTCGGGCGGCACAGCTGGCAGAGGGCAGACACGGAAGACAGGCTCGCGAACACAGCAGGCAGAGGGCAGACTCGGAAGACAGGCTCGGGAACACAGCAGGTAGAAGGCAGACTTGCAACACAGCAGGCAGAGGGCAGACTCGGAAGGCAGGCTTGGGAACACAGCAGGCAGAGGGCAGACTCGGGACTCGGGCGACGGGCACAGCTGGTAGATGGCAAACTCAGGTGGCACAGCTGGCAGAGGGCAGGCTCGGGAAACAGGGACACTAGGACACAGGGGGCTCGGAAGGACCAGGAACACTGGGAAGCAAAAGACACTGGAATGAGGGGAGTGAGGGGAGAAGCAGAGAGTGATGAGAAGTGGCAT
Organism: Gymnothorax reevesii; assembly: GCA_029721435.1. Classification (NCBI taxonomy): domain Eukaryota; kingdom Metazoa; phylum Chordata; class Actinopteri; order Anguilliformes; family Muraenidae; genus Gymnothorax; species Gymnothorax reevesii. The sequence continues at coordinate 35,890,560 of CM056587.1, forward strand.
CATGAGGAATGGAATGGGGAATGAAGACAGATCTGAATAGCACTGCTGTGCCGGGAACATATATAGGGAGGAGGGACGGACAAACACAAGTGCTGGAAATAATATGATTAGCAAGGGGTGGAGCACGAGGGAAACCTAATTACATGAAACAGAAAAACATTAACACACAGACGAGGATCACAAAACTCTCCCAAAGACGGGATAAATAAAGTGAAAAAGTCTCCTAAGTGCATAGAATGAGAAGCAGGGCAGAAGAGATAAATGCAGAGAGTCTGCAGCAAACACAGCAAAGCAGATTAAGCAAAAGCAAGAGGCGGAGACTAGAACAGGGCGAATGCGAAGAGGTCGTAAGTCAATTAGTAAGTGCAGCTGTACAGTCCCAAGTGCTCGTTAGCACGTTAGTCTTATATACAATGTTAGTTTTGGTTCGTAAATTCTAGAAAACAACAAACTATTAGTATGAGTTAGTAATATAGAAAAGCAAGGGGAAATTTGTAAAAGACAACGGAAGGAAGGCTGAAATCCAGAATCCATTAAATCACCGGAAATAGTGTCACAATCTATAAAGACAAAAATGGCAACGAACTAATGACGCGCCCGGGGAGAAAGCAAAGACCGTTCATGGGTAAGATGTGGACTGGAATGACAGGGGAGAGATACGAAATGTGAAACACTAAGGCATTAGACTAAAAACAGACATCACAAAAATAATAAAAACCTAAAATTGACTAACCAAAAACACAGAAACCCACAGAACATAACAGTTGCAACTGTGGGTTTGCATGCTGCAACTGTGTTCTTCAAATCCTATCACAGATCTTTTATGGGGTTCAAGTGAGGCGACTGAGATGCACTCTAGAATCTACCAGACTTCTTCTGAAACCAAGCCTTGAAGGATGTTGAGGTATGCTTAGGATTATTGTCCTGTTGGAAGGTCCAATGATGCCCAAGCTTCGGCTTCCTCACAAAGAGCACATTTTCTCCTAGGATATCTTGGTACTTGACTGAATCCATCTTGCCTTCCACACTTTGCAGATTTCCAGTTTAAAAGCCCGAAATATTCCAGTTTTGTTTCATCACTCTTCAGAACAAAATCCCCAAACTTCTGTGGCTTATTTATATGGTTTTGAGCATATTGAAGCTTGTGCTTTTGGATCAGTTGTGATAGATGTCTTGTAGACCTTCAACGTTTAGTGTGCGCTGTACTGTGCAAACTGAAACCTCAGTGCCTCCTGCCTCCAAGCCCTGCTGCAGGTCTCCTGCAGTCACTCAAAGATTTTTGACCACCCGTCTCCTCAGGAATCTGGTGTCAGCCATTGATAGCTTCCTCTTTCTGCCACATCCTGGTACTGTAACCACTCTTCCTTTAACTCTGAACTTCAACTCCAACTGCATCTCTGGGAAAATGTAGTGCCTGTGCTACCTTTCTATATCCTTTTCCTTGTTTGTGCCAGACAATGATCCCCTCTGTTAGCTTTTTGGACAGTTCTTTTGACAGCCATATTTCTAAATGCAATCAAATGTCACTGCCAAAAAAACCCCGAGCCAGTGCAAGTATTTGATGTGTTCTATCTCAAGCAAACCTGATGCAACTAATTAAGCTCTTGATTAGCTGCATCAGGTGTGCTTGAGACAACACCTGATTTGCAAATATGCTCTTATGAGGGATTCTATTCGGGCTGTTGAATAATTTTGATATTGCAGCAGTCATTAAAAATTGCATTTTATGTTAAATTTGGGGAAACCACTTCTAATATTAGTTGTGTTGAGCTATTTAAAATGTTCTTGTTTAATCTGTTCATCACAAACAGCTGTAAGTTTTTAAATTTTGCTATTAAACCCAATTTGCAATGGGGGGTTGAATAATTATGATTGCAACTGTAGCTCTTGGCCATTTCCCATTTTTCCCCTTAATTCTATTTGTTCCTCTACCGTTTTTTGGCGCTTTAGCTGTTTAATTGCGTACGCCGTATCCTGAAGTGCTGGGATCGAAAGCTTCATCTTTTCTGCTATTGCATTACTGCTATTGATTTTTACGGTACATGGCGCACTAACAACACAGATTCAGTTCTGCGCATTCACAAGCAGAGAGAAACGCGTCTTTATGGCGTTCTCTCACCTGATTGGATAGAGGCTGTCAGTGACTCCAGAATTTTATATGCTGCTTTATTGCAGAACACAGTGACTGAGAGACCTGTGTTATCGACCAGATACTCTAAATAAATGATCTTATTCGGAATGCGGAGCTATTTAACACTTTTTAAAAACAAAAGAATCAGTTCAAAGTTCACAGATGCATATTTTGCCCAAAGCCAACAGCAACAAAAAAAAAAAAAAATTGGTCACAAATGTGAGCAGTAGGATTAAACGGGTTAAGTCCAATGAAGTTTGCACACACAAAGACTGCAAGCACACAGGGGAGGCCTTGTCCACACATTTGGATTCAGCCTGTAATCTCTTGTGCATGTGCACAGACACACAAGCACATGCACACACGTGCACACACGCACACACACACTATCAGTTACAGACAGAAAAAAAGTGCATTGGGAAACCCCTCTATCTTTCACTACCGTACCCTCTCACATCTTTATGAAATTCCATTGCTTCCAATGATCTTATTTCATTTAAACAATTTAAACGATCACGAAACACTTGCATTGCTTCCATCCCCTGAGTAAACGAAAGCTTGAGATGTTCAGAGTCATAATCAGTTTCCACTTACTTGTGGTGAAATCCACCGTAGCGCACAAGAAACTGATAAACCTCCATGCAGAAGGACTTCAATTCCGCGCGAGAATCACTTACATACGCATTGATTGAATAATTTTTGACTACAGCAGGGGAACGTAAATATACCACTAAAACTCACGCGGAATGCGGGAGAGTTGACAGGTATGTGCTATTAATGAAAACTGACCACACCTGATAATGTTGAGAGTTTTCAGAGCTTTTGAGATGGTAATTTAAATGAATGATTGAAAACAGGTCATGACCAATTATTATTTTTAAGAGATGGGTTTGAGCCTCCCCTATCGCCAGTTCACCAGCCGCCACTCCCGCTCACATTACTGGCACTGACAGCTCATTCTACCTGTTTCGGCCACGTCAACCTCTCGGACAAGATGGCCTCCGTGCAGACTCTTTCCTTCTGGTGTCTCTCCTGTTAAACCGGACTGGTTCTCTCCCCTTAGGACACGGATCATGTGACTGCGGGAGGTGTAACTGTGAGAAGGGCTGGTCAGGGGAGGCCTGTCAGTACCAGGAGCACTGCACGCTCTCCAAACGCAAGAGCAGAGAGCTCTGCCGGAATCCGCAGGGAGTCGTCTGCTCCAACAAAGGTGAGAGGAGGATGCCGCACACTCCTGCATGCTGGCAGTTTCACCTGGCCAGGACTTCACTGTATCCCCAAACAGTTAAAAACCCTACTCTCAATGCTAATTCTAATCCAGTGCTTCTCAAACTATAGAAGTGGCTAGACGGTCGAAGTCCATTTCCATGAACCAATTTGTGGCAAATCAATATTTATTATATCATTTAAAATTAAGTCTTCATATTCCTCATTTTGTGCTAACAACTATGTTACCCAACAGAGGGCATCAGTTGCTATAAACATTCTGTGTTGTCATGACAAACAATCACACTGACTGACCTATTGTCTCTGCGTCCATTGGCCTGCAAATGTACAAATTTAGCTTAATTTTGCGTTAGCCATGGTCGGCTCAACGCAATGACATCTAAGCATTTCTTTCAAAACAACAACAGTAGCCACAGGCAAAGATCCAAAGCAGCCTCGCAACTAACCTGCATCAAAAACATTGCCCTTTGCTTGTGTGTGGGGGAAGATTGGAAGTGGACCCAGCTAGCATGTTGGAGTGTGATACCTAGGGAGTGTAACGCAGCAAAAAGGTCAGAATTAAAACCTTTCATTTAGCTTCTGTAGAGAATAGTGGTTTATTTATGCTATTTGCTTGACAATTAAATTTGAAATGCAAAAAATATATAATCTCATTGACAAATAAGTGAAAAAAACAAGTTTTCACCGAGGCTGAATAAAAAAAGAGAAAAATCATGTGCTACCAGTAACGTCATGATTTTGGGGTAGAAACTTTTTATGAATTGTTTTTAAAGCCTGTTGCTGATGCTGAGCCCCATCCTTTCTAAAATTTATCCTGGATAATGAACCATCCTATACAGACGTGAAATTATCATGTTTGATTAGTTTCTCCTTCCCGTGACTTTTTAAGCGCAATTGTATAATTGTATGTCAGTGGAATTATTTGGTTTTGCACACTGCACTAGCCCATTCAGGAAGCAAATCATTTTTGAAAAATTAATTACTGTTGACAGATTCAAAAATGTTGATCAATTCAACAATCAAGCATTTTGCCAAGATGCAGGCCTGTGAAAAAAAGAGAACTGATTTAATTAATTTAATCCCAAAATATTATGCATCAGTATATGCGGAACACGAAGAAGTGAATGAGGTTTCAAGCTGGTCCATAGCTCACAATGAACTTTCTCCATGTAGTCGTCTTAAGTCTTAAGCTGAAAAGGAAATCAGGACTCGAAGAAAAATAAAATAGGTACAGTCTACCTCCTTATTTAGCCAATTGAACAATTCTCGACAAAGGAGATGCAGACACTTATCTTTGAACTAAAGAAATATGTTAAAGCGAGCAATGGAGTAAAGGCACTGCACTGCTCCCTGACAGATCAATACGGGCAAAACAAATGTAAAATACATGTAATGTTGCTGTGAGATGGTTTGAGTTCATTAGAATATTTAAAGGTAACTGTGGGAACTTTGGACATGTGGCTAATCACTTTTATTTTGAGGTTAAAGTAATCTTTGAAAACGTTCCACAAAAATACATAAATTCATCTTTAAATTTGCAAGTTGCAGCAAAATTTCACTCAAAGGGGAGTCATGTAGCGAGGGTGCCACATTCCCCTGAGTAATAAACCATTCGCGCTCCCTTTCTATTTAGTAAAGGGACCGGGAGCCACACAGTGTCTGATCAGGATGGGCAGATGATTCAGACACTTCAGTTTTGACATCTGCTTTCACCTTTGTTGGACCTGTCTTGGTGGGTGCAGATTGACCAGGCGATACAACGTGATGCCAAGTGCTTGGCCTTCATTTCTAGACTTTTCCAGTGTTTTCTATGATGCAATATGTGATCAAATGCCATTTTGATGCACAAGTTTAAAGCGCCGGCTGGGCACAGTGAATGCTTGCTTGTTTGGCTACTGTGTGCCTTTCTTTGTGTAAATTATTTGTCAATGGTGAAGTCAAAGCACAGATGTGGATTCATCCTACCTGTCCTTCCAAATGTGAGTCGCTGTCATTCGAGCTGTCCCTTGTGGCTTAGTGATGGATTGTTTGTTTTGATTTCATGTATTTCGTGCTGACTTTGGACGATTTGAACGTTATCTGATTTCGCCAATCATTGAAAGGTAAAGCATATCATCTCCTGTTAAGTATAAGAAATGCATTTATTGAATTCAGCATTGTCAGGAGCAGAGATAAAACATATCCCCACTGCCAATTGCAGTGACAACACGTTCTGTTTTATTTCAGCGGCGTCACATATATGGTCCTGCTGATAAAGAATGCAGGGCTGACTCAGGCTAAAAAAAACAAAACCAGATGCTTCACATGGAGGAATAGGGACAGCTTGATATTCATTTATTGCATTTTTGAACAGTGGTCTAAAAACTTTAGGGTCGCTGCGGAGGGTTAGTTGGGTTGCCTGAAACAAATGATTCTTTTTTCTTGTTATGCCCCAGGATCACAGAGTGACACTGAATCTAGTGATCGACTAAATTGTATCTAGACAGAAACTTTCAGTACGAACGTGCTGGACGAAAGTTACTCTGTGCCTGTGAAACTGGCCCTTTAAGTCTTTAGTGCATTATGAAGGCAAACTACCTCTAGGTCTGATGGGTAATCTATTCCGCAGGCTCCTGCCACTGTGGCAGCTGCATGTGCCGCAACCCTGATGGGCGGGGCCTGGTCACCGGGCAGTACTGCGAGTGCGATGACAGCGAGTGCATCGACGAGGAGACCGGGGAGGTGTGCGGAGGTGCCTACTCTTTCTCCTCTTCGCACTGAAACACCAGCTGCCGATTAAACTTAAGGATGCATCTAGAAGCTCGAATCCAGCCGACACTCATTTTCTGTCATCTCATACCTGCCACAATACCAGCATTACTGTAGAACTACAAAAAACTAGGCACGATAAACATAAGAGTTTTCAAAACCTGCACTTGATTTATTCACACACGTGCCTTTAGGATAGTCATAAAACATTTTACCCCTCCACATCACACCCAATGACCTCTGTGGTCATTCTTCGGAAAGTTTCATGACACATTTAAACATTTTAAGGCGTTTTTAGTTTATCATTTAATACAACAAAAATCTTTTATGCAGCCACTTCACTTCGAACCAAACTCTGACCAACTCCATTCTCACATTCATTTAAAGGGGACCTATTATGGTATTTTGTAATTCATAAAATTCTTGGATGTCTAAAAGGGAAGTTTTTAGCAAGGGAAACAAAGAATTCCGTGATTTATTGGAAATTTGATTCCTGTCATTCCTAAACCTCTGAAAACTGGGCTGTCCTGTGTACGTCTCCGCTATGAAATGAGCTTTGTTCTAATTGGCCAGAAAACACAGCCACCATGTCAACAAAGAGCATGTCGTAATCCTCCAGTGACCGACAAGTCACTGAATACAGATGACTGAATAAGTAGCTCGCGAGCTTGCTAACCATCATACTGCACAATGTGTATGGAGATGTATCGTCTGCAGGCTAAGCAGGCGCCAAAGTTGCATTAACAGAAGTTTGACATGCAGTCAACATAATAGTTTACTACAGTTATTTCTAATTCTGTCTCAATGATCCATTAAGAAGCTATAATCAGAATTATTAACAGAATATTATTATAATATTAACCAAAATTAGAATCCAATCCTGGACAGTGAAGCAAAAGTAACACAGTTACATGACAATTTGTCTTACTCATTTAGATCTATTGCCATTTCCCTTTAAAGTTGTCACGTTTTTGCCATGCTATTTATGTGTTTTTAATTCAATTCACCAAACTTTCACCTCAACTTGCCACTGTTTTTCTACCAGTCCCTTCAAACTGACAACAGTGCCTGTAATTTTGACATCCACAAACTGTATTCAATTCCGGACATTTAATTTGGGTAGTATTAGCATTGTAGAAAACCCTGTCTTTAAGTTCACAATGCCAAAGGCTGTTTTAGATCATATGTGCATCATATGTAATCATCTACTAATGAATTCCAGACAACATCTAAAATAGTAGTAAACAATATCTAAGTAATTGGATAGATATGGGAATTTGCGGAAATTTGGGATGGAATGAACTAGAGTTGATGCAGGATACAGGGTAGCCTCAGGCAACAAGACTAAGGGTGGGGTTTGTGTCTTTTTTTGGAAACATAAAGCCTCCTTTGAGTCCCCTGGGGTTCCTATGAAGTAGGGTGTGGAATTAATAAAAGGGAAAGGAGAGAGCTACGTCGAGCAAGGCAAACAAGGAAACAGGCTGGTCGGTTAGGGTATGGACAAATGGAGTGATTGTTATTGGCATGGTCCTACTTCACTAACATGCATTTAGTTACCTCCATTTGATGAATTTCAGACCACATCCAAAATAGCAGTTAAAGACATTTAATGAATTGGATAGGCATGGGAATTTGTGGTGATGCAGGATGGAATGGCTTGGAGTCAATAGAGACTGGTACAGGATAAAGGGGAGGTCCAGGCAGCGAGACTCAGGACGGGAGTACTGTCTGGCAGAACCAGGGAGTTTAGCAGGAACATAGTCCCAATCTTGATGACCGCAGGAGGCTTGGGAGGTGTTCCTAATAAACTGGGCAGAGGAACAGACTTAAGAGGGATTAACAGGAAAGCAGTCCCAAACCTGGAGACCAAGTGAAAGGCGTGCGAGCTTGTTCCTATTACTACGACTAATAAAATTAGTACGTAAGTAGTAAGACTTACTTATTTAACGATCATTAAAGGTTACAAATAATTTCAAAAGATGATAAACCTTTACTTGAAGATACTGACTGCAGAGTAGCTAAAGTGCGCATAGCAAGTGACAATCCAGCAACTTGCACAGTAAAAGTAAAGGATATGTATAAGCTAACACGCACATAAGGGAATTGGAAACAAAATTAACACCTGGCGGGGGAGGCACACAGGACATCACACAAAAGGAGACCATATATTTATAAGTAACACAAGCTGTTGGATGGGAGGAGACACAAGACGGATTCACACAAGGATTGTGACATATTGCACTCTAGCATTAAACTTGTTTGAGTTTTTACCGCAAAAACACAAGCTTCATTTGAGGAAATTGATCACAGTTTATAATATGGTGGACTACAATTTCCAAACTCCATAATTTTTAGAGTTCAAGAGGGTGCTTTTACTTGAGATTAGTATGGGGGCTCAAAGACTAAACACTCAAATATAGACTCAATAATTAATCTAAGGCGCAACGTGGGGAAATAAACAGGCAGCAAGTTTAAAAACAGAGTATCTGTTTTCAACAGAATTGATTGGACGCTGGAGGACGTACCTCTAGCTTTGACGGTTCGCCATATTAGGTTCTCTTGAGGCATTCAGAACCTGCAAACTGCCCTTTATCAAGCCAGGAATAATGGGCTATTCAGTGATTTCATTAAAAAGGGCACTATTGTTCATCCTATGGTTCATTTAGAGAAAAGTAATTAAAAGGTTTCCAAAGATTAAATGAATAAAGCTTGAATGTGCTCTATATTAAGGATAATTGAATGCAGCACTAAGCAGTAGACCTTTTTAATCCAGCAGTAATAAAAAAATTGCTCCTTAACCATCAACTTGCCTGCTTTCAGTGGAGGGAGACTTTGCTGAGGAACTCCACAAAAGAAAATAATGGCAAAGTCATCAAGCTCTCTCTGTCTGCGTTCTGGTTTCAGGCAACGGCCAGTGTTTCTGTGGAAACTGTTACTGCGAAGCCGGTTGGCATGGCGACAAATGCGAGTTCCAGTGTGACATCAGTCCTTGGGAGAGCAAGAAACGCTGCACGTCGCCCGACGGCAAGATCTGCAGCAATCGAGGTCTGTCTCAAATGCGGACACCACATGTCACAGAGGGGAAAAAAACGACCATGCCAAGTGCTTAATGTCCCCTCCAGACTGCATCAGTTTGTGTAATTTAGGAACATCACCCCCAAACTTACTGTGCATCAGTATGTGTAACACAGTAAACTCAGTCCTAACCTTACTCTGTATCAGTATGTGTAACACAGTAAAATCAGTCCCAAACTTACTCTGCATCAGTATGTGTAACACAGTAAAATCAGTCCCAAACTTGCATGTAACACAGTAAAATCAGTCCAAACCTTAACTCTGTTTCAGTATGTGTAACACAGTAAAATCAGTCCCAAACTTACTCTGCATCAGTATGTGTAACACAGTAAAATCAGTCCCAAACTTACTCTGCATCAGTATGTGTAACACAGTAAAATCAGTCCCAAACTTACTCTGCATCAGTATGTGTAACACAGTAAAGTCAGTCCTAACCTTACTCTGTATCAGTATGTGTAACACAGTAAAATCAGTCCCAAACTTACTCTGCATCAGTATGTGTAACACAGTAAAATCAGTCCCAAACTTACGTGTAACACAGTAAAATCAGTCCTAACCTTACTCTGTTTCAGTATGTGTAACACAGTAAAATCAGTCCCAAACTTACTCTGCATCAGTATGTGTAACACAGTAAAATCAATCCCAAACTTACTCTGCATCAGTATGTGTAACACAGTAAAGTCAGTCCTAACCTTACTCTGTATCAGTATGTGTAACACAGTAAAATCAGTCCCAAACTTACTCTGCATCAGTATGTGTAACACAGTAAAATCAGTCCCAAACTTACGTGTAACACAGTAAAGTCAGTCCTAACCTTACTCTGTTTCAGTATGTGTAACACAGTAAAATCAGTCCTAACCTTACTCTGTGTCAGTATGAGTAACACAGTAAAATCAGTCCCAAACTTACTCTGCATCAGTATGTGTAACACAGTAAAGTCTGTCCTAACCGTACTCTGTATCAGTATGTGTAACAAAGTAAAATCAGTCCCAAACTTACGTGTAACACAGTAAAATCAGTCCTAACCTTACTCTGTTTCAGTATGTGTAACGCAGTAAAATCAGTCCCAAACTTACTGTGCTTCAGTATAAGTAACACAGTAAAATCAGTCCCAAAGTTATGTGTGACACAGTAAAATCAGTCCCAAACTTACTGTGCATCAGCATGTGTAACACAGTATAATCAGTCCCAAACTTACTCTGCATCAGTATGTGTAACACAGTAACAGCACCCATAATTTTACTCCTGTGGGAATCTCCCAATATACAAACCATTTTTGATTTCTGCAGCTGAATTATAATTTGAATTGGTGTTATTTCGGAAGTTTTTTGGGGGTGTGCGGGGGGTAGGGGGAAGGAGAGGATCTTTCAGGGCGAGGAGATCGAGCATCATTTCACTCTGTTACAGTCCACCTCACCCAAACCCACAGCTGTAACAGAAAATAATGTGCCTTTGGCTTCTCTCTCAAACTATTCCTGCGAGCAGGGGAGAGAGAGAGTGAGAAAACAAGAGAGAGGGAGAGAGAAAGAGGAGAGCGAGAGGGAGAAATCACAGGAAGTGACTCTTACGCTTGAAAAATGCTCACTGAATCTCACAGAAGATTCAGAAAAGGCTGGGGAGCAGCTCAGCCAGAGATCCCTGGGGAGCGTTTTACTGACCACTAGTATTAATTAAGGGCAAAACAGGCAGAGGAGTGGTGCTACGCTACATGACCGGGACACAAGTGTGGAGCTTCAGTTCACTTGAGAGGTCAAGAGTTTGCTTCAGTCTCAGTAATCAGTCCCAGAGCTCTCTCCTTTACTTCCTGTTTGAACTTCTCCCAGCTGATTGCCATCTGCATTTGATTGAATCTTTATCAGGCCCTCAAAAGCTCTCACATTTTTTACACCCTCCGTCCAACACTCCAACAAGCTTGGACGCACACAGGTTTGTTTACCTATACTCGGCAAGACCTTGTATTGACTCACATTCATTCTGTACAGCCGGTCCCAAACCCTAACCTTAACTAAATTATACCTAACCTAACCCCGGCTGTAACAAGAAACACCACTTACCCACAATCCTCCTTAATCCTCAGTGAGGACCACCCAAAATATCTTCACAACATATGTGGTATCTGTAGAGTTGGTACAGCTAAACAAACGTACACACGGGCACACACCTACACACACACACACACACACACTCACACACGCATGCCCACACACACACACACGCACACAGAAAACAGCGTGCATGTTATTATATTATTTCTGGGGTGCCTGCTCTCCGTAACTAATCAACAATGATTAAGTTCCACTCTTGGACGGTGCTCCTGATCTGCAGGTATATTCTCGCTGAAATCACCAGAGTGCAGTAAACACATCTTCAGTTTGCTCTATGTGTGAGAGACTCCAAAACAGCCCCAGGTTTCAGGTTTAGGGCTTCACTTTGTCCGTGCTGACAGGGACGGGATAAAATGATTGTTTGGTCATTTGCAGAATCAGGTGATCCTGCACAAAGCAGATGGTGCACTGCTGTAATGTGAATGGTTCTTATAAATGGGCTACTTATGTACTGGCCAGACTGAGCAAGACTAATCCAGGATTTCCCTTCAGGCCTACATTCAGTCCTAGTTTTATTTTCTCCTGCCCAGTTAACTGAAGAGCACACGCTGACCAGACTGGGTTCACACCTGAAACAGGTAAAGGAAGGGCGGCAAACCAGCGGCTCTTGTGATTGGAGGAACGGGGTTGAGGAGAAAACATCACGGCAGTGATCCACTACGGCGTTTCGCGGATACAGGACTCTTCATCCCCGGATTTTTTATCCTCAATTGATTTAAAAAATGTGCCACCATTGTTCACAGACGGATGGACGACGGACAGATCACCATGATTTAAGGGTTAGGGTTAGAGCTCGTCTTATAATGCAGGAAGAGGGTAAAGCGTTACTGGGGATGAACAATCCAGGCACGAAGAGCTCGCGGGACAAAAAGTTCATGGGGACGAAAAGTCTGGGCCGTGTTTCACAATGCTTTTCGCACCCAGGGTTATGAAACATTCTGATCCGGTTTGATGTCCATGAGGTCTGGACTATCTTCTTCAGAATAAGCCCACAATCAGGGGCTGCGCAGAGGAGGAGCTGTCCTTACAATGGACACCAACACTGTTTTAAGGGCTGAAATAAGCATGACATGGGTTAAAATACCAGCAAATTAAAGCCGACGAGCATCTGCATTGTTTACAGTCCAATATGCTCGTGGACTGAGCCCATAAGGTGAGCTTGGATTATCCAAATACATATGTACATACAGCACTACATTTACAGGACTTGCTTGTGTAGATTTGCTGTTTGATAGCGGTGTGTTGTTCTATATTCTCCTCTGCCTTCATCATAAAACGCACAACCAATGCTCCGATGATGAAGTGCGAAGGTGAAGACTGTGTTGAAGAAAAATATATTCGGCTTACGGGGAAAACAGTAAACCGCCGTATGCGTCAGCCACTTTAAATCAAGGAATGAAAACAGCATTTAAGGAGAAAGCTTTCAAACAAGTCCAAACCCCTGGAGCGCCAGAAAAAATAACAAGCTGTTTACCTGGTCTTTCATCGGATTATGAAACATAAAAGCATTCCATTTTAAAACTGTCAAAATATGTTGTTCCCGTCGCTGCAGCTCCACCGTTCTCGACAAAACGCACTTCAAAATTTAAAGCCAGTAATCTCATTGAGCTGCTAATTAGTAGAGTCAGGTGTGAAAAATGAGGGTCAAAATGAAAACCTCTACTATGGTAGATCTGAAGTCTGGTTGCCACAGGTTTATAGTTAAAATTAGAGTCATCAGAAGATGACAAATCCACCCCAGCCCCTGCAATCTTTTCTCAGAAATCCCAAAATATCAAAAGGTACCAATGTAGGACCTGATTAATATGCATAGCAAGTTTTGTTTAAAAATCGTGAACGGTATTCAAGTTCTGCTCCAGAAACGAAATGACTGCCAACGGACGGACAGAGAACCGCCCTGACGACTATATCCTCCTCCATTATATGTGGGGGGTGGGGGGGGAGGGGAGGATAAAAACGGCGATATTCTGTTGGGAGCGAATTGGCCTTTTGAAAGCAGGGGTTAATGAATGTGTCTCGGTGATGTCCATGTGTTTCCATAGGGACCTGCATCTGTGGGGAGTGCACGTGTCACGATGTGGACCCCTCGGGCGACTGGGGCGACATCCACGGCGAGACCTGCGAGTGTGACGAGAGGAGCTGCCACTCAACCTACGACAGATACTCCGACGATTTCTGCTCCGGTGAGGCAGGACAGTGTCCTGGAAACCACTGATTATAGCCAATATTCCTCTATTAGATTTATTTTTCTGGTGAAATTATGAGCAAATAATTGAACAACTGTTCCAAACAAAAACCAACTGCTGAAGTCTGTGGCCCTCGGGTACCAGGAAAAGAGACCCCTAGAATGGGCTGTTGCAGATTTATACCAGAACAAAGTGAGCTGTTCTTTACAGCGGAGTTCCCACTGATTGGCCACCGGGAAATAAATGGAGGGCAGAACCAATGAATGACCTACAGAGGGTTTTAGAGGGAAATTTGAATGATAACAAGGAAAGGGAGTAGTGGGTGTGGCCAGGTACAGGCACAGAGGGATGGGGGAGGGGGAGGTAAGGAATGCTTTCTTCCTAGATAGCTGTCATCTTCATTCTTTCTACATAAGTACAGTATATAAACTCTGCTGTAGAGGCCGCCAGATATTAATCAAACCACAGAGGGGGAAATATTGGGCTCAGGAGCCATTAAGCCTTTCTGCTATTTTTTGACAACCAGTTGATGTGCTCATCAGCTCAATTCTTCGGCCAGGAGATGGAACTAGTGAAAACGGGACTTAGTTTCTGACTCCTGGAGTTTACTGTACACCTCTGCAGTCACTTTCCCGCGATTCCTTGCGATACTCAGTGACATACAGAAATATATCATCATCAATGAAGTTATGACATATGCATTTCTTTGATTAATGGTTCCTCTCTATCAAATTATTGGTTTGTTTTGCCGAATTATGAATGTGCAACAAAAAAGTCACATTAAAATAAAACCTGTTCTTTTCTACATTGGCTACATTTCTCACTTTTCAGTTTAGAACTGATGTGACATTTCTATTTCAGACCATTTATTTGCCAGAACTTGGTGACCTTTTATTTATTCTTTGTTCATTAAAATAAGATAACAGAAGGGAATGGGCCGTATCTCTCTGGCTGAAACAGATTCCGCAGGAAACATCAAAACAAAACCATCAGCCTCTGCGACTCTGTTCTTAATTAAATTTAGCAAGAAGCTGAATTGACTCCTTCCTGACAACGCTGCCGTATCCCAGTCAGACAAGACCCTTAAGAAAGGTCATGAAGCGTTCTGCAATCTTCTGTATTACGAATTACTCTGCGCTTTACATCAAAAAAAAAAAAAAGATATTCAGCGCTATCCGCTGATATGTAAATATGGAAATTTTCAGCCATCGTTGGAATAGTTAAGCTCCTTGAAGCACATGAAGTCATTTCCAGAAAAATCCTTTGTTTATGATTGCAAACACATTGCAAATGTATTTGCATCGCAACCTGTTTTGAATGGCTCATCATCACTCCAATAACATTGAACAAAATGAATGGTTATCTCTTCGAGAATACTAGCTCTCGGAGAATAGTAAACTGATGTTGTCTGTACATGGACCCAGCATTATTTTACCTATATAGATTGTCATGTCAGCAGTCATAATTATTTTTTTAAATAATTTTGACATACATGTATAAAGCATGGTAATGCTGGCAAAGTACAGCGCACATAAGTGACCGCAGGCTTACGTACTGTAATGTGAATATAGGCCACTGGATGGCAGTATTTACCTTTTTTTTTTGTTAAGCTCAGACTGGGATTATGTTTAGACATGTCCTGGACATGTCTGGGGCAAGTCTCCAAAAATAAAAAAAAAAGGTCTAAATGTGGGTGGGGTCTGCAAAAGAGTATATAAGGATAAGAATTGAGACAGTAAAGTAGTAGGAGAACTTGCAAGAAGATGACCAGACCTGCCATTCTGTTCAAGACCTGTGACGTTTCTTTTGTGGATTTCTTTGCCTGTGTTTGAGCATTTTCTTCATCCAGGACATCACCAAGCCACCCCCCACGAAAAGGGATTGTAAATATTTATGTTTTGTATATAATTCAATCTTGGTCTTTAGGTTAGTTAGTTGTTATTGTCTTTGTTTAATTAAATGTGTTTGAGTTTTGAAACTGTATCTGTCATCTGTTGCTGTTGCTGTTGCGTTATAAATGTAATAACAAATTGGGGCCATAACAAATTGGGGGCTCTAGGTCCGGGATAGACCATTGTGTGAGTAATTTATTGAAAATCTAACATTTCAAATTGTGAAATTGTTTTTGTGAATTTTCATAGATATATATTGACAACAGCAATGGATGATTTCTTGGCATCACCAACCGTAGGGGTTTTGAAGTCTTTTAAAAAGACAGAACTGCTAGAAATTTGCAGACAGTTGGAGCTGACAGAGGTAAAACCAGCCATGCGAAAAGCAAGACTGGCTAGAGAGATAGTTGAATATTACATTGATGAAAATGTGTTTGCACCAGGAGATCTGGAACAGTTTCCAGTGGAAAATCCAAATATAGAAATGGAACTTAAATTAAAAATGCTAGGGATTGAAAGGGAGGAAAAAGAAAAACAAAGAGAATTTGAGAGGGAAGAAAGAGAGAAAGAAAGGGAAGAAAAAGAAAAACAAAGGCAGTTTGAGTTAGAAAAATTAGCAAGAGAAGAGAAAATTGAGAGGGAAGAAAAAGAAAAACAAAGAGAATTTGAGAGAGAGAAAGAGGAAAGAGCAGAAAGAGAGAGACAGAGACAGAGAGATTTTGAATTAGAGAAATTTGATAGAGAAGAAAGACTCCAAATGGAGCAACTAAAAATTAAAATTGAAACTAAAAATAAATTTTGTGCCAGTCAGGAGGTAAAACTGGTGCCTCCATTTTCGGAAAAGGATGTTGACAACTATTTCCAGTGTTTTGAAAAGGTAGCAAAGAGTTGCCAGTGGCCAAAGGAACACTGGCCTCTGATGTTGCAAACTGTCCTCAAGGGTAAAGCTCAACAAGCCTATTCGGCTTTGTCTGCAGATGATTCCTCTGATTATGAGGTTGTCAGAAAGGTTATTTTGAGAGCTTATGAGTTGGTTCCAGAGGCTTACCGACAGAAATTCAGAGGTCTGAAGAAATCTGAAAATCAGACTTATGTTGAATTTGCTAATGAAAAGCAGGTTTGCTTTGAGCGCTGGTGTACTTCTATGGAGGTCAAGGATGATTTCAACTCACTAAAAGAGATGGTGTTAGTTGAAGAATTCAAGAATTGTGTTAAAGATGATGTTAAGACCTACCTTAATGAGAAGCAAGCACTGAATTTGCAATCAGCTGCCAAATTTGCAGATGAATATGTTCTCACACATAAGTCCAAATTTCAGTCTAGCAGTAACAATAAATGGTCCCAATTTCAGAAAAAGGGTTACGGTGATACCCATGATTCCTCACCCAAAGACAAAGACAAATCTGGTGATGGTGCTCAGAAATCCAGTAACAGGTCTGATCAAAGTGTGAAAGCTGACAGTGACAAAAGTGGTCTAGTTTGCAGTTATTGCAAGAAATCTGGTCATGTTACAACTAACTTTTGGTTCCTTAAAGCTAAGAAAGAAAAAGAAAAGGATACCAAACCAAATACCTTTGTGAAAACAAGGTTAGAAACCCCTGTAGTAGATAACCGATCTGCTAAATTGCCTGCTTCTTGTGGGGCTAAAAAGCCTGATACAGCTGACTTCGTGAGGGAGGAATTTCTTCCATTTGTGTCAGAGGGATTTGTGGCTCTGAATGAGCATACTACTCCTATCCTCATATATATCCTAAGGGATACCGGAGCTTCTCAGTCACTTTTGTTGATGGACTCCTTGGAGTTACGTGATGAGACCGCTTCAGGGGATTTCATACTTGTACAAGGTATTGAAGGGAGGACTGTATCTGTACCCCTGCGCTCTATATTCTTGAAGTCAGATTTAGTTTCAGGACAGGTAAAGGTGGGACTTATGTCAAGTCTACCTATAAAGGGTGTTTCTCTGTTGCTAGGCAATGACCTGGCTGGGGGCAAAGTAGTTCCCCCTGTACATCTTACTTCACAGCCGAGCACTGAAGATGGGGATGAGGACCCATCTCTGTATCCTTCTTGTGCAGTGACTCGTGCTATGGCCAAGAAGGCTAAAGAAGAAGATGTTGTGGTGCCGTCCAGCACATTGAATAGTCAGGACTCAGGTGGTTCGCCTCATGACTCTGATTGGCCTACTATTGTTTCTCCGTTTGAGGACTTATCAGATACTTTTATCAGTTCATTATTCAGCCAGCCGGATGGGTCTGGTGATTCTGATGTGTCTGGAGACTTGTCTCTGTCCAGAAAGCGGTTGATTGAGGAGCAAACTAATGATCCTGAAATTTGTGTACTAAAGAGGAGAGCCCTTCCTGATAAAGAAATTGACGCAGTTCCAGTTGGGTATTATCTCAAGGATGGTGTGTTGATGCGGAAGTGGCGCCCTCCTGATATCCCTGCCAATGCAGATTGGGCAGTGGTCAGGCAAATTGTTGTTCCGAAGGTCTATAGGAATGAGATCTTAACAATGGCTCATAGTTTACCTTTAGGAGGTCATCTTGGTGTTAACAAGACTGTTGATAAGATCATGAAACACTTCTTTTGGCCTGGGCTTCGGAAAGACGTTTCCAACTTTTGCAAAACCTGTCACACTTGTCAGGTAGTTGGAAAACACCAGTTAGACCCACCTGTAGCTCCATTGCAGCCTATCCCAGCATTTGGGGAGCCATTCTCTAGGGTCATTGTTGATTGCGTTGGTCCATTACCCAAGACTAGATCTGGAAATCAGTACTTGTTGACAATCATGTGTGCATCTACCAGATTCCCCGAAGCCATACCTCTACGTAACATCAAGGCAACTGCAATCTCGAAGGCTTTGATAAAGTTCTTCACGTTGTTTGGTCTTCCCAGGGAAATTCAGTCTGACCAAGGTAGCAATTTCACTTCTGGTTTGTTTCAGCAGGTTGTGTATGAACTAGGTGCAAAGCAGATTCTTTCTAGTGCCTATCATCCAGAAAGTCAGGGTGCCTTAGAGCGGTTTCATTCCACTCTCAAGACAATGATGAGGACTTATTGTTATGACCATGAGAAAGACTGGGATGAAGGGGTTCATTTGCTGTTGTTTGCAGCTAGAGAAGCAGTGCAGGAGTCTACTGGATTCAGTCCGTTTGAGCTAGTGTTTGGTCATGAAGTGAGAGGACCTTTGCTATTATTGAGTGAACAATGGCAAGAGAAAGAGCCGCATATCAGTCTGTTAGACTATGTTAGCAAGTTCAAGGAAAGATTGCGTGCAGCTTGTGACCTTGCCAAAGAGAACTTGAAATCAAGTCAGGGAAAAATGAAAACTTGGTATGATCATAAGGCTAGAAGCCGTGAGTTTAAACCAGGAGAAAAGGTCCTTGTGTTGTTTCCCTTGCAGTCCAATCCATTGCAGGCTAGATTTCATGGTCCTTATGAAATTCTGACAAAACTCAATGATCTCAATTACATTGTGAAGACTCCAGATAGGAGAAAACCAAAACAATTGTGTCATATTAACAAGCTAAAGCCTTATCATGACAGAAATGCTAGGGTTGCAGCTGTCACTTCAGATTCTCCAATGGTCGAAACGTGTGAAGATGAGGGGGAGTTTCAAGATGATGAACCAAGAATTAAAGCTGAAGTTCTTTCATGTAAATTGTCAAACACTGAAGTGTTGCAAAATCTTGATGTAAAACTCCAGCACTTAGAACCCTCACAGAGAGATCAGTTTGAAAGGTTGATCAAGAAATATGAGGATTTGTTTCCTGATGTTCCAAAGAGAGTTACTATAGCCTCTCATGATGTAGATGTTGGTGATGCCAAACCAATAAAACAGCATCCATACCGGATGAATCCTGAATAGAGAAAGATTGCTGAGAAAGAGGTTGAGTACATGTTAAAACATGATATTATCAGACCCTCCAACTCCGATTGGAGTTCACCCTGTGTGCTAGTTCCAAAACCTGATGGAAGTACTAGATTCTGTACAGATTATCGCAAAGTCAATGCTGTAACTAGAACTGATGTGTTTCCAATACCTAGGATTGATGATTGTATTGATAGTGTAGGGCAAGCAAAGTTTCTGACCAAGATTGATTTATTGAAGGGTTATTGGTGTGTGCCTTTAACTGAGAGGGCCAAGAGCATCTCTGCTTTTGCCACACCATCTGGATTGTACCAGTATGAAGTCCTACCCTTTGGCATGAAAAATGCCCCAGCCACGTTGCAAAGGATGATACAGTCTACAATCGCCGGATTGCCACACACGGGTGCATACATCGATGACCTGATCACATGGAGTGACTCCTGGGAAGAACATCTAAAAGATGTAGAGACGTTGTTCCAGCGCCTGACCCAGGCTAACCTGACTGTTAACCTGAACAAGAGTGACTTTGGTTGTGCTACTGTCACCTATCTTGGCTACGTCATAGGCCAAAGTAAGGTGGCACCCATAAATGCTAAAGTCCAAGCCATCATGGACTTTCCAGTTCCTCACAACAAAAAAGCTTTGCGCCGCTTCCTTGGAACAATCGGGTACTACCGCAAGTTCTGCAAGAACTTTGCTGAGATTGCTCTCAGTCTAACTAACCAACTGAAGAAAGGCGTAAAGTTCACTTGGGATGATGCATGCCAGAGAGCCTTCGATCGCCTGAAGTCTCTGCTGTGTCACTTCCCCGTGCTCAAATCTCCTGACTTCAACAAACCGTTCTCCATCGCGGTCGATGCTAGGGACCAAGCTTGTGGATCTGTGCTCCTACAGAGAAGTGACTCTGGTGACATTGAGCATCCCGCAGCATACTTCTCCAGGAAGTTCAATCGCCACCAAAGGAACTATTCCACAATAGAGAAGGAACTGTTGGCTCTGGTCCTTTCTTTACAACACTTTGAGGTTTATGTTTGTACAGGGGAAAAGCCAATGATTGTGTACACTGACCACAATCCGTTAATGTTTTTGAGTAAGATGAAAAACAAGAATCGGAGATTGTTGAATTGGAGTTTGATTTTACAGGAGTTTGACTTGGAAATTAAGCATGTGAAGGGTACAGACAGTGTAATTGCTGATTGCTTATCCCGTGTTTGAATATGTATATATATATCACGTGTTTATTTGAATATTGTATGATATGTATATATAAACAAGTGTCCACTTAACCATTTTGTATTGAAAAGAAAAATTTTGCCTTTATGAGTCAAAATTTTTCCCTTTTGGAATGGAGGTGTAATGTGAATATAGGCCACTGGATGGCAGTATTTACCTTTTTTTTGTTAAGCTCAGACTGGGATAATGTTTAGACATGTCCTGGACATGTCTGGGGCAAGTCTCCAAAAATAAAAAAAAAAGGTCTAAATGTGGGTGGGGTCTGCAAAAGAGTATATAAGGATAAGAATTGAGACAGTAAAGTAGTAGGAGAACTTGCAAGAAGATGACCAGACCTGCCATTCTGTTCAAGACCTGTGACGTTTCTTTTGTGGATTTCTTTGCCTGTGTTTGAGCATTTTCTTCATCCAGGACATCACCAAGCCACCCCCCACGAAAAGGGATTGTAAATATTTATGTTTTGTATATAATTCAATCTTGGTCTTTAGGTTTGTTAGTTGTTATTGTCTTTGTTTAATTAAATGTGTTTGAGTTTTGAAACTGTATCTGTCATCTGTTGCTGTTGCTGTTGCGTTATAAATGTAATAACAAATTGGGGCCATAACAGTACTCATACATGCTCACGCATACAGAGGACAAATACTGCACAGGACAAGCTAAATGAGCCCCGTTACAGTTTGAATCTGCCAGTGATTAAGCATTTAGCTTTTTAGACATGAGATCTCTGTGAAAGAGGAGCAGCGGCTGATGTAACTGGCACAAAGATAATGTCCCAGTGGGGGAGAGAGCCTATTGATAGCGGTCAGCCTGACACCACCGCGTTTTGTGACAAAAAGGCTCAAATGTAGCTTCCGCATTCATGTCTGGCCACTGAAAAGCACTCTAGTCAAGCATCGTCTCTGCGCATCACATCGACAGTGAGGACATTTTGGGAGGTCCTCACTTCTACAAAGCCAACAGTTAAGGTTAGGGGTAAGGTTAGAATTAGGGAAAAGATTAAGGTTACGGTAAGGGTTTGAGTTAAGGTTAAAATTAGGGAAAGGTTAAGGTTAGGGTAAGGGTTTGGATTAGGCATACAATGCTCATTGTTAAGATTAGGGAGAGGCTGTAGGGATGCAGGAAGAATGAATGGAGGTCAATGTACTGTCCTCACAAAGTTATAAGTACAAGGATGTGTGTGTGCGTGTGTGTGTGTAATACTGGAGAGATTTCAGGGATATTTGTTATTCATTGTTATATTATCAGTGATTGATGCATTTAATAATAGCCCCCAGACAAAGTCGGGCGGGTACTATGGATTCACGTGTCGTCTCCGCCGCCACCGCATCCTCGTCCGTTGACACTTTCTTGTGGACGCTCTACAGGCTGTAATTTTTGACTAATTTCTTTCATATTTGGTATGGACATGTCATATACTTCACTAATGACACCTATTGATTTTGGTTGCCGTGGCGACAGTATTGGCCGAATAATGTGCAAATTAGTGGCAAATCATAGAGATGTCCTTGTGGACGCAGTACAGGCAGTAATTTTTGACAGATTACTTTCATATTTGGTATAGACATGTGTTACAATTCACTTATGACAAAAATCAATTTTTGTTGCTGTGGCGACAGTATTGGCCGATTAATGTGCAAATTTGTTCTGAAACATACACTCTTCCTTGTGGATCCGATTCAACCTGTAATTTTTGACCGATTACTTTCATATTTGGTATGTACATGTGATATACCTCACTTATAACACTTATGGATATTGGTTGCCATGGCGACAATATTGGCTGAATAATGTACAAAAAAGGGAAGAAGTGGGCTTTTGTAACCACCCATGTGGTCACAGCCGACCGGACTGTCTAGTTCATTTCATAATTCATGTTCATTGTGTTTAATACACATAGAGATATAGTGAGGATAAAACTACCACTTGAACTCAAGTAGGTTTTTTATTCATTAAATTAATTTAAATGATTTTTGGCACAAATAAGGACACAAACATGTGACATCAAAAATAAGGTTTTATCAAAAAGGATGTGGGACATTAAAATGTATAAGTATCATGCTCATTTGCCTGCATGTTATTTACTCACAGTGCAGTGAATAAATTCCACTTAGTTACAAAACTTTGATGGTCAGAACATGCAACGAAATTATCAGACTGAAATGATCAGGTCGCTGTCATTGCCCGACGTGTCCGCTGTGCAAGTGACAGTTACCATGGTAGGCTGGAGTTAGTGGCACTGCTACTCCGCATAACTGACTTTCCTTACGCCGCTGAATAAACTTCTCCCACACTGATTTCTGTCGATTTTGAAAAATATTTACTCAAATGCTAAACATCATGTAGTGTCCAGTAAATCACGACCATTACCAAAGATGAAGTTCGATTTTTATTCTTTGATTATATGCATCAATTTATTGGTTTTCCATGTCCAATGGAATGACTCTGTGCACACATTTTATCGGCAAGGAAAGTTTTCCAATATATTGCTGTGAGTCGGCTGATATCCGCAACCATACCTTTCGTGTCCACAATTTTGTATGCAGCAATGACTGGTCAGTGAAAAGGGCATTATGATTAACATTGTTTGAATTCATCCTTACTTTTGATCATCGTTCAGCAATTGGCCATCCTCCCGCTAGGTAAGACTGACTGCTATTTTCATGCATTTTCCAAATAATTTGCATAATTGATTTAATATATTAGGATTATAACACCATTTTCGTATCATGCAGTGATGGATTCATTCGTACCCATTTCTTGTCCGACATAATCGATTGTGATTAAAGTAATGCTTCAGGATAGCGTTGTTCTATGAAATGTTGCTTGAATTAATTGGACAGTTACGTTACCTGAAAGCTGTGATAACGACTTTTGAAATTCAACATGAATCAGCCTTTTCTTGCTTGTTTCAGGCTTTTGTATTGTAAAAAGACACACAGACACGCACACACATATACAGTGCTGTGAAAAGGTATTTGCCCCCTTCCTGTTTTCTTATTTTTTTGTATATTTGTCACACTTAAATATTTCAGATCATCCAAAAATTTTTAATTAGACAATGATAACCTGAGTATCATGCCACAGCACAGGTCATGCCACAGCATCTCAATCGGATTTAAGTCCAGACTTTGACTAGGCCACTCCAAAATCTTCATTTTGTTTTTCAAGCCATTCAGAGGTAAACTTGCTGGTGTGTTTCGGACTATTGTCTTGCTGCATAACCCAAGTGCACTTGAGCTTGAGGTCACGAACTGATGGTCGGACATTCTCCTTCAGGATTTTCTGGTAGAGAGCAGAATTCATGCCTCCATAAATTATGGCAATCGTCCAGGTCCTGAAGCAGCAAAGCAGGCCCAGACCATCACACTACCACCACCATGTTTGACTGTTGGTATGATGTTCTTTTCATGAAATGCTGTATTAGTTTCACGCCAGATGTATCGGGATGCATACCTTCCAAAAAGTTCAACTTTTGTTTCGTCAGTCCACAAAATATTTCTCCAAAAGTCTTGGGGGCTATCAAAATGGGGTTTTTTTTGGCAAATTTGAGACGAGCCGTTGTGTTCTTTTTGGACAGCAGTGGTTTTCACCTTGGAACTCTCCCATGGATATCATTTTTGCCCAGCCTTTTTCTTATTGTTGAATCATGAACACTTGACTTTAATTGAGGCAAGTGAGGCCTGCAGTTCCTTAGATGTTGTTCTGGGTTCTCTTGTGACCTCCTGGTTGAGTCGTCGATGCACTCTTGGTGTAATTTTGGTAGGCCGGCCACTCCTGGGCAGGTTCACCACTGTTCCAAGTTTTCTCCATTTGTGGATAATGGCTCTAACCACGGTTCGCTGGAGTCCCAATGCCTTAGAAATGGCTTTGCAACCCTTTCCAGACTGATAAATGGTAATGACTTTGTTTCTCATTTGTTCATGAAATTCTTTAGATCATGCCATGATGTGTTGCTTCTTCAGATCTTAGCCTACTTCACTTTGTTTGACAGGTTCTATTTAAGTGATTTCTTGATTCAAGACGATTGGCAGTAATCAGGCCTGGGTGTGGCGAGTGAAATTGAACTTAAAAAAAAAAAATGTAAAGGGGGGGGGCAATTACTTTTTCTCATAGGGTTAGGTAGGTTTGGATAGCTTTTTTCCCTTAATAAATCAAATCATTATTTAATAGCTGCATTTTGTATTTACTCAGATTATCTTTGTCTGGTATTAAAATTTGTTTGATGCAAAAAAATGAATTAATAAAAAATCAGGAAGGGAGCAAAGTCTTTTTCACAGCACTGTATATACAATTTGTATATTTTTTTTGTGAATAAAGCATTTTTCAAAATGGAATTTTCTATTTAATTGCAGCAAAATTGCATTAAGGAGGAAGGTGCGTATTTACGTAATTGCTATAATTGTAATGGCTTATTCTAATAATTGGAAAACTTGTTCATCTAGAAAAATAAATTGAAACAGATCTAGTCTAGCTGACTTCTTACTTCCCGTTTTATCTTAACAAGGAGAAGCAACTACTGTACCTCTGTTATTGCTGAGTGTTTTCGGAGCTCATGTGATGTTAATGTAAATAAACGGCTGAAAACAGTTCAACCCATTCATTAGTTTCAAGGGATGTTCTGATCTTTTTTCAGTTCACCAGCCGGCACTATTGAACAGTGGTCTAAATACTTTTGGGTCAGCGGGTTACCTAAAACACAGAATTTGTTTTATTTGGCAAAATTAGAGAATTCGTTAATCGTGGAAAATGAAGAGGTGAAAACTAATTATTATAGATATGAATTATTCAGATATGGCAAGTATAATTTTTGTTCGTACAATTGATATAGTTATACATGCTTTATCGGTTATATTTAGTGAGCACCGTAATTCGTTGGATATTGACACATTTTGAGAATGTTGTTTGAGTCCCATTGTCTTTTACATCATGTGCATTAGCCAGGTATGTGTTTGCCTGTTACCTGTGAAAGAGACGGTGCCAGGATGCACTATAGAGGGAAGAGAAGAAGAGGGAGGGCATGAGATGCTCTGGAAAATATTCTGCTGTGAATCCCTGATATCCTGGGAGATCTATGTAAAGACACATATGCCAACAAAGTGAGGGCTGTATTCGTCATGCTTATACAGCATATACAGAGAGAGAGCGAGAGAGAGAGAAGGGGGGAGAGATGGAGAAACAGCAGAGAGAGAGAGAGAGAGAGAGATAAGGTACCCAAAGTCGCTTTTCATTCATACAAAGTTTAACACTGCTACACCACTACCTCTCATTTATCATCTCAGATGATTCATTAGCAGCACATTTACTGATGCATTAATTCTGTCAGTCAACATATTACCCCAGTTCTGCCCATGGGACATTCTCTCTGTTTGCGCAAAACCAGGCACTGCTTTACATTACTTTCAGAAGACTAGCCCTAACTTGGGTAACACTTATTTCATAGTTCATACAACTGATTTGGTGCAGTATAAGCAAAATAGATTTCACCTCAAAAACAAAATGTTCATATTAGCATTCATGCCCAACCCTCCATAATCAGTCATCCTCATCATCGTCAGCAATCATTAGTTCAAAACACCGGCGGTTATCTCCTTCAATTAAAGTGATTGAAGCGGAAAACCTCCTCGTCTGAAGAGGTCAGTCAGGCATTATTGGCCGGCAGTGTTTTGGACCCCAGAGCGTAGAATTTTACATCATTATGATCATCATTATAATCATAATTATTCATTTTTAATGAATAATTATCTCCTCATTCCCTGTCTGAATAGCCTGATAGAATACAATTGTAAAAAGACAATGTGCAAATCTTCCCATTTCTTAACCCACACCCACTAGAAGAGGGTAGATTCCAATAAGGGTAGTATATTTTTCCATCATAAAATAGAGCAAATCATATTTACTGAATAATTATTCCGGATTAAAATGACAAAGATGACGCACGTATTGTTCCTGTAATTTGTGGAAGCGTTAGAGCAGGGCCTTTTATTCAATGCAACTCATACTGCAGGCTACTAATTAAAGCACTGAGAAAAATATGATATTGACTTGATTTCATCATTGAATAATTGGTTTGCAAAGGTTTATCCTTAACCAAAGTTGCTAAAGATTGCTTCCAGGATAAAGTGAAGAGCTCCAGTGCGTGTTTATCTGCCACAAATGACTATAAAACACACATGCACACACCGTGCCTAACCTGCATTGGACTCTCCTCCGCAGGTCATGGCCAGTGTAACTGCGGTCGGTGCGACTGCAAGGAAGGTTGGGAAGGCAAGAAGTGCGAGCACCCTCTTTCCTGTCACATGACCCTAGAGGCCAGTCTCAAACGCTGCCGTGGAACGTCCACCATGCCTTGCTTCGGAAGAGGTGAGATAATTAACCCTTTGTTCCCTTTTCGCCAAAGCATCACAGAATCGATTTGACAGCCCAACCTTGATGGGAATGAACTTTGAACCAGCAGTCAGTATACCTACCTCCTACAAGGGTCATGCCCTTTTACTGCCCTGACTCCGGGGATTACAGCGCAAGGCCACAGGCAGCACGAATATGGGTCACAGATATTACTAGGGAGACCCGCGAACTGGCGGACGGCTGGGTCGTCATGCACAAAGCTGTAAAATCCAGGTTCTGGCAGCAGAATTCATCCTCAGAATTGTGTTCCAGTCACCTGATTTTGATAGTGAGAAAAATTCTGTCGTCAGGAGGAAGCATTAACCCTCAGAGCGCAACAGGCAACTTTTGTTGCCCAATGATGTGAGATATCAAAATCAGACACTGTTGAGAACCTATCATGTGGCAACTTTTTAAAAAGAGCTCCCACAAATGATACATTTTCAACTGCTCAGGATAATTACATTTTTAATTCCTCGAATATTTATTCAGTGCTCTATCCGACGCCATCGCTACGCAGAGCCTCAGCGGCGACTTGAACCCCCACCGCAGAGCCTCTGCATCGCCTGCTGTGCACCTTGAAAATTTTCTAACTGCACGTCAAAGCAACCTCAGACCGCAAAGGCACTGATTAGTCCGACCCGAGCCAAGTGACGTATGTGATTCGACGTCATTCAAGAAGATGACAACGGTGGCTAGTAGCTACCTAGCGCACAGAAAGCTGACGAACTTGGCTTGATGGGTTACTACAGTCGACTGGCTATCATTAGTTATGTCGTTGTTTTATTTTTATCGGCGGCTAATTGTCGCCTTATGAAAGCAATGCAGTTGCTTATAAAGTGACCGGGAAACTGATAAATGGCCAGTGAAAACAGTTCTCCCATGAACTGGCTGTGTTTGTTTACACTTGCTTAAGCAGAAAGCAGCAGCCGCGAAATATGTCGAAGAACATTCCAAACGACCGTTAGTTGAAAACCTTACTCCCTGCTGCCTTTCAAAGTTTTCACTACGAAGGGATGTGATTTTGCAGGGTGTAGAATGTAGGGATAATTACCCTAGGGAATGAAATACACCCCATATCGTAACGTAACGAGTCTCACGTGATTTCACGACAGGTCCTTCGGAAACCTGACGCCACCTTGCGGTTTGGCGGTGAATTACTTTGCGGCACAGCACAACACAAATGACCTCAACGCAGAACTTCAAAAGGTCCACAACGGTGTTGAGGCGATGGTGTGGCCTATGCGTGGAGTTGACACAGAACCATAAATCCAGCTTGAGGGTTAATAAAGTGCTATGTTTCTTTGTTAAGGGACTCATCACAGTAGGACCTTCATTTTCTGAATACTGGACTTGACACCCATGCCTCAGTTCTGAATGCAATTCAAAAGTGTTTCTTAATGTCCATCCCTTCACTGACTTTAGCAGAAAGAAATTCAACCCATGCTTAGTGTAGAGCCATAAAGGAGGAATGCAGCACTTGTGACATCAGCTCAGCTTCAGGAAACAAAACCAGCTCTGTTTCTCAGATGATTACATGGGAAAATGACCTTAACAGATGCAGACATGATGAGCCGGATTACCTGATGTATAGGCAGCTGCCTGTAACTTGTTTGATAGAGGACACAAACTGCACCAGCATGCAGCGCACATCACAACGGCCTATAATGCACCACAAAAAGCACCCAATACCTTGACGAGGAGCCAATCAGCAGCCTGACTCCCTGAGGGGGAGCAAATTGTACTCTGGGCACTTTTTTAAGGGTCTTATAGTACCTTTTTGTCATGCTGGATCTGGTTGGATGTAAGAGCAATTAACATTTAGCTACTTGGCAAGATAAATTTAGCTGCATACCTCGATCCATTTAGCTACAGAGCTAGTAACATTTTGCCACAGTGCAGGCCTCAAATTAAACTATTTTTAGGTCAAGGCTACTTGGCCTTTTAAAATTGGGGCATCACGGCCAAAATGTTGGGCACCAAAGGCCAAAACCAAATTAATAACTTTTGCAAGAAAAATTAGTGATAATGGCATTGTATGAAGATAAAACAGTATAAATCAATAATTAGGAGTGCATTGAAAACCAATATTAGATGAATTTTTCAAATGATTACATTTTTAATTCAACAGAACAATCAAGACCAATAGATGAACAATAATTAGAAATGATAATGAAAACGTGAATGCCTATTGCTAACATTTATATAATTGGCATTCTAATATAACTGCAAAAATCCAAAACTTTTGTTGAATTCGCGGCATTTATTTTCACCATCCTTACAGTCTCTCAGCTGGGCATCATGCCAGACAACATCCTTAGCCATGACTACAGTCAGAATAAAGAAAGAATTCTCGGGCTTATTGCTTAATGAGTCTCGCAAACTAACTTACATAAATCTGTGCTGTTTCACAAGTTACACGAGCACAGAAATGATAAAGACATATCGATATTTTACATTTTCATTTATGTACGGAAAAAACGATTCAATTTCATGGTGCAATGTTTAACAATTTTATCAAAAGTAAATTATAATGCCGTCATTCTACAAATTAGTCTGAGCAACTGTTGCTACCCGGCAAAAGTAAACGGCGAGAGGTTTTGGTTATCAAGCACTGAAAGATGAGGTTTCTGATGGCCTTTGTTACAGCTGACGGACCGCTACTGCTGAGCAGTCTTACATGGCACTGGACACTGCACAGGCTGATTTTGTCAGCGATGCTCTCTCTCCAGCTCACTCTCAAAGTTTAGTTTCTGTCGGGAGAAGTTATACAACCACCATTTTTCACCCAGCTCAAAAACACATCTATACTTGACACCAACAGTATTTCATTGCTTATGCTTTAAACATAATGTAAGCTGATTTTTCTCTAGCCGGGAGGATGTATGGCTGTAGGATACCAACCTCACACAACCACAGCATGTCGACGGGAGCCGCAAAGCTCAGTTGCTGTGTCGAAAAAGCGCTGGGCATTTCGGCCACACAGGGGGGAAACCACGGCAATTGGCGCTAGGTATAATTCATGCGTTGGCCACAGTGTATGTTACATTTTGAACAGAGTGAGTTTCATGTATGTAGGGAGCCAGGTAAATTTAGCGGAATAGCTAGATAAATGTAGCTAAACAGCTCGTTAAATTTAGCTGCATAACTAGGTATATATAGCCAGAGAGCAATTTACATTTGTAAGAGAGCGCTTTTCCTGTGGCTGCAGAGCTAGTTAAATGTAGCTGCATGGCTTGATATATTTAGCAATAAAGCTAGTTACATATAGCTACAGAACTAGCTAAATTTAGTTTGAAAGCTTGTTATATTCAAATAAGGAGCTAGTTACATTTGCAACAGAGCAAGTTTCATGTGGCAACAGAACCAGCAACATTTAGCCACATAGCTGGATATATTTAGCTACACAGCTTGTTACATTTAGCTACACAGCTATTTAAATTCACAATAGATTAAGTTTCATGAAGCTGCAGAGCTAGTCATACAGCTAGCTAGCTGTATAGTTACCCCGCTGAAAATTCCAGCTTTAAGCAGTCTATGCTGGTTTAAGTTCTTCTTTTGACATTTTTGCCTAGCCCTTCAACTGTTGACTTCACTCTGCCACCTTAACTACCTTTGACCACCTATGTCCAGCTGTATAAAGCAGCCTTGACCACATTTGTCCATCTTTGCCCAGCTAATAGTGTACAATACACGGTTTAGGATATCTTTACCCAGCTTGGAATTCTAGCTGATCCTAGCTGGAATTTTCAGCAAAGTAGATACATTTAGCCACAGAGCTAGTAACATTTATCTGCACACCTAGATTCATTTAGCTATTTAGCTGTAGAGCAGGGGTGTCAAACGTACGGCCCGCGGGCCAAAACTGGCCCGCCAGAGGGTCCAATCCGGCCCGCAGGATGACTTTGCAATGTGTAAAAATTACAGAAAAAACATGAACTACAATTTTTCAATTAAAATAACTGCTATTCCTAGTTTGTCCACTGGGTGTCGCACTGTTTTTTTTCCCCTGTCAAAATTACACTCTGTGGCACCCGCATTACTCAAAATGGCTTTGTCTAAAAGGAGAAAAATGGACCCTTTCCTATTTATTCACGGAGGTTAATGGGAAACGTGTGTGCTTGGTGTGCTCACAGCCAGTTTTAGTGCTCAAAGAATATAATATTCGGCGCCACTATGAGACAAATCATGGCGAAAAATACAACAGCTTGCAAGGACAACGGAGAAGAAATAAGATAAATGAATTGTTAGCGGGTCTGAGGAAGCAACAGTCTGTTTTTACTCATAGCCGAGAGATCAGTGACGCAGCAGTGAAAGCTAGCTACCTTATTGCACGTGAAATAGCATCAGCATCAAAGCCATACTGTGAGGGTTGAGTTCGTGAAAACGTGCATGCTGAAGGCTGCAAAAATCGTATGTCCTGAAAAGTGACTGGCTCTTGCCAACATAAGTCTGACAAGAAACACTGTGGCAGATAGGATTTCAGAACTTTCGATAGATTTGTTCAACCAAATGAAGCAGAAAGTCAAGTCATTTGTTGCATTTTCGGTCGCAATTGATGAGAGCACGGACACTACAGATGTTGCACAACTAACCATATTTGTTCGTGGTGTTGATGAGACTTTGACTGTCACTGAGGAGTTCCTTGAGTTGGTGCCTATGATGGACACCACAACAGCGGTCGACATTTTCAACTCTCTCGTTGGAGGGCTGGACAGGGTCGGAGTGGACTGGGCCTGCGCTGTCAGCCTGGCTACAGATGGCGTGCCATCAATAATCGAAAAAAGCAGATGTTGTGACAAATTTCTGAGAGAAAGTACAGGCTGCAAATGGAGGACATTTTTGGACATTTCACTGTATTTTGCACCAGGAGGCATTGTGTTGCAAGTCGCTAAAAATGGATCACGTCATGGAAGTGCTTGTCCGAACAGTTAATTTCATTTGAGCCAGAGGTTTAAATCACCGTCAGTTTGACAGCCTTCTTAGTGATAAAGACATTACCTATGGACGGCCATACCACACTGAGGTAAGGTGGTAAAGCCGAGATGCCGTGCTGAAGTGTTTTTTTTGTTCTACGAGAGGAAATTGGTTTATGGAGTTTATGGAGAAAAAGGGCAAACCATTGTTGATCTTGACAAGTTGTTTTATTCATAAAGTAAAATACCATATTGTTCAGTTCCAGATGCCTGTGACTAAATGTTTTTTTCCATTGTATGTCTACTGTAATCTGTAAGTTCTAATGCACATTTGCAAATTCTAAACTGAGGAGTAATATTTTGAAATTGAACTTATATTTCTTAAGAAAGTTCAGGCTCATAATATGTTTTGTAAAAAGAGAGTTCATTAAATGTGAACATTTTCAGAATGTACTTGTAGTTCTTTGTGCGAAAAAAGGGAAAGATTTGGAGTTGTCATAATTTATAGGTTATTACGCTGGGATTTTACTGGTCCAGCCCACTTGAGATCAAATTGGGTCATATGTGGCCCCTGAACTAAAGTGAGTTTGACACCTCTGCTGTAGAGGTTGTTATATTTAGCTTCAGAGGAAGTTGCATTTGCAACAGATCAAGTTTTATTTAGCTACAGAGCTAGTTACTGTTGGGATTTACGAAAACCAGATAAATGCAAAAAGGAGGCTTTATTTCTGAAGGGGAGTTAATGTCCGCAATCCAAAAACAAATTCCAATGGGCGTAATCCGGAGTCAAAACCAGGGCACCAATCACAAAAACCGTAGTCAGGCAAAAAGAGGTTGATAAACAAGAATGCGGTACAATACTGGGAATAGGCAAAGCTCGTAGTCAGGCGGTCCAGTCAGAAAGATAAATCACTATGAATCGAGACGGAAAACAAACGTGGCACAGGAAACTAGGAAGAACGATCTGACAAAGGAAGTGCATGAACAGATCTTAAATACACATGCGGGGTGAACACATGACCAGGGAGAAGCAGGTGCAATCAATAATACAATGATCAGGAGTGACACAGGAGGAATAATCTAATTACATGAATTTGGCAAAGGCCAAAACGCAGACAGGGATCACATGACAAACCTATGTACAAAACAACAGCTCCAGTAAAGGAGTACTGAAGTGTATAGATTAAAGAAGCATAAAGTATTAGTGGAGATCCACAGAAAACTGCAGCAGAGATAATTAGGAATAGGCAAGGAGGCAGAGACTATAATTGGGCGACTGCTGAGAGATTGTTAGTCAATTAGTATGTGCAGCTATACAATCCCGAGTGCATGTTAGTAAGTTAGTAAAAATATACAATGTTAATATGGGTTAGTAATTAAGCGAAAACAACAAACTGTTAGTATGGGTTAGTAGATAGCCAAAGAGAGAGGAAGGAAGCACACAAGATAATGAAAGAAGGTTGAAACCCAGAAACCAATAAATCACCCGAATGAGTGGCACGCAAGACTAAGGACCGTGGGCAAAGACCTACATAAGACAAGACTGGGTGGACGAAGTGCAGAGCAAGGCATGGCAAAAATAAACAAGGCAAAGACTATGAATTATACAGGACATGAAAATAATAAACCAGGAAATCTAAAATTACCAAAACACGATACAAAATACTAAGAATGGTCAGAATAGAGCAGTGATCACTAAACACGAAAATCAATAAGCATGGCTAGGCCAGGTACAGAACTTCAACAAGGCATGGGCCAAACACAGAATCCCAACAGTTACATGAGCTGCACAACTGTACATAACAGAGGTAGTTATGAAATCAAATCTTTTTTTTTTTTTGTCTGTATAGCTGTATTTTAGTCATACTTAGGTACAGAGCAAATTACATTTAAATACAGAGCTAGTTTCATTTCAATATAGCTATTAACAGTCACAAGAAAGCAAGCTTTATTTAGATTCAGAGCTGGTTGCATTTAACTATACTACAGCTAAATTTATTTAGTTGCATAGCTGGATACATTCAGCTACAGAGCTAGTTACATTTAGTTACACGGCTGCATACATTTAGCTGGGCTATTTTGAAAGTCATAATTACATGAGGTAGGCCTACACAAAATATTCAGCCACAGAGCGAGTTACACTTAGCCACAGAGCTAGTTACATTCAGTTACATAGCTGGATATATTTAGCTACAAAGTTGAGCCCATATCTGTACACTGAATTTGTCTGAATAAGAGCCACTCAACCCTATATCCTGTCCCCGTCTGCCGAAGCACTAGCCCGAAATCACTGCAGAGCTCGCTGTATTCACCCAACAGTTACAGGATGGTGACACTGGGCTTTATGAGCCTTCCTGAAGCTCTGAATCATTCAGTTCCTCTTTTACATGGGCGTCTCGTTCAAAAACGAGTCACCACTCCTTTGTGAAGCTGGATCTGTTCGAGACAGAGTGATCATGCTGGACTGAATGAGAGGAGAGAGGAGGTTGATCTCAGCCAAGATGAATCCAGGGATTTATAAACAAGGAATCATTCAGTGGGCTCCTGTCTGGGAACAGAGAAGAGGCCTGAAAATAGGTTTTTCAGCACAATAGACTCACAGAAGGAAATTGAAAATCTGACGAGACCAGCCTTCTGTGAAGCTATTTGACAAACGGATCTCGAGGCTTTTGTGTTTCATCTTTAATTATATTTCAGCCGTGCAGCAAACCCCTCTCCCCATCTTTTTTCACATTTCATTCACTGGCTAAGGGAGTCCTTTTCTGTCTTTCTAAAGGTCATTAGAGGTCATTTCCTTCTTTCAAAAATAACTCTGAAAGAAATTTCATGATGAGGAGTTTGCCTTGTTTGTCAAAAAGCTGTCAGGGCCCACCTTAAATAAGGTCCTCAAAATACTATGCATCTACACATCAACTACTATGCATCTGGTACCAATTCTTCAGGAAATTTAATTTGTGAATGAAGACATCTGTAATGAATTATATTCTCAGGGCAGATCATATTGTCCATTTGACTGTTTTATTTAATATGCAATGCAGTCTGTGTTTTAGATGTAGTTCCTGAATGATTTACACTATACAAAAGAAATGGCTGCAAATGAGCTTGTCGGTCTTCATCTTAACCGTCTATATATCAGTGGCAGCTGGTGAACTGGCGATAGGGGAGGCTCAAAAAAAGCCCTTAAAATGAATGATTGGTCATGACCTGTTTTCAATCATTCATTTAAATTTCCATTACAGAAACTCCGATAATTCTCAACATTATCAGATATCGCTAGTTTTCATTTATAATGAATACCAATTACGACTCTGGACTTCTCACGCTTTTCTTTATTCAGAGATTGGAAGCAATGCATGTGTTTCATGATTAGTTAAATGAAATAAGATTATTTGAAATGGTTTTATGTAATTCAATTGCTTCCAACCCCTCCAGTACACAAGGACTTCAATTCCGCGCGAGAATCTCTGACATAGGCCTTGATCGAATAATTGCTGACTATAGCAGAGGAACATATGAAAGTTGACAGGTATGCGTTATAAATTGAACCTGGCCAGACCTGATAATGTTAAGAGTTTTCAAAGTTTCTGTAATGGTAATTTAAATTAATGATTGAAAACAGGTCGTGACCAATCATAAATTTTAAGGGATGTTTTGAGCCTCCCCTATCGCCAGTTCACCAGCCACCACTGCTATATATATATATATATATATATATATATATATTGTGTGTGTGTGTGTGTGTGTGTGTGTGTATAGCGTCACAGGCTGAATACTTACAAACTCTACTGTAATTCAAATTAGATCCAGTTATTTGTTTCACCCCAAAGCTGTCAGAGCCTTTAAGGGGAAAACTATCCATTTTAACAGTTAAAATCTGATAAAATGACATCCATTTTCCCAAGTATGTTGCCCATATTCATAAAATGTGAAGTTCTGAGCACAACAAATAAGAACGATTAGCTATGAGCAATGAGTTCAGTCACAAATCTGCATTTGCACGAAAAATGTCCAAAACAACACGAACAAGGATAGTGTCTGCTATTCCATTTATGCTTAATTAGTTTGCAACCATCTTTAAAACCTGAATATTAAATTTAACTTGATTGGAGAACCTAGCTTTGTACCATGTACTTCTGCCTTTTCAATAGCTTGATGATGTGTAGTATACTGTAAATGATACTGTCATCAAGATTAACAGTGCCACCGGGAGAGCAAGGCGTTGGAGCTTATTCACCGATCATTCCTCTCAAATTAATACAGAACTGTTGTCTACTGCCGGATTCTGCCAAAAGATTATTTCCTACCCAAGTGCAGACGCGGGCTAAATTACACCTGCCACCAAATTACGCAAATATTTCATGAAACCGATGTGCTTGAGTTGCAAAAGTCATAAAACTGGGACAAATAAAGATGTGAAGTAGCAAAGGGGATTTGTCTCAGTGGTAAAAAAACCTACTTGTTTTTATATATCTATATTTCTGTCCCATGAGAAAGTAAAGAAATTTTAAACTGAGCAAGTCTGCTGTAGTGGGTTGTGGAGCAGAGCTCATACATGGTAATCAAATGGGATGTCTGGGAAACGATCTGGAGCTGGATCACATGATGATCAACCAGAAAAGGGAGTCCTCCTTTCATACAGACTAACTGCTATGGATTAGTGGTTGGATTCCTTCATGGGCTCCCCAAATAAGTTTAATGGATTTTTGAGATTTACATTACTGGTCTCAGGGTCACCGTTTTTGTGGGTTAAAAGTGTTACCTTTAAAGTTTGCACATGCACAAATACAGTAACAAATAAACTAGAAGAAGAATTCCGTTCAACGTTGGGCTCCAAGACATCAAAACCTACAAGGCCCAGATGAATTTTAAATGTGGAGCTAACTCCTTAAAGGTGCAACACGTAAGATTATGGTACCTGCTGTAAACGAAAAGGGAGCAGAATTTCACGAAGAAGCAGAGTTGATCTACTTCTTGGTCCGTACACTCACACTAGGTGGTTATTGCACCCCAAGTGGCCGCTTGAGTGACACATGTCCAGGTCATGGCCCAAGTGTATGAGTAGGCAAAAGGACTGCGAGTGCTGTGAGGCTTTCTCATCTCATGTCAGAAGCACGTGACAAAAGAGAAATGCTTCTAGTTGGGCAGCAGTTTAGGAAGTTTATAGGCCAAGAATGACATAAAGAGCATACATTTTTTGAATAAGTTTGTGAATATAGATCCAATTACTGAGCCAAACATTAAAACAACAAACATTGAAGAAATCTTTCAAAAACAGAAATATTTGCAATCATAAATTAGCTTGTAAAGTCATCAATAAATAAGCAATCAAGTAGTTCACCTTTACTTAATTTACATTGAGCATATTGCTCAATAACAGAAGCTTCAGTGACGTAATATAACTTTATTAACATTGAAATATTTTCTTGATTATCGCCCTACTAACCTCTTCTTCCTTTCTGCACACAAAACACTGATGCATTGTGGGATTATGGCTAATAGGATGAAGGATAAAGGTTCATAAAGTGTGCGTTAAAGGAACCGTGTATCCAAAAATGAAAATTCTGTCATTATCTTCTCACTTCCGTACCAGTCGAAACATGAGTGAAGTCTGTTAATCTATAAAACAAATGTTGAGTTTTCCAGCAAAACTTCATAGCAGCCGTCTCCAAAACAACTGCACTTAATGGAAACTCGACCATTATCATTCTTTAAAGTCCAAAAAACAGCCAAAAATGACCATGAAATTACTCTATTCACCTCGTGCAGAATAATCTTGAAGCTAAACGACTGCATTGAGACTGGAAAAGACCTGTATTAAGTCATTATTTACCTTAATTTTTTTAACGCAGCTGCTACATTTTTTTTTTAAATTTACACTCTGCCTGATTTGAACTCCCCAGCACTTCCTTACCTACCCATGCAAAGAAGGAGGGGGTCCACAAAATCGTGATTTTTTAATAGAAAATAAATGGTATGATCAAGGTTAGATTATAATGAAATAACTTTGTTTTTCTCTGCTCCGATCCACTGACTATGAGAGATCTCAGATATGTTAATGCATTCATTTTTCTGGAATAATTTGCAATTGTTGTAGTGGAGAAACAGGGTGGGGGGGGAGGGGAGGGGGGGTGACTAGGAGGATGGGGCTTATTTAAAAAAACAGCAAAACAGACCTGGACAAACGGAACAATCGAATTCGTGCTAGCCTGCCTCGCTCACTGTCTGCCTGGAGATCACTGTTCTGCTGAAGCTCGGAGAAACACCTAAAATAATAGCGAGGGCTTGGCGGCAGTCCCAGGCCTGTTAGAGCTGCCAGTGCACACCACCTTAATGAACCTTCAAGGTTAAATAACAGACAGTGCTCAAATGATAGCCCGCTCTGTCGCCCTCGCAGATGCGCCCTGCACGTGTTATGCTTCTAACCAAGAGGGACCACACAAGGGCTAGGAAATAAAAACATTCAAAAACTGTCATCGTTTGGTCTGTGCCAAACCACATTAATATACAAAGAAATGCTTGCTTCGTTGTGATATATAGTAGCAAGAAAAAAACTTTTGCATACCGATGGACAGACAGGTGCGAAGGAGTAAGGCCAACTGAGGACTAAAGTAAAGAAAAAGTATATTAGTCGACGTTTCGGCCAACTGACCTTCCTCAAGACAAGACCTTGAGGAAGGTCTGTTGACCAAAACGGCGACTAATAAATTAACTGCAAGCGATAAGACCCTGAGCGAGAGTTTTTTCTTTACGTTATGAAATGTGAAAATGAAGTTATGCGCTAAGATTATAACAATTTCTTAAAGCATTCATTTTAGCAAAGTACTGCTGCTATAGAGTTGATTGGAGATCATACATGCTGTGTCGTCTGTCTTGTCTTGAGAGGATAAGCAACAGACATTGTTGGACTACTTTGTTTTCAAGACAAAATTGCACAATCTTTATTGAGTCCTCTGTGGATTAATTTAACTTGATCCGATTCTCTTTGCACCTGCAGGACGCACCAGTAGCTTCTTCCTTCCTCCTTCCAAAATGGCTACATATGGTCAATGGTTACATTTTCATCTCCAGTTCACTTTGAAGCTCATCTTTCACATCCATTGGTTCGGTACAAACCAAAAATCTGGAGATGAAAATTTCACCCAGAGCACATCAATTGTGATGCTGACCCTCAACCTGTCGCAGAGGTCCTGATGGACTGATCGCTGCAGTATCAAGCAGGTCCCACACCACTGACGACACAAGGGTGCCAATTCGATCGCGCCATACTCAGCTGTGGCCGTTCTAAGCTCAGACTTGTGACAAATTCCTTTTCGTTAATTCCAATTCCAATTCCTTTTTTACAAATATTCTTCAATTCCAAGTCATTTTGGTCAATTGCAGTTCCCCAATACCTTAACCGATTCCTTTTACCTCAAAAAGTTAAATTCCACTTCCAATTCTTTTAAAAAATATTCTTCAATTCCAATTCCAATTCTTCAATTCCAAGAAACTGGAATTGAATAATATTTTTTAAAAGGAATTGGAATTGGAATAGGAATTGGAATTGAACTTTTCGAGGTAAAAGGAATTGGTAAAGGAATTGGGGAACTGAAATTGACCAAAAGGAATTGGCATTGAAGAATATTTGTAAAAAGGAATTGGAATTGATGAAAAGGAATTTGTCACAAGTGGAATTTGTCACAAGTCTGTCTAAGCTGTGGAGTTTTTCTGGGCATTAACTGTATCTACTCCTAAACTGATGCTGTGAGAAGAGCTGCGGCTTTCCAGTGGTCGCCCACAACTATTGGCCAGTGCAATGGCGCAGCTCAGGCCCCTGTGAAGGCCGGCATCCTTTATTCATGTGCATTAGCTGGACTCAGGCCTCTATGAAGGCTAGCCTCCTTCACTTCTTTGCTCTAGCCCAACTGAGGCCACTGTGAAGACCGGGTTCCTTCACTCTTGAGCACTGACCCAGCTCAGGCCCCAGTAAAAGCCAGCTGCCTTATTTCATGTGCATTAGCCTGCCTTAAGCCCCTGTGAAGGCCATATGCTTCAGTCATCTCTAATGACCCTTGAAGCATCCAGATCCTGCTTTACCAGGGCTCTCGTCCCCCAACCCAATCTGTCCCACGGAAAATGGAATTCCATTCGCTCTTCATCCCTGCACTCATCCTCCCACGCCTCTATCCGTTCCAACCCCTATAAACGGACCCCACTGAAAGTAAACTCTCCACATCGAGGGTACGGAAAATCACAGGGGTGGACGGACTTCTATTCTGTGGTCATCGAAAGACATGCTGATTGCACATTTATGTCAGCATGGAATATGTGGCTTCCCTGCTTGAGGGAATGTGCGATGAGAACTGTAGATGGGCATTTAAAGGCCTGAACACACAATCATTTTGCTGTCAGGAGACACTGGGTGTGCAGCTGATGTAGAATGAAATTCTGAGTAGCTGAGGATCGTTCTGTCGTTTATGCCTGCGTTCCAGGGCTCATAGAGTAAGTCAGAGTGAGGGGCTCCGCGTGGGATTTACACATCGATTTATACCAGCCTCTACAGGCAGCAGGACACAACTCTTCTGTGCTTCATATGAAAAGATCTGCTGTCTGTCTTAGTGTCATTATGGAGCCAGAGCTAGTGTGTGCGCGCGCGCGCGTGCGTGTGTGTGTGTGTGTGTGTGTGTGAGAGAGAGGAAGAGAAGGTTACAGTATGAGCTATACAGACACATTGCAGGAAAACCTCGGAACTCAAAGCAGATCCGTAGCGGATTTTTTGGGTTTTCCGTGCAAGTGAAAAACGTGCAGCTCTCGCATTCTTTCCACTCTGGAATTTCCTTTTGGAAACACCTGGAATCTGAGTCCTCCGCCAAGCCTAAACGTTCCCGTTCTTACTTGAAATTCACTGCAGATGGGAACAGAGCTGTCCTTTTTGTTCAGTATTTATAACCACTACAAATGTACTGGGGCATGTTGCGTGCATTTCTCCATACATGCTTCAATTGCAGAGTAAAAGCATGCTCATGTTTTTTATTAATTTTCTGGCGATATTTGAAAAGAGAGTGCTAAGCCGCTAAACGTAGGGTGGTGCTTTGGGTCAAAGGCTGCTAGTTAATGCACCCTCATTTTTGATTCGTACCCTAAAAAATCATGGGTCTCCCCGCACACCCACCCCCAGACAGCAACTTAGTCTCTTTCCCCCACTCTGGTCTTAATAATGAGCTAACAGTCAAGATAGAAGTGTAATTTACAAGCATATGCTTGTAACCAATGTCCTGCAAAGATGCTGCAAGCTTTGCTATGTCAGGGGGTAATAAAATCTTCAGTATGTGATTTGTTTTGCAGGTTTGTTTTTTTTTTCTTTTTTTTCTTTTTTTTTTGTTTCTTTCAGGAGTCCGGGATGTAATGAGTATAGCGTGATTAATTATGCAGAGCAGCAATCAGGGAGAGGAGCGCTGGGTTTCCGGCTTGTTGGAATAGGGGCTGCAGACGCCGACTGGCTCTGGGGAAAAAAAAAAAAAAACAGAACTGGAGCTGGGGAGACCCCAGTTAAAAAGCAAAAATCATCCCTATAAATGCTGAGTGTATGCAAAACCTTCCCCAAGTCCAGTGCTTTCCGAAAATATAAGTTTAGTTGTAGAAAATTACCAGTCCAGTATTCTTGCCCAGCCTAGCAGATTGGACCACAGTGCATATAGCTTTAAGTCCAGTCCTGGAGGGCCACAGTGTCAGCAGGTTTAACTCCTGTCCTAGAGGGCCACAGTGTCTGCAGGTTTAACTCCAGTCCTTGAGGGCCACAGTGTCTGCAGGGGTAACTCCAGTCCTAAAGGGCCACAGTGTGTGCAGGTTTAACTCCAGTCCTGGAGGGCCACAGTGTCTGCAAGTTTAACTCCTGTACTAGAGGGCCACAGTGTCTGCAGGTTTAACTCCAGTCCTGGAGGACCACAGTGTCTGCAGGGTTAACTCCAATCCTGGAAGGCCACAGTGTCTGCAGGTTTAACTCCAGTCCTGGAGGGCCACAGTGTCTGCAGGTTTAACTCCAGTCCTGGAGGGCCACAGTGTCTGCAGGTTTAACTCCAGTCCTAGAGGGCCACAGTGTCTGCAGGTTTAACTTCAGTCCTGGAGGGCCACAGTGTCTGCAGGTTTAACTCCAGTCCTGAGTTGACACAGTGTCCTCAGGTTTAACTCCAGTCCTCAAGGGCCACAGTGTCTGCAGGGTTAACTCCAGTCCTGGAGGGCCACAGTGTCTGCAGGTTTAACTCCAGTCCTGGAGGGCCACAGTGTCTGCAGGTTTAACTCCAGTCCTGGAGGGCCACAGTGTCTGCAGGTTTAACTCCAGTCCTGCGGGGACACAGTGTCTGCAGGTTTAACTCCAGTCCTAGAGGGCCACAGTGTCTGCAGGTTTAACTCCAGTCCTGGAGGGC
Source organism: Gymnothorax reevesii (assembly GCA_029721435.1). Classification (NCBI taxonomy): domain Eukaryota; kingdom Metazoa; phylum Chordata; class Actinopteri; order Anguilliformes; family Muraenidae; genus Gymnothorax; species Gymnothorax reevesii. The sequence continues at coordinate 35,932,731 of CM056587.1, forward strand.
CACAGTTATAACTGTTATTACAAGAATAATTATTGGAACAACGGTTCCTCTGCATACTGGAGAAATATCAATATGTAGGTGTACATAACTGATTAGTTTCCCTGTACGCTTTAAATAATGGAGTTTTTCAGGTTGCTTTAGGGGTTTTTCCACTGTTCTTGTTCATTTGCATAATGTAAAGTAGGCAGTGGCTTTTTTCGTGGTGCAATTAGCAGATTCAGCCTGTCAGCGACAGCGACTCAATTATTTCAAGAACATTGCAGATTTTGAATAATGTATCTGTTTCCTTTATGTCAGTGTCATTATATTTGATTATATTACCAGCTCACTGGAACAGGGCAGAACACTAACTCATACAGGCTGCACTCGTCTGACAGCACAAAGCCTTAATGGTGCTACATTTCTGGAATTTTCCATTCTAGCTCTGCAATGATGAGCATCAGTTTTGTTTGCCATGTTTGTGCATAATTATGCACAATCCTGATGGAGCGCACCATAATTATTCATTCCCACATTAATATGTGCATATGCAATTTCCCTTTTAATTATGACTGATTTGGTAACGAGCTATGACCTGTTTAGAAGACTCTCACTGGTGAGTTTTTTAGAGTAGGTGTCTGAGTGGTGGACATTTCCTGGGTTTTTGCTTAATTGGCTGGCTTTAACAAGCATGCCTGTGATTGGCCAATGTTTCCAAGTTCACCTCGTTGCCATCCCCGACCCTTCATTTCCTGTGCTGACCGAAGTGAGCAGCTAAACACCATATCACAGAGGCTAGGAGAGAAAAAGAGAGAGGAAGGGAGAGAGAAGGAGAGAGGGATTGAGAGAATGAGAGCAAGAGTGGAGAGGTGGGAGAGTGGCAGTGAGAGATGGAGGGAAAGAGAGAGTGAATGTGACTGTTGGAGAGAGAGAGATACAGAACGAGAGAGGGAGAAACGCCTGTCGATCAGAGGAACTCTCCGCCATGGAATATAATTTCCATTCCAATATTTTCAGAATATATTTTTCCTTTGAAATCATCAAAGGAAACAGGATGCTGGGAAACTCAGGAATTACATTACGTTATGGAGGTCAGACAGCAGCTCTACAAACATCAACAAAAATATTCAAAAACTGGTAAGACTACAATCAAGGCATTAACCTTTTGAATTTCCTTCCCAAGCCTTTGCTTCCCTGAGACAATCCAAACTGTGTTTGTTAGGCTGTTCCTCATCTAATACATGTAGTCCCCAAAACAGAAGTGACACTAAGCACCTGAATCAATTCTAGAAATGTCTGTTCGCACTGAAGGTAATATGCCAGCATTTGAAAAGTGGTCTCCTAATGTAGGTTGTGATGGTAAAACAGAATGTGTGTTACCTTTATCGCAGAATTTACATCCATTTGAATGACAGGCAACAAATTCAGGTTATTTAATTTGGCAAATGGGAATATGGGCAAGACAAGAATATATCCATGTTCTGTCCACTGGAGCTATGAATAGGCAGGAACTTCCAAGTGGTACACAGTACAGTAGTAATCCTAGGCCCAGCTCTGCCCCTGTGTATTAGGGTCCATCGTAATAGAGTCCAGTCCCTCACTATTAAAACAGTGCTGCAGAAATTATGGGATTTTCATGAGATGGATGTGAACACCTACAAATTCAAGATAGTCTTGGCTATCCTCATAATTGCACTATTTTATAATCCAGTTGTGTGTTGGAGGCAAAATGTGAAAATGGTTTAAAAATTGTGTTTAAATGCTTTCGGTGCGCTGCGTTGTTAGGATTCAGTCATCTTAAGTTTTCAGGGCCTTCATTCATCTCGGTTGATTGTCACTGTGAAAAGCAGTTGATTTGATCAGTGTATTTTTAATTTGTTACAGCTCTGCTTGGAGCACAAGGGAAGGGAAGCCATTTTACTGCTGTATCTAATATTAGAGACTGGCGCTGAGACGAAGCCAGCTGGGTGTTGAGCAGGGAAACCGTTGGCGTGCTGTAGCTCTGATTAATTGTCTGACAGTCTGAAAGTGTGAAGTTCTCTCCTGGACGCTGATTTGCCGCTATGCCATCTGTAACAGGACAGGAGGCTCGAGATGTCGAATGAAAATTTTTGGACTTTTTTTTTATATTCAGGCAGGTTGTCATTTGTGAAAAATTAAGGCTAATGCTGTCTGGAAAGGCACTTAACATCCTTAATAATTTAGCTAAAAAATATAGGATTCATGCACTATATTAAATTGTAATAAAGGGCTGTACATAACAAACAGAAGACGTCTCATTTTCAGTGCACTTGAAATGGAAAAAAGAATTGACATTTCTGGTCTATTGCAGTAACTCTACATCTGCGTGATTGAAGATCTTGATAAAGTCTGGGCACCAATAAACTGTTGGCCCCACTAAATTGTATGCCCCTCTAATTTATGGGCCCTTCTAAATTGTGGACCCCTCAAAACTGTGGGCCCTTATAAACTGTGGACCCCTCTGAACTGTGGGCTCTTATAAATTGTGGACCCCTCTAAACTGGGGGCCCTTATATATTTTGGACCCCTCTAAACTGTGGGCCCTTATAAACTGTGAACCCCTCTAAACTGTGGGCCCTTATAAACTGTGGACCCCTCTAAACTGTGGGCCTTTATTAATTGTGAACACCTCTAAGCTGCATGCCCTTAAAAATAAAGGGATCATCATTTACAAGTTTTTAAAGCTTGACAACAAACTTCAAACACTGGGAGAACAGTGCCAAATTTGAGACTCTGAAAGTATGTCGGCAAAACATTGTAAAAAGAGTGCTGTTGCTGCTACGAATGAAATCCCAAATGCTAACTAATGTTTGTGGGGATTCAGATTTTCTTTAGCCAATCAAAACACTCCTTCAGCTTTGATAACATTTTTCAGTTTTGAATTGTTTTGCAGTTTTAAGATATGGCAAGGTATTCATCCCATAAAAACACTAGCAATCTTTCCAAACTTCAAGAGAGAGAGCATCACCTATACGTGCTGGTGGAGAAATGGAGACAGCCTTGCTTGTGGGTCATCTTTTATTTCCCTATGAACCCAAGGTAGGCTGATGTATGTGTAGCAGCCTAGAGCCCACATGAAGTAAACTAAGTTATACAAACATGGGTTAGTGATTAAAAGTAGGCAAGTAACGTGATTGTTCAGGTATAAATATGAGTGCATTCATAAATTCAAGAGTAGCCATTCAGAAATTCACTGTTTCTGTTTCAGAGCGCCCTGGGCATCCTCTTGGCATTCAGTCTGCACCGAAAGGGAGGACGTGTCAAATTGTTGGCTAACGTTACAGGCTATCAATAACATTACGGCGGTGTTGATAATACTAATTTGTTCAAATCAATGCTGTTGCATTTGCTACTTAAGACTTTTGATTCGCTAACTGAAAATATGAGAAAAAAAAAACACTTAATTCTGATATTAATTGATATATATATTGTTGTAGTGGTAAAATAGGAATTAGGGATTGGTAATTTTTTATCTGTAGAGTTCCTCCCTCTTGATTCAACCTGCATATAAACCATGGAAAAATTGCGAAAGTCAACCAGCATAGTGTGAAATAGTATTACTGCTGAGGTTGCTTGTTATCACCAGAAACCTTACAGGGTAAATCTTACTTGAGGCGTTTTATCAGTTATACGCTATTCTGTTTTGATGAAGACCCTTTTGAAATGTGGTCTTTTCTAAACTGTGGGTCTCTGTAAACTCTGGGCTCTCAAAACCAGGGGCTCTGAACGTCAGTCTTCAGGGCCCTGTGTGTGTGCTGGTTTTCGTTACAGCCACAGCTGCAATTCCAGAATTAAACAAGCTTTTATTTAGTCTTAATTATGTGCATTTCATGTTTAGCGCAGTTAACTAAACCACACTTTGACTGACATACCCATGCATGCCGTGAAGAATAAAAATCCATCAAAATTTGCATCAAAAAAGGGAAACAAATCAATGGATCAAATTTCAAAAAAATAGAATAAATAAATAGTCAGTTCCTAATTGGTGAAAACCTATTGACACATTGTTGCAAAAAATAACCATTTAGGAGCCAAGCAAATTATACTGTAGAATCAAAGCTGTTTTGTGTCATATGAATGCCACTAAGGTCAAACTAATTACCTTGAAAGAAATCTGAACGCCTTTGTTCATCAACCTTATTTGGAGCTTACTGATTCTCTCAGGGTCTAATTTGATTTCTTTAATAAAAATGTTGTTACCTAAAGTTGCTGGAAATGTTCAAAAATAGCCACATGATAAAGGATCGTTTTTCTTAATGGCACTCATGGATATTTCTGCAATAAATGTGGCTTAAGAGAATAACTAACAGCTCTAGTGCACCCAATTTAGACAAAGTAGCAACTCGTTAAAATCCTACTTTTGCAATTGTGGTTGGAACAAAAAAGGTGCAAACTTCTAAACTGTGGGCTCTCTTAACTATGGGTCCTCTAAACTATGAGCCCCTTTAAACTGTGGGCCCCTTTAAACTTTGAGCCCTTCTAAACTGTGGGCCCTCTAAACCAATGTTCCCCAACCCTCTCTTGGAGGCCCACCTGTCCTGCTTGTTTTAGATTTCTCCCTGCTTCAGCACAGGTGATTCAAATGATCAGCACGTTAATCACACCCTAAAGCTGACTGATGACAGCCTGATCATTTGAATCACCTGTGCTGGAGCAGGGAGAGATCTAAAACAAGCAGGACAGGTGGGCCTGCAGGAGAGGGTTGGGGAACACTGCTAAACTATGGGTCCTCAAAACCATGTGCCCCTTTAAACTGTGACTCCCCTGATTTGCATTGGGTTCAGTATGTGAGGGGTTGCGCCTGATAAGGCACAATAGGAAACCGAACAGCACGACTCCACTCTCTGCTTCTGCATGAGCAGCAGTGTCATTAGGCCTCAACTACAGCAGCACTTTCTAGAGCTGAGCATATCGGTATTTACAAGTCAGATTTCTCCCAGACTGCATGCAGGGTTTGTGACCTGGCTTGTCACAGAAAAAGAAAATGAATGCATGGGGCCCAGTGAGACTGGGCAAAGGGCTCTCGTAAATGATTTATCGCCACTGGGGTTCATACATTATTACTTTGAGTCCGTTCCATAGCGCCAGTTGAGTCACGTAGCTGATTGTGGGGGGTTCTTAAACTGAATTTGGGCAAAAATATTCTCTTCAAAGGATAACAAACTGAATCTTGTTTCATGGAGCAGGATTTACCAAGTAGATGAAGTACAACTAAACAGACCTGTCCCAGGTTTTATGCAGTGTAGTTAGTTATACAGCTAACTCAGTAATTATAACCCATTGCAGTACACAAACTAAGTGTGATCTGCCATTTTTTAGAACAGGGCTGTGCGCTTATATGTTTTCCCAAGATTACATGCGCAAAGGCGGACCTTTATGCGTTCATATTACAATGTAGATGTGCATCTTAATCAGTTTTTCTCTGAGAGGCGATTATTCACCACTTAATACAAAACAAAATATATGTGTTTAAAACAAAGCAAAATTTAAACTAAGTGCCAATCCCCCAAACTGGTACAGGAGGGAAAGTGGCTCTCATTCTCACAACCGTGGGTGGAATAGGGGGGAAGGTTTGTTTTAAGCTTCGAACCGTCTTATTGATGCCACGCTCCAGACGAGACCATTTAAGTTTTTTTGAAAGATGCCGCTTGCGATATATTCCACACATTTGATAAGCTGAGAATGGTTAGGGGAATAACAGAACTGACACTTACAATTCCCTCAGCGGTTGGGGGAATAGCCTTTGCCAAATTTAAAAGCTAATTCATTTGGGCCCTTCCGGCTCTCTGTGCATGCACTGTGTCCATAGGAAATGTATTTTTGCATTTGTGTGTATTTTTCACAAAAGCTACCTTCCATCCCCTCCTGATCTCAGTTCATTAGAATTGTTTATCTGCACAAACCACAAACAAAACACTCATCATCGCCGCCTCATTATCAGCTGGCTAACTCACAATGCAGTGGAGTATTGCACTCTTGATTATAACTCTCTCACACTCCAATCACGAGAATTCCCCAAGCGCACCCTTGTGATTGGTCACCCTAATGTGCTGCAATCTTTTATAATTACGTTACATGTGCCTGTCGGCGATTAAGGCATTAAACACTATATTTTTTAAGTAGGGTCACGAATGGCAAAATGGGCACAAAATGACTTAATTAAACAGCAGTCTTCTTCTCGCTAATTTAAGGGCAAAGTACACTTCCCTAAGAAAGCCAAAGAGAGAAGACAGGCAGATGCAGGCAGTTAATTTTGCAGAAAATGAAGCAAACGCACTAGTATTCACACATTTTCATCGCTTTTACATTTTAGATTTTGCAGCCACACCATTGAAAATGCAAAATGAGCCTTTTGACCCTGTGTTCAGAGAGTCATTGCGTTGCATTGTACTTTTAAGAAAAGTATTAATACTAAGTGTCTAACGGTGCATTTAGACTGGCGCCAGGGGCACTGTGCAAGCCAAATTTTTGGGTGGGCACAGCTTTGTATAATGTACAATTTTAATGTTTCCTTGACATAAGTAATACCCATGCAAATAAGCTTTATCAGGCCTTTTCTTGAACAATCTTTAGGTGCACAAACATTTGCCCGCGTAAACTTAATTTTACAGCCTTAGGTGCACATTTTTTTTATGCGGCCCAAATGCAATTTTAGGTGCGCGACCCGCGCCCTGCATGAAAAGTTAAGGTGAAATTAATGTACTACATAATTAAACTAAACTAATGAAAGCAATATATTATGGCGACCTTTAATATATGTAAATCTACCATGTGCAACACCATCTTTCTCAGGCCTACCAAAGAGCGTAAGACTATGAAACTGCAACATTTTCTATCGCATCCGTCTTTGCCATATTCTGCGCTTGCGCGTACAGGCCCAGGCTTCTGTCAGAGATGGCGGAATCAGGCGTGTCTCCTTCAGCTGGTAGGTAAAATTTCCAAATATGACGTTATTGTTAATGCAAATGTATATCAATGAATTGTAAGACGTAGCTGTTACGTCCACTTTCTCGTAAATTCACTTATTTTAGCATGTCACCACCGAAAATGAACGATGAAATGTGCACTGTCGATGTGCACAGCCTCCCATTCCTTGTCTATGGAGAGCGGCGAGAGCGTCTGAAGCAGTGGTGCAATGCTTGATGGGAGCAGCGTGTCAAATTTTGTGCTTGCAGCGCGTTTATGGTAATGGTCTGGTTAACAAGAAGCGAGTATCCAATCAAGTGATTGCAGACGGTGTGTACGTTGTCCTCCAGGTCACTGAGCCAAAGATCACGTAAAGAAATAGAAGAGACGCTGGTAATTGTTGTTTCATCTTTTCTGAGTTTATTAGCGGGTTCCTTGCCAAATTAAAGGGACAATGACTAAAGAAACAGCAGGAGGAAGAAGGTGGCAGAGATTTCTGGTGTCCTTAGTAGGTTTACCGTTTTATCTAAAGATGAAATGAAATCCTGTAATATGCTGATCAATGATGCATGAGAGGGGCTCGCATGACTTTGTTTTTATAATGTGAGATATGCACTTCGTTGGAAGACTGGATATCGTTCATAAGTATTAAAACTCAATATCCTAACTGCGGGAGCTTTTATCTACGACCGTCGTCCCTCCCAAAGTCAAAATCGAGGCGGAAAAAAATAACAATTGGATGAATTGATATTGCTATTGATATTAGTTTACTTTGACCAGCATTGCAAGTATTACACTGAGAATAATGTCACTGGGAACACTGAACTGCCCATAAGTGGCCAAACCAGGGGGAGCTTGGCGTTTGCAGGCGTTGACGCGTTGCGCCAGCGTAAATGCACCTTGAGCCGAATGCAATCTTCTCTTAGAAACGAAGGAAAGCTGATATTAAATCTCTGACTACACAGACTTAATCACAAACATAATGTGCTCAGTGCTTCAAGTATCCTGACAATCCCTTGTTCCTGAAGAGGAACTAAAGCTGAAGGACTCTCCATGTGAATCTTGTCTGCTCTTAAGCCACACAGCACTGAGTGTAAATGAGCTCCGAAGCCAGTGTTTCAGCTTTTGATTATTCAGGTTAACTGTGAAAGTGCACCCAGGTTTTGCTCTGTACATCGAGTTACTTTCAAGTGTTTGTCTTGCTGAGAGCTTATCTGTTCATATTATTCCTCCTTAGACAAACTTCTTACCGTAAAAAAAGATTAATTGCTGCAGCAAGCAGCAATGGGATGAAGCTGGACAGTAGTGGAGAACAAGCAACAGCATATTCATCAGCTATAATCATCACACTGAATGCCACCTATCAGGCAAAAGACTTGAAAACATGTCTTTGATGCACCACTCAAGGCTTGAGTAAGCAACCTTTTGTACCATTGGCAAGCTCCGAACAGGATGTACTATCTTGGCAGATAGATGAACTGGCTGCTGCAGCTTTGCATGTCATTATATTTTTGTGCCTCATATTAGTCTGGATATAAAATTCATGTAAAAAAAAGTCAAATTGTGCTGGAAAAAAAATTTTGAAACTTGGTAGAAATACAGGAGACATAGTAAATGTTTTGTGTATTATTTACATGGAGGTTAATAATTCTGTTGAATACCTGCATCATGCATTAACTCTCTACAATCAGCGAGGAGAACGGCTGCGCGGGCCACCCTGAGCCTGATTGACTCTATTGCTGTGACCCAAACGCGTTAAACATGATTCAACATAAAACTCAGTATGAACACTTTCCATTCACCATCACACACGATACTGTGCATCCATTTCCATTAGTTCATCTGACCATTTTCTGTTATTCCTTCTCACCCCTCTTACCCATAATGCACTCTCTGAATGCACCAATGCTGTATTTTGCATTGCCAGAAACAAGATTTAGCCTTCTGGAAATTAGCGATTAGTGATACCAAAAGAAGAATATGATCTAGCTGAGTGAAAGCATGGAATGATCAAGCTAGATGCGTGTTTCTGCATTTAATGAATGGAAGATTGCACCACTTGTGCGTAAATGGAGCATAGCGGTGAGTGACACAGACTATTAAACTCCATCACAAGCTTTATGCTTATTTGTGAATTGAAATTCTCCTAAAAATAGCCAACTTTAGCAAAAGCCTGTCTAGTGCTGATTGCAATTGTAAAACTCAATTTAGAATGCTAAATTAACTGCACTCACTGCAGACACTACATTTTAAATATTTGCAAACAAGTCCCTCAGTTGAAAGAACCTACTGTGCCAATATCAATACGAGGCACTAACCTATTCATCATCATTAGTGTATGACACCCCAAAATGTGTTTCAGACTCAGTTCTGAGTTGAATTTCAAACAAGACAATAATAATAAATTATAATACATTTTATTTGTATTGCACCTTTAATTCAAAACAAATACAAAGGTGCTACTGAGTATAAAAAAAAATGAAAGAAGTAGAAAAATTGGCAGCAAACATTTAATTTGAAAAAATATTGCTTTACCAGGCCTTGTGAAAACCAAGCAACGCATTTCTCACCTTGCGAATGAACAAAATAAGCAGCGGAGGTGAGTGAGCTTGACTGTCCTTAAATACACCTGCATATTACGTTCTGTGTTGTTGCTGCTCTCTGATTGGTGTATTTGCACTGACGCAGACTCAACAGTGTCGGCCGATGTAGACTCTGCCTTGAGTTTCCTGTCTGATCTGATTCAACTCATTTTTTTAAATTTCAATTATAGTGGCTGCATCCTTTTAAATTCCAGTCAGTAGAACTATGAAGCAAGTAGGATTTTATTTCATTTCCCAGCCTCTCTGTGCCACGACGGATTTCCCCATCACCTCAGAGTACTTGAATGCCATTTTGATGGGGTTTACTGAAAGCGGATATATAAAATGATCCAGATTTTTAGCTGCTGGTCTGTCGTGCACATTGAAGTAGGTCAAGAGAAGCTTATTGAAAGTCACTGGAACAAGATGCCTTTCATATTTCCAAGCAAAGGAAGCACAATTTCAGGGCTGATTTGGAAAAAAAAAAGAGAGAGAGAGAAAAACCAATGAAAATGGAGCAGCAGCTGGGCAGGGAGAAAGCATCTCCTGCGGGAGTCATGGTGACAGAATGAAAGTTAATCGATAAGGCCTGTGACATCATCTGTTGTCATGGTGCCTTCACCCCACAGACGGATATTATCTATGCAGCAGGTAGCTTGTTTGCCAAACAGTGCACAGAATAACCCTTTCCCCTCTGCTGCTTGCACCAACGGTTCCCTGGTCCTTTGCGTAGACAACTGATATTTCAACAACTATGGATATGGCCTTCTGGAGACTGCATACACTTAACATTTCCCAAATTAAATCTATCGCACAGCGACATTTTCCAGTAAATTCATGCTAAGTGTCATCACCTCAGTGAAGATTTGCCCTGAGTGTCCATCAATGCCTTCAGGTTGTCTGCTTTCAACATCCATTCCACTCCCACCATGAGGCACCTTTGCCAGAACCGGAAATAACACGGCTAATTATCCTGCTGAGTACATGAATAGAACAGACAGAAAAACATGTTTAAAATAAAGTGAATCATTCCGAAATTGTCTTCTGACATTTCGATCCAACTGAGCAAATCTATCCCCCTTAATTTTACATTTTTGAAGCACATAGTCACTGTAAAACTTGTTTCCAAGATTATATGTTTGTTCTGTGGAGGGTAGGGTATCAGAATGTTCTGTAGATTTGAGGGTGAAGGGCTGGAACTGATTGTCCATCTCCGCTTCAATTCTGGGTCCCCAGTCTGTCAACACCGAGAAACATAATTCTTAAAGTTCTTGTAGAACTAGTTATCTGTGTAGTCTTTCCCAGAATGAAGCCCATACCATCTTTACTCCTGGAAGACTTCTTACACCCTATCATGCTACTGACCTGTTGCCAATCTATATTATTACTTGTGACTATAGGTGTATTTTTTAACCCTATTGTGCAAAAACCAAATCTGGCTATTTATATATGACCTTATTTAAGGCTTTATAATTCAAGATTGCAGCTTCACAGAGAGGAAAGGAATGGCTCAACTGAGTCAAGACACTTGGAGCATTTATAATTTCATTGTATTTCAGTTTATTTTCATGATTTTGGTAGAGAAAAAGGGCTGCAAACATGAAACATCTTCACAAAAATTCAGCATTGAAACTAAAAAAAAATTACTGAGAATTTAAAAATGGCTGGGGGTTAAAACTATATATATCTGGGATCATAAACTCCTTGACCACAAGTATAAATCATTTCAGAATTAAATACTAAATTACCTATTTTCTGGGAGCCAAATAAGACAGTTATCCAGGTGGCTCCCCAAAGTCTAAGATCCCTAAAAATGTTGCACTGTCAAATCATAAAATAATCATATATTTAACACCAATCAACTTTTGATGCATGAAATTCAACATGAAATGATGATTTTCTGGTTGACTTTAGCATGAGTTTGTCAATATAGGAGCAGTTGGATATCAGTGGTCACCCGTAACCTTCAAGCACAAAACATGCCTTTTCTTCATGATAAAGTTTAGAGTTTAGTAAATTTTCTTAAGCCACAAGCCAACACACATACTCATTAAAGGAACTGCTTATTTTATGGTCAGAACCTTCACCCTGCAATGAAAAGCTAGCAGTTCCCACTTCCAAGCGTCAACCTTATATAAACACTTTCCACACCTTATAAGGAACAAGTATAACTCACTAACTCAGTAATATCTGAAATATACCTGATTATAACAGAACAGACATTCCACTTTTAGAAACAATCAGGCAATATTATGTCCAAGATTGAACAGAATGGGGCAATGAAGGCACCGTCCAAAGTCCTTGAGCAGTTCACATTTTAAACGACAGCAAAAACCTAGGCATTTGATTTCAGTGAATACAGAATAAATTCCAAAACTGAGAGCGACATTGCGCAGAATGCAAGCACAGTAGCAGTAACCTTTCTTCATCGAATCCCTCCTCCGGAGACAGATGTATCTGGTCGAAGGAACCCTCCGGGGGCCTCATTTATCAAAAAGGGTGTAAAAGTGCTACTAAATTTTCATGTACGGCGAAAAGCCAAAAAATGGCATACACCCAAAATATTTACACCCTTTTCAGATCTATCAAACTGTGCGTATGCACAGCTCTCCGCAATTTCCGTTGATAAATCACACCGGACCCAAGAAAAGTGCGAACGTGAACACGCCTCATATCCCGCCCTCTACACGCCCAGGCACAACCATATATGGTCAATGCAAGTGAGTACCTGCATATAAAGTAGCCATGTGCGCTCTGGGGATTTGTAGAGTGACGTCAGTGGAAAACTGAAACATGGATGGGAAACGCGGAAAGAAGCGAAACTTCTCTGACAGTGAGATACACATGCTTGTTAGTGAGGTGCAGGTGAGGAAAAAAGTCCTCTCCGGCAGGTATTTGCACTTATTCTGTATGATCACTTCGTCTTGTGGTTTATTTAGGAACAAGAACATATAACGAAGAACACATAACAGAAATGAACAAATATTGTTAGACCAAACAATTTCTCCGCCGGAAATGAAAACAATCTCATCTAATCAGCCACAGCCCCAGCATCACCAACAAGCGTAAAACCGCCGAGTGCTGCGGTCACAAGTCTTACAGTGGCAATAAAAAAAGAACCGTCTTGTCAAATCTTTTGTCAAATGCAGTAGGTGTGTGTTTTGTTTCAGTTGCAGAGAGGGACAAAAATTACAATGTCGTGTTTGATAGACATGAATTTATTTCTGTCTCAACTTGTGGTCATCAAATGTACGAGGAATGAAATATGAGGTTCTTGCAATACTGAAAACTAAACACAACTTTGCTAGACTGAAACTGAGAAACTCGTGGCCTATGCACACACATTCTTTAGCTCAACATTGACGATATCTATTCCTCATTTAAATCCTGTGATAGTAACTGAGCACTTCAGGCCAGTTTTGGGAGTCTTTTTTTCTTTAAATCTCATCATTTTTAGCTGCGAAATCATGCACAACTTTGAGAGAATACAAGCTACCGTATTGATATGCAAAGGCTTGTATACTATTCTGACTGTCCAATGAACTTCTTTCAGTTATTGTGGAAAGTGGGAATTGGATAAAAAACGAGTCAATTGATACATTGTTACCGGGTGGGGGGACGGGTGGATGTTTGCACCGGGGCCAATCACAATGTTAAGCTACTGGGTGTTACGGTGTCAGGATGTTCTCTGGATGGAAAGATGCATCTATGCTCTGTGGATTCTGTAGGGTTTGAGGATCTTCTGTGGATGTTTGTGGATTTTGGAAATATGCAAGTATTGCGAATTAGATTAATAGTTTTGCTGCACGCAAAGCCATTTGTTTAGCAAAAAATGTAGCTTCGTTGAAGCATGTTAACGTTGGTATTGGGTAAAATCTGAATACCCTATATCGCAGGTCTTCATATTTGGCCCTAGTTGTTTTTCCTTTCTTTTGGTCTGTTCTTAAGGTCATATTTTGTCAGAAATGGCTGTACTGAAATGTACGCTTTGAGAAATACGTAAAAAATTACTACAAACCCAAAACCAGTGAAGTTGGCACGTTGTGTAAATCGTAAATAAAAACGGAATACAATGATTTGCAAATCCTTTTCAACCTATATTCAATTAAATACACTGCAAAGACAAGTTACTTAATGTTCGAACAGGTAAACTTTGTAATTTTTTGCAAATATTAGCTCATTTGGAATTTGATGCCTGCAACATGTTTCTTTGGGCTCAGGAACACTTCAGAAAACTACTGTCAGTAACAACAGTTCGTCGCTACATCTGCAAGTTCAAGTTAAAACTCTACAATGCAAAGCGAAAGCCATTTATCAACAGCACCCAGAAACAACGCCCGGCTTCGCTGGGCCCAAGCTCATCTAAGATGGACTGATGCAAAGTAGAAAAGTGTTCTGTGGTCTGACGAGTCCACATTTCAAATTGTTTTTGGAAACTGTGGACGTCATGTCCTCCGGACCAAAGAGGAAAAGAACGCAAAGTTCAAACGCCAGCATCTGTGATGGTATGGGGGTGTATTAGTGCCCAAGGCATGGGCAACTTACACATATGTGAAGGCACCATTAATGCTGAAAGGTACATACAGGTTTTGGAGCAACATATGTTGCCATCCAAGCAACATCTTTTTCATAGACGCCCCTGCTTATTTCAGCAAGACAATGCCAAGCCACATTGACATTCTGCACGTGTTACAACAGCATGGCTCCGTAGTAAAAGAGTGCGGGTACTAGACTGGCTTGTCTGTATTCCAGACCTGTCTTCCATTGAAAATGTGTGGCGCATTATGAAGCGTAAAATATGACAACGGAGACCCCGGACTGTTGAACAACTTAAGCTGTACATCAGGCAAGAATGGGAAAGAGTTCCACCTGAAAAGCTTCAAAAATTGGTCTCCTCAGTTCCCAAACGTTTACTGAGTGTCGTTAAAAAGAAAAGTGATGTAACACAGTGGTAAAAAGGCCCCTGTGCCAACTTTTTTGCAATGTGTTGCTGCCTTTAAATTCTAAGTTAATGATTATCCACTGAAGCTCAGCATGACCTCACTGAGGTTTTTTTTACCACCAATAGTTCATGAAAAAGTCCAAAGCAAAGTCTGGATGGATAGATTGCACGCTAGGGGGGTACATCAAAAAGCAGAATTACTGTCTTGTTGAATAAAATAAGCAAGTGAAAACGCGGTGGACTTCGCTGAAGTCCATGATTGTGGCAGGTTTATGAGGATTGCAGATTTTGGAGTTTCTTATTGCCATTCAAGAATTGCCTTTCAAAATTTAATGTAGTATAAGACTAGGCTAAGTCTATATAAGTTTGTGTTCTCAACTTATCTGACTGGTCTGTTTCTCTAAAAAGCCAAATAAGCTGGCAGCCAACCAGATGGGACTATTGGAGTATAGACTAGGCTGTTAGTCGATTGGCTGGAAGTTGACACCAGAGCATTTTATCAGCCGGGGCAACTGTTTTATTATCTCCAGGTCTGAGACATTTTCTGCTAAGCCTTTGGCATCAGGTACATCTCATTTTCATCAGTTCCAGGAGCTATATCATTTTGTGATTTGAGCTAAATTATCCTATCCTGATATACTTTGATAAAAAAATACACTCATTTACTGTTTCTTTCCTTCACTGTCCATCTGAATGACAATAGTGGAGTTTGCTTTGTATTCAGTTCTATCATGCGCAAAGATTGCCACTTTCTCCCTTTAACTCGCATTTTTGTCTCTCTTAGGAGGAGAGAGCCGTGCGCTTTGCAACTGCTTCAATAAAAAACAGCACACTTGAATTTTCAGTAAAATTAGGTTGCTAATGCCACTAAAGGAGCTGTGTCCCAATTACTGCGCACGCTAAGAACATACATCCTTGGATAGTGAATCTGCTTGACTGCAAGTCATCATCTGATGCCATCCTTGCTAATCTGTTCCCATTTTTGCACTGTATTTATATATTTTAGTTTCTTTGGCATTATACTTTTCATATTAAGGTGCTTTCTATGGAAATGCGAGGAATCAAAGCATTATTGTAACCATTAGCAAAGGGATAGAATTCAAGAATGTAAAGTGGTTGCCATCGCCAATAATCATAGAAGAAGAAAAGTACATTCGTGATTTTGACATGCGGTTGAGCGGAATTACTTCGTTAAAAGTTTTGAGCATGCACAACATTCGGGACACCGCTCCTTTAACGTCATTAATTTTTGCAAAGAGATTGACTGAAGCACAGTGCTGTTACCTGGCAACTGCAAGAAATGCACTTCCAGTGGTTTTTACAGAGCAGGCTCCATAGACTAAAAACTAAAATTATGCCTTGCGTTTCCTCCCCGACTTGGCGCGTTAGGTGTAAATGGCCACTTTGGCTTGTTTAAGTTGGAATTTTAATTGGGGTAAAATGAGCCAGTGCTTTCGTGAATTTACTGATGTTTTTTATAGTGTCAAAAATGCGAGGCTGCCATTGGGGTACATCTAGCCAAACCCTAGCCAGGCCATGTTTATATAATCGCACTTTAAAATGCAAACAGAAAGATTTTGTAAGGCGACACGCCGCGATGAGCCAGGCTGAGACGGTGCTGTGAATGTTACCATGGTGACCCTAATGGCCAGAAAATAAAAATGCTTTCAAATAAAACTAGGGGCGAACTTTTCTCTGCGCCGCGTTCAGAAAGGCTGTAATTACCATCACAAACCAGGCCGAGTACCAAAGAGTTGAGCTGCTTTGATGTGCTGCAGCAGGAGTGTATGATGGCAGGAGCTCCGTGAATCACAGCTCCTGGACAAACACTGAACACCTACTGCACCTTTAGAGCAGGGAGGGGTGGGGACAATTCTAACACTCTCAACATGTACTTTATCTTTAGGGCAAGGAAAGGTGGGGATGATTCTAACAAGCAACACCTACTGCGTCTTTAGAGCAGGGAAGAGTCTCACACTATCAACATGTACGTTTTCTTAAGGGCAATAGGAGGTGGGGATGATTATAACATTCATCACATACTCTATGTTTCAGGCGTTAAATGGAAAAAGCTAATAAGACACATTTCAGACGCTTTGAGAAAAATGGGGAAAACATATCTAACCCCATTAATAGGGCCATGCCTATTGCCATTCCTCTGTATGGTGTTTTTTTTTTTATCATTATCATTAATATACAGTTCCAGTGTGAAATGATGTGAAAGAAGCTAGTAAGTCCAAAGTAACATCAAAATCTTTTTCCATGAAATGGTATATTTGGAACAGAGAAAGATGGGGATGATTCTAATACGCAACGACTTACCCCTTTAGAGCAGGAAGTGAGGGGGACAATTCTAACACTCTCAACATGAATTCCGGCTTTAGAGCAGAAGGAGGTGGGGCCGATTCTAACACTCTGAACACGTTACTCCATTTTTGGAGCAGGGAGGGGTGGGGGCAATTCCTGGCAGTCTCTCTGCATGAGTTATGACTCTCTGATCAATCAAATGGAAAATATTGGTTCCGTGTTTGCGAAAAACCTATTTGCAATTAATAAAGTTTGGACACTAGATGTTCATTTCACATGACATGCTGGATATAATCGAAAGCACATATTAGTTCCAGCACCAGTTTACCACATGGGACAGGCAATCAATCCAAGTTATAATGAAAAACCCAATTTCAGGTGTATGAGAATTGGCAGTAATTATAGACTGAAATGGAGGTCAGCGCCAGGAACTCCCCTTGGTGAATACTGTATACATTTGACACAGCAAAAAAAAAAAAAAAGGATTCACGGCCAGGGAATTTAAATAAGTGGTGTGAGTTAACGGGAGAAGAGACATTAGAAAAGCACAAATACACAACTATACACACAACGCAAATGAACGCACGGAAACACAGATATTCGCATCACACTTTGCATTGCATTGCAAATGTTCAGTGACGCACTGTGTGGAGCCATTTTTGTGAGAGCTTTGGGACATATGAATTGTTGATGAAATACATAGGGCATTGCGGAGGACTTTGGTAATGGGTCTTCGATAACTATGCCTGAATTCACTCAAATACTGTGGTAAGTGGTACACAGGACCAGCAAAGAATGGTCTGTAAAATTACAGCAGCAAAATGACACAAATACAAACTCGATGTCAGAAGTGTTTTACTGTGCTGTAATGTGTATTTACAGACTGTTTAACGAATGAATGTGTATTTACAGGATGTATGTGCATATGGATGAACTGTGCGCATTTGTATGACTGTGTGAAAGTGTGTGTTGTGTTTATTTGCAGGACTGTGTGAATGCGGGCAGTGTACTTGTCACCCCCCCGGCGATAAGCGAGTTCATGGGAAGAACTGTGAGTGTGATGATCGGCAGTGTGAGGACCTGGAAGGACAGATCTGTGGGGGTGAGTAACAGCACCCGGATACTCACGCGGTTACCCCTCTTTCAAAAATACAACACCCCTTTCCTCACACGGTTACCCCTCTTTCAAAAATACAACACCCCTTCCTCACACGGCTACCCCACTTTCAAAAATACAAAACCCCTTTCCTCACACGGTTACCCCTCTTTCAAAAATACAACACCCCTTCCTCACACGGCTACCCCACTTTCAAAAATACAAAACCCCTTTCCTCACAGTTACCCCTCTTTCAAAAATACAGCACTTATTATCCAGACCATGAATCCAGTACGGAGGCGGAGCACAATCCAACAGGAGGGTTTATCAACAGTGATGTGGTAACAGTGGGGTGGAGCCTAGAAGGAAAAGGTTCATTCAGTTCAGATGCTGTGGCTGAAGCAGGGCAAAGTCAATCTAGAGGCCAGTGGCTCTCAGAGATGACTGTCAGCTGGAGTGTGCACTTCACCAGGGTCGAAATGTCCACACGGAGGATGAGAGAGCTTTCGGAGAACTTGGTTCCAAAGGGTTGGGATCTTGTTCCTAACAAACTGGACTGAGGATAGATGAACAAGAACTCAATCCTAATCCTGGACCTTGTGTAGGCTTGGGAGCATGTCCAAATTAACTGAGTAAAGAGCAAGGCTCCCTCAAATTACTTTCATTTAAAGGTTATTTTTCTAAACGTAAAGAGTTTCTACTAGAAAATACTGACTTGTTCTCAGCACGAATACCAAATTACAATCCAGTGGCGTACATTTCCAAGTAAGGGGTTTAAACACTCTTCGCAAGTACATCTGGAAGCAACAATCGAACTAGACACAGCCGAGGATGCGGACACACGCGAGACGTAAACCAATCAAAGGGGACAGGAGTACTAATAGTTGCTGAATGGGAGGAGAAATGGACGGAATTCTCATGAGGGTAGAGACAAAACACCCCTTTCCTCTCACAGTTACCTCTCTCTCAGTAATACCAGCTCTTTCCCTGTTTCTACATCGCTCTGTCTTTTTCATACGCTCCTGCATACAAATCAACACAAACACACACACTCATATATCACCCACCCAGCACTGTCTCTGAAATGGACAGATAAATAAATTCTAAAAATACAGGATGTTGCTGACTTGTGTTGCCCAGAGCACTGTGCTAAACTGCCTCTGAGTTCACAAGCGCTCTCAGTAATCGGAGCATCAGAGAGAACACTGCTTTGACATAAGGATTGGTGGAAAAAAATTGAACAGAAGGTTAAACATGCTCACTCAGGATATCTATGCACATCTAATTATACTTCACTGTTGTTATTCAATTTACCACTAAATTTACTGACGAATCTTGACAGTCCTGCTCAGCGCCCAAAAGTCTCATCTGAAATTAATGCTGTTGCTGTGGAAATAAGCCAGCTGACATCTGAACAAACTCCTACAGGACTGGAACATGGCTGCTTGACATATAATGCACATCCATTACTTTATCTTAAACAATGAGGCAGGGTTTGATGCGGGATATATGAAAAATATGTCCACATAAACACAGTGCATTTGCATGGCAGGGGCAGTCCTCAGTGCTTGAACTGACCAGGACAGGGAACAGGCAGTAAAACACTGGATTTTAGCTCCAGTCCTCTCAGATGGGTAGGACTTGCTGCATGGAAGATAGTTTTTATGTTTCCTCTTCTTCAAGATCTTGCCAAGTGAAGCTAATTGCGTTAAACAAGAGCTCCACTGACAACAAAGCCCCCTATTTACACCGGCTTCTTCACAGGGCTCAACATTATCATTTCTCCAGTCAGCAAACAGCGCATTTCTGGTGCAAACACTCCTAAAATGGGAGCACAACGGAGCTTAGCCTCTTCTGCCTTGTGGGGTTAATTAATGTTTGAGAAGAATGTAGTGTATTGATGAGTGAATGTCTGACTGGGATAATGGGTTTGATTTATGAATGGTTGCATAATAGAAGTACCTCAGTCATAAATAATTGTCCATTTCCACGCTGAGAAAGGCCTTCTCTAAGACTTCAAAGCCCTTTGTATGCAACCCAGGGAAGCCCTCTTAGCAGTTTTAACAAACTCAAAGTCCAGCAATAAAGATTGTGCAAATGAGGATTTAAAATGTGGTATTCTTCTTAACTTTCATTTACAACACAAATGTAGAGATATTTGTCTATGCATGTGCAAGACCTGAGCCAGTTGCCTATTCATCCTGTGGGGGGCGCCAGTAATGTGTCTTGAAAAGAGATTTACTGGAATAGTGGTTGAACCCTCTTCAGATGACAATTAGCCAATCAGAACTCCCAGGACATGCAATTCTATTCATCCTCTCATCCTGGGCATTAGGGTCACATGTTAATGTCGCCGATCATCTAGGTCTGAAAGTGGTTATGATTATTATATGGATGTAACTGAGGCCCATGCAAAACAACCAACCAAACAAAGAGCTGTTTTTTTATACGGCACTGTGATGAAAGATTGCCTTGTTTCTCACGAGGCAGTGTGCAATTATCACGGGATCCAATGTTCAAACCACCAACCCACAGTGAATTTTTCACAAAGTACACTCGGGCTGCCCAACTCTATTCCTGGATATCGACAATCCTGCATGATTTCGTTTCAGCCCTAATTTGGCAAGTCTGATGTAAATCAGCATCTCAGCGTAAATTTCTAGCTCTTGGTGAGACCGACTGGTACACTGACTGAGGGCACACATGGAAAGTCGAGGAACAGTGGTCCAAAATTTTTACCAGTTTGAGAATTAGATTTTGAGGCATGAATACAAATTAATTCCGTTTTCTCTCTGAAATGCAAATCTGAGGTGTGGTGTTTCATTACAGTCAGTGGGTTTCTGCTCATAATTTCTGTACTTCAACTCAATTTGTTGGAAAACTAGAGTTCTCTGCCATTTTCATCAGTGGAATGAAATGAATATGTTTTGTGTGAATATTCGCCTGTTGGCAGTAGGGAGACTTGAATGGTAGTGCTTTAATTTAGGCACGGCAGCTCTGAGACCAATCACTTCCCTGGCAGAGCATCAGGACAACACTGCAGGCACAATTTCTTCCTCTCCTGCGTCTATCTGTCTGCAAAAAGAGGCAAGCGCTGCATTATGAATTAAATCAATTTCTGCAGGATAAGCCCTGTGGCTGTCATAAATCTGCTCCTGTAGAGATCCTATTGCAGTGGCCTCTAAGCCAAATATTATTGACTATTACTGGCTGCTGATGGCTGTGGAATAACTTTCGTCTTAATTAAATAACTTTTGTTTTTGCAACGATTCACATTCATTTGATTTTAAAAAGTTTTTTTTTTCCCTCTAAGTTCCAATGCAATTCCCCTGCTTTTCCATTTCACTCACAAAAACCTAAAATTACCAAAAATGGTAATTCCTTTGACAGAAAGACCACTAAACAAAAAAAAATAAGCAAAAATGTGACGAAATACGGGAATCCAGAGTCCACGTCATGTGCAGATCACCTTACGAGCATTTTGCAATGAACCAAGCATTTTTGTTGCCTTGGTAAAGATCCCATGTACTGCAAACATCAAAGCAATTTAAAGAAATCCCAAATTTATTGAACGCCCAGTCCCATTTTAAGTACACCCAAGTGGCATATTCAAACAGTTGTTAAATGCCATTGAGGCATTTCTTGTGCAATGACGAATTGCTCTGATACCATGCTGTGCCAGGCGGCCAGTCAAATGTTTAGACACACTTTTTTGTGTGTGTTTGTTATTGTACTTTGAATTTGAATTCCATTATAGACAAACAGTGTCTGATTTCACCTCTGACACCAGCAAACTAGTGATGACGTAGTGGTTTTAGCATTGTCCAATTTAGATTTTCAAAGAAAAAAGAGCAGCTAAAGAACTTGATTGCATGTCTAATTATAATTATACAATTATAATTATAACTTCTTTGTGAAGTGCATATGGCATCAATTCACAAAATTACTAGATTCCCACTTCTATTTTATTCACATCATTTTAACTCAGTTATATGCAGCCAGATTTGAGCTTTACTGTCAGCTAAAGGTATTATAAGGACAGCGGAACATCTGTGCACCATTTCCTCATTGAGAGTCTTTTCACAATGCAAAAAACAGTAACATAAATACAGTCAGAGAGAATAAAAATTCTATGCTAATATCTGTTCTGAGTAAGTAAAATCTCTCCAGAAATCAGACAGATCCGAAGTGAAGGCGCAGAATTATTTAATAAAGGTACACTCCTGTCATGACCCTAAGGCTGTAGAACTGGAGTTAGTCCTTTGGTACTGGCCTGTCACTACCCAAAGTAACTAGAATAGGTGAAATACTGAGAATAAATCAGCCTTTAACTTTTTGGCTGTCAAGATCTATCATAATGGTTGTAAAGATAA
The DNA here is from genome assembly GCA_029721435.1 of Gymnothorax reevesii. Lineage (NCBI taxonomy): Eukaryota > Metazoa > Chordata > Actinopteri > Anguilliformes > Muraenidae > Gymnothorax > Gymnothorax reevesii. Next base: position 35,954,937 of record CM056587.1, read on the forward strand.
TAGATAAGAGGTTGAATTAGAGACCACGAGCTTTAATTTATAGGCATTTGCTTTTATATTATGTGAATGATGAGGAGTGGCAGCCCTTTATGTAGTGCTACAGTCCAGATATTTATGGCCAGTTCTGTAAATGAGACTCAGTTGACTCCATCTCCCATACTGTTCCACTGAGATTACAGCGCAGCATGAGGCAAGAGAGAGAAAAGGAAAAATCACATTGAAAGTTCCCTTTAGCCAGGAAAATGACCATTTAAGGACATATCACGCCCTCAACAGCAGCACTAGTGCATGGACCACGCACATTCTGTCTATCAGAAATGAGGATGAAAAATTTAAGTGTTCCCATCCAGATTAACAGTCATCCATCCAATGTGTCTTGTAAACATATTTTTAATGAATTAAACAGAACTATAGAAGGCATGTGGGCATCTCTCTGTGTGGTTTAAATGGACCCAACTATTTCAAAAGCACGGCAGTGACCCCAATGCTATAGTAAACAGACTGTCCTTTGTATTTCACTGGTCTCATACCTCACAATAAACAGAATTCTAATTGGCTGGTCAAACCAATTCCCTACACAAAAAGCTTGAAGCCTTGCTGAGTTAATAGAGTATTAATGTTTCGGGTGTTCTGACCCCAGGCAAACAGCAATTAATCAACAGTAAATACAGGAGCATTAATATTTCATGTGCTTTCCTTTGGCAGGCCTGCCTAATGTACAACAGGATGCAGACACTGGTTTGTGATTGGCTTTTTGTGTGCCAACCGGATGACGCAGAATATAAACATTTCAAAGTGATCTTCCAAATCAAATAAGCGCAATCGGGCAGTTTGAATCGCTTCTGTAAATGAGTTTTCTCAGTCTGTTGTGTGCTTTTGTGCGCAAGAGGCTATTTTTCAATTTTTCATTTCCTGTGAAAGAGGACAGTTCAAGTTGTTTTCCTGCATCTGTGATGTTTCATGGGTGTGCGTGCGCGCGCACATGTGTGTGTGTGTGTGTGTGTGTGTGTGCGTGTGTGTTTTGGCCTACATTTTCCTGTCTTGGTTTATTGTCACTCACCACTCCTGTCTTTCTGTTGTGCTTAATGTTTTGGCGAAATACCTGTGTTCCTGGAGAGATTGCGCTCGGTTAATGTTTTGCAGATATAAAAGTGTGAAGTGACAGCACTTGGTGAACATTTAGAGAAATACACGTGTGCGTGGGGTGACGACACTTGGTGAATGTTCTAGAGACATGCATGTGCATGAAGCCGTGCAGAGCTCACTGTGCAGCGGTTTTCAGGGTTTTCAGTGCGGATAATAACGGCAGAATCTCATGTTTGAGCATCACAGTGGTGTGCCTGATGTGCTTTAGCAGAGGACGGTCAGGTATAACATATTAGGACTGTAAAGCAGAAAATATAAATCAATATAAAATGAAGAAATCGCACTTGGAAGATATATGTCAATGTCTAAAGTCAAAGTCCTTGCCAAATTAATTTGAGGAGCCTAGTGCTAAAATGTTTTTAAGAGTTACTAAAGTTAATTTTTCTCAGTGGCTGTTTTTTGAGTTCAGTACTTTTAGTATTTGAGCCTTCAATTGACTTAGGTAACTATTAAAAACATTTTTTTCTGTCCTTAACTCAAGGTGTGTGAAAATGTGACTTATGCACTTTTAGAACTAAGCTCTTCATTTGTAAATTGACAATGGTGGCCCCAAGATCATTGAAGAGAATGTGTAAGGATCTGAAACACACTTTGTATGTTGCAAGGCTATTTGCTTTTACATTAACTATGGACGATGGACCAGATATCTGTAGCGCTGGTACAGCAGTTTACTCTTTCCTTAAAATACAACACTTAATTGTGTTCACCGCGCTAGCATGAATGCTACACTCCTTTGAGCTAAAGATCAGGGGAGGAGGGATCAGATCCATTAAATTTAAAACGGCGCATGAAAACGGCGTTTGAATAGCCGGCACGTGATTGAAATTAGAATGAGGTTTTTATTGGTCTGAGCGCACGTTTGATGGCGGGCGATTGAAAGGGCTGCATTTGAGATGAAAGATATTTCACTGTGAAGACGGCGCTGGAGGAGCGGCGTTATAAAGCTCTCAGAGTCCCGCTCCTCCCCCGGGGCCTTTTCTAAGGGCTCTGTGAAGGGCTTGTGCTCCTGAGACATTAGAGCAAACCCGGAGACAGAGAATAGCCTTATATCTGCCTATTCTCTCTGTTTATCCTAAAATAAATGCGTTTGGTTCAAGGGCACAGCAGCCTTGGGGGGGTACTGATCTCCCACCCAAAAAAAATTCTGTCCCCAACACTTTTTCGAGGATAAATATTGAGAAATAATCCAAGAAGTGTGCAAAGTCCCCAACAGATCCCCTAGATTACTGATACTGTCCCCCCCAACACCCCTTTCAAATACCTTTCTTTTACCCTTGGTTGGGCTTGAATGTTTATGAGTAATGTTCACTCTTAACTAAAATCAGCAGAACCTGGAGTGATTAAAATATTAACAGCAAATTCAGACCCAAGAAAGCACTTGCGGAGGGTCAGCTGCGTGATTGGCTGCTGTATTTGAGGGCAAAGTAACCATGGAAACCAGCAAACCCGGCTGCCGTCCTACGCCGGGGATGAAGGTCATGGTTCTATTGTATGGATTAGCCCCATGGTTTGGGTTTGAATCCCAGCTGTGCCACTGCAGGCAGCAGCTGATCTGAGGCCTGAGGCGTCATTTGTGGCCACGTGACTCTGCAATGCTCTGGACCTCAGGGCTCCCCAATAACCCAGCAGTGCAAATAACCCAGCTCTCACTGTCAAATACAGGGAAGGCACCAAACAACAACAGCAAAACAACACTGTGAATTTGTATTTTTCATGTCACCTTATGCTGGCATGTCCCATTGAGATGGAGGTCTGCATGTCTATGGACTCATTCCATAAACTGGCAAAGATCAGGAGCCAGAATATTTGAATGATAAAATAATAGGTTATAATACACAATTTTGCCAGTGGAAAACAAGCACTAGACCTGACAAGACCAACACATCAACATAATTGTTTTTTTGTTTTTTTTTTTCTTCTGGACACCCCTGTCCAGCAGTGTGAATTCTTATTAGTGCACTTGTCCAATCACTGTATGAGGGGTTTTGAGTTTTTGGTAAGATGCTGTATAGAGATTGACTAAAGTGGGCAGTAAAGCTGCTTTCACATCGGCCCGCGCGTATTCGTGTCTTTGCATTGACTTTGAATGTAATCCGTCGTGCAAAAAATTTGTTTCGCGTCCAGTGTGAAAGCGGCTTAACGTTGAAATAACGCAGCTTTGCTGTATGACTCCCTCCCTGCAGGACATGGGTTCTGTTCTTGCGGACGCTGCATCTGCAGTGACGGATGGTTCGGGAAGCTGTGCCAGTTTCCAAGGCGATGCGACATGAGCGACGCACAGAGCAAGAGCCTCTGCGAGACCGACGATGGGGTCATATGCTCGGGCAAAGGTAGGACAGCACCACGCTCGCCGGGTAGAGAGACTGGGGACATGGGCCTGTTCATAACCCTTATAAAAATTTACAGTTGTTAACTATAGTTTACTACACTAAAATTGATGTAAACTGTAGTAATCTATACTTCACTACAGTAAACTATAGTTTGTTACAAATATACTATAGTAATTAAATATCATTGCTATAGTTTACTATAGTAGAGCCTGACTTTTGTGATTTACTTTAACTTCACTATAATTAACTACAGAGTTAGTATCTATAGTAATTCCACAAAAATACCATAGTTACTATAGAAAACTATAATTTTTTTTCTGTAGTATTTTGTCGTAATTTTTCGTAAGGGAAGGTTCACCTCTGCACTACAGTGTACAGATCCTACCAGCAGTGAAATTGTCAGTAATATCTGTATGTTCATTCAGTCTGATCTGTGTACCAGCTGAATATAGCTGCTGATCTGACATCAGGTTTTTTTTTTCTTTTAGCTCAGAAGTACCCAGTTTCATTCAGAAAAGGGCAGAGTTCGTGCATGCTTTTATTCCAAACAAACAGCCACAAAAGCAGTGCACTTACTAGCTTCTGGTTTCTCAAGCTAGCTGAGACGAATATGTGCACTTATTAAAATGTTTCATGAACTTACTAGCTTTTGCCAGTTCTTTGTTTAGTGTTTAAGGAAACCAGTGCATTATTTCTATACAGTTCCAGTGTGAGATGATGTGGAAGAAGGTAGTAAGTCTAAAGTAACATCAAAATAATTTTTCTCAAAAATCTGACTTACTAGCTTTTTCCACCAAATGCTAGAATGTTAGCCAATTCAACGTCAGTTGCAGTAAAGCAGCTTTTATTGACCATGCACGACTGTGTGACCTTGCTGACCACATGGTGCCAACTTTCAATGCTGTTACCCACTGAAATGCCAGTAATGTAAGAATACACTTATCAAACTGTCGAATTAAAAAAACCCAACTTCATATGTGCATAGTTAAATGCAACACAGTACCAATATTAGGCTGTTCTTACATGTAGCGAATGCATTGCAGTGCTTGATTGTGATAAATAATTTCTGTTACAAATAGCTACTGCCGTAAAGCTTAATGAAGAGCACAGAGTGATCACATGTACTTAATTGACCTAAACTGGTATAACGAAGTTCACGTGTTTCTATTGTGATCTCTCACTGTCTGTGTTTCATGTTCAGATGCCATCTCTGTTCTGGTCTCTGCTTCTCCCTTATCTCTAGTGGGCTGCTATTCTCTCTGTACCTGTGCTGTAGTCTGTGCCAACAAGAGGCACCTGCTAAAATGTTTTTGCAGAATAAGACCATCAAATTACCGTCACAATTTTGCAAGCTACTCCACTAAAGACAGAAATGTAACCACGTCAGAATGGCATATAGGTGTGTTGTATGCAAACACGTGACCGGCAGTGCTTCTCAGTGACCAGCCAGGGCTGCTTTTGCTCTTCACCTCATTGGACTGCTTTGGTTTGTTCAGAACTTCTTGCTTCATGAACTACATGACTCGCTGGTGTACTGTATGTACCCCGTGTTGAGTAATATTGTATCTTTATTGGCTCTGGGGGAGAGTCTATGTGATGCAAGCCTGTTGCAAGGATAACCTTGGTTCAGTATAGTACAGTGATGTAACGATGCAGTAGGTCTTACCCTCAGCGGCAGGGAAAAAGTGGCTCGAAGCTCTTCGAAGCTTGTTTTTTTACTGTTATTTATTTATTTAAACTCAAAAATCATTGAGGGCTAGACCTCATTTTCAATAATATCGGGTAAAAATAAATAAATTCATAAAGAAATGAAATAAAAATCCATTAAAACAGGTCATAAAATACTGTTTATAAAGCGTGGTAGAAGATACTTAACAATCCGTTAAATCAAGTGTTAAAAAACAGTCAGTTTAAAACATTTTTATCAAAATCAGATGGTGCCCCCACAGGGGAACTCTTTTAAACAAGTTGCCACAAAATAGATTTTCAACAGCATCTGATTTTGATATCTTACATCACATGGCATTGTTTCTAAAAAATACCTGCATCCACACGGAGATGCCTAAAACAACCCTAAACGCTGTAGTAAATATTCCAGGCCTGTACGTGGCGCTGTATAGTGCTGTAGCATTTTATTGGAAAATACCAAAAATGGAGAAGAAGGCGCATGCTCGCCGTCTTCTTCTCCGTTTTTTGTCTATTGCTGCTGAAACGCTACAATGCCATACAGCGCCACATACAGGCATGTCTATGGGCTATCACGTCATCATAAAAAAAAATAATAATAGTTTTTTGGTTATCCACTCGAAATGCTGGGGTGGCGTTTTCAGATTCTCTCACTCTGGAACCATTTTAAAAAAATACCATTTTCTGGCTGCATTTTTTCCATCTCCGTGTGGATGCAAGGCTGAAAAGGATAAAATATTTATGTGTTTTCAAAAAAAATCGCTCTTGTATGGGTGGGCCCTATAGTTGCCTATAGCACTCTAAGGGTTATGGTGCTTTGTAAACAGTTCCAAGTGGTTGGGACGTAGAAACTAAAAGCAGATTTACCAAGCGCAGGATTAACACAAGGAACCTGTGGCGAAAGCCAGTTATTGGAGGGAGTCTTGTATGGTCGAGAGGACCTGACTAACAGAAAAGTGATACAAGATGGTAACTTCCTGGTGAGGGCCTCAAAGATAAACATTAGCAAATGCCTATTACATTAATCAGCCAGAGAAGACCATGTAACAATTTTATATAGAATTCAGTGACAAGTGCTTTAAATTTCACCGGTAATGAACCGGAGAGCAGAATGATGGACAGCAGCTACAGAGACAGTTCTACAGAAGCCTTTCACATAGACGGGATGAATCACAGGGCTGTACTCTCTGAAAATCCTTGAATATAAAGCAGACGGCAGGAATTCCATTTCCTGTCTTTTTGCGTGGCTCTTTTCACACCCTCTTGACCTCACTAACTCCGAATGCCCTTGGATGACTGCAGAGGGAAGGTGGCTAATAAGACTGCCACGAGTTTTCTCCAGCTAAAGACCCGTTCAGAAAAGCAAATTCATCACTCACTGGCCTGTTTGCTCTTCCATGTATATAATTAAATGCTGTCTAAGTCAACTAATTCATTTATACTGAAAATTTTCAGCATTTGTACTTGCAAGTGCCTTTCAAATTAATAACTTTAAAAGCTATTATTTAAGTCTTATTTCGAACCTAGATTCAGTCATATTTTATCCAATTGAAGCATGTCCATATGTGTGCTGTACCTTAAAATGAACAGTTTAATCGTTCCAGGTTTAATTTGACAGAAATACTTTTTGTCCTCATCAGATCAGTGTACTGACTCCACATCAGGCGAGCAGCATCTCTCAGGGCTGGCGTGAGTGTCAGCATTTTCACATCGGAGTGCGTCAGAGGGAAGCAAAATTGCAGTCCCCCAAATTTGTCAGCCAGGACAGAGAGCATAGCAGTCTCCATGAAGTTAATATACAAATGAGCATGATTTTATAATTGCAGCAATCTGTTTTAAGGGGGGGAAAAAAACTACTCTCCAGACAGTTGATTTTACTACGGATGGAAGCAATGCCAGATCAATGCGCTCCAGTCGAGTTCGAGTTTTACCGGGAGTGATTTTTTCCCCCACACATCGTCACATGTAGTGTCCTCCCCTGATTCAAATATTAATTGCAATTAACAATGTAATGTTCTTCACGTTCCTGCTATTTAATCAAACATATTTACCACAAAAAGCATTTGGTTGAAATACAATGATCAAAACAAAATAAATGTTATGAAACAAATGCATATTTTTAAGCATTTATGGCACAATTACTCGATCTACTTCAGAGTGTATCGTGCCTTTGGCAAGATAACAGCTCAGAGTCCTCTCCTATAGTGTGCAATAAGGTTGTAGAGGACATTACAGGGGATCCGAGGCCATTCATCTGTGGAAAATCTCTCCAGATCCCTCAGATCACCTGGTTCTCAGTCATTTCCTCCCCTCATGGGTTCATCTGACAGGTGTTCTTTTGGATTTAGTTTAGGGGACTGGGATGGCCACGACAAAACTGTGATTCTGTGGCTAGTGGACCATTTTGTATCAATTTTGGCGCATGATGTGGATCATTCTCCTGTTGGAAGAGCCAACCATAGCCATCTGAGGTTTTCATTCCATATCTTTTCTGGAAATTCATGGAATCCAGATATCATATCATATCAAGTTGTCCAGCACATAAAAAAAAAACAAAACATTTGATTAACACTTTCAGCGCCATGGTCAACAATGATGTAAGATATCAAAGTCAGATGCTGTTGAGAACCTATCATGTGGCAACTTGTTTTAAAGAGCTTCCACAGGGGAGCTCTTTTAAACAAGTTGCTGCATGATAGGTTTTCAACAGCTCAGGGTAACTACATTTTTAATTCCTTGAAAATGTATTCGGCGCTCAAAAGGGTTAAAGATTCACCAATACCATACTTACCTGTGGGGATGAGGCTCTGTATGGAATGGCTATAATTGTTTTCACACCAAATGCACCTCTGGCGTTTATCACCAAAAGGGCTCCATTTTAGTCTCATCTGCCCATAGAACCTAGTCCTGTTGGAGATACCAGTTCGATTTGGCAAGCATTATGTGTATGAGTCGGTTTCTTGATGAGGGCAGAGGCTTTAATCTGGCCACCCACTCCAATATCTTGTAGTAGTGCAGATGACATTTGATCATATTTTTGGAGACTTTATGGCCCTATAGGCCAGTTTAGCGGCCGCATTGAGAACGTGCAATAATGTGACCTTGTTTATGATCAGGTGGTTTTTCCATCATGTAATGTGCATATGTTTCGGCATAGGTGGGGGTCAAGACCCCTTTATATAACTAAAAGTTCAGAGGGTCTCATTGTCCCAATCTTCAAAATGGGTATTTTCAATGCTTGCCTATATTCTTTTAGCCATTTCTGCAGTTGTGAAACTCAATAACTAACTATGGTACATCACTGTGTTCATCATTAGTCCTTACTGTGGTGTTGGATGAGTAAGGGACATTGCCTGGTGTGTCACCTCATATTTATACCCAGGAGAGGCAGGAAGAGTCACTGGTGTCCATTTAAGCTCTGTGAATCATAATAGAGAACTTCAAAAAAATAAAACTGTAATGGGAATATAATTCAATTACATTCCTCCTGTACGATTTTCTAGAAGTGTAGCACACATTTTTGGGAAAGAATATTGACAGCGAAGACAATCTGGTATTGCATTGATTATTGGGTCACTTTAGATGAAGTGTTGATCATAAAGGTTTTATACAGCATGTATAATGCCTTCATAAATGAGTCACAATGTCTTCATAAATCATACATAAGCAGCTGCGATGCTTTGTAAGGGGTGACAATGACAATATCACTTAGTTGGCAATGTCGCCCTTTATAGCACTTAGCCACCAGCTAAGTGTCATTGTCAGTTATCTCACATCTGGCATCACATGCTGAAAAAGGATGTGTTATTTCACCCTTTACAAAGCATGACATCTGCTTATGTATGAGTTATGAAGACATTATGTCTCATTCGTGAATGCATTATACATGCTGTATAAAGCCTTTATGAGCAACACTTCATCTAAAGTGTGACCGATTATCGCAGTCCTCATTATGACACATTCAGCGAGTGAGTACTCAGACCACAGAGTCCTGACTGAGTGCGTACTCTGTCCAGACCTTCAGCCTTCCGTTTCATTCCAGCTACTAACCTATAATGTTTCGCACCTGCATGTGAAAGGTTGTAAAAAGGTTACAGGTGAAAGGTGAAAGGTGCTATCCTGTTCACAAATTGTCCATGAACGGACAAATCCATATACATATAAAAACACAGATCTACTGAAAACAATACTAGCACTGATAAATATTAGTGCTAGCGACTGGTAATTTTTTTTTCCTTCAGTCATTTTCTTTTATTCAAGTTTAGATTTTCCTCGAATTTTGCATTGCAGATCGAAAGGATTCACAGTTGCCACACTTCTGTAATTTCATTTTTTTGAGTACATCCACTAAATAAATATTGTTTTTGTTATTGATTTTTAATTGCTTTGACTCTCATGCTGAAGCGTATGTTCATATATGCTGCCACCAGGGACAGCCTATGACAGAAGCTTTGAGTTGGTGCGAGACATTTCCTTGCTACGAGCTTCTGTCAAAAATTCGGTTCGCATTTTTTTCTACCACCATCCAAGATGACTGCAAGGCAGCAACAATTTGATGTGAAGGTTCATTATGCATTTTGAAGACTTGATGGGGTTTGAAAGAAAGCTGTCATCTTATTCCCTCTGAAACATGAGTTTAGGTTTGATTGATCCCTTTTCTTTTCTCTCACCTGCTCTGTCAGGATGCCGGCATCACACAAGTGCACCTGAACACCCTTTTACTATTAAAAACTGTGTAAAAAGGAAAGTAAGGCTAAAAAGACTGGATATTTTCCTTGAATGGTAGAAACTTGGTTTGTGTACTAATGACATGCGCTGTCTCTCTGTCAGGATCATGTCACTGTGGGAAGTGTATCTGCTCACCCCAGGAGTGGTACATTTCCGGAGAGTTCTGTGAATGCGACGACAGAGAGTGTGATAAACATGACGGCCTCATCTGCACAGGTATGGAGTGTGCACCCACAAACTCAACCACAAGCACACACACACACTCACACACACACACACACACACACACACAGAAACACACTCACAAACATAATCACAAGCACACACACAGCCACACAAACACACACACCTAAACAAGCACACACTCAAAAACACACTCAATCACAGACGTAAGCACACAAATGCACACACACACCCACACAAGCACACACACAAACACATATACACATACAGGGACACAAAGGCAAGCACATGCACAAACGTTCACATACACACACAAATGCAAGTACAAAAGGCATGTCAACACCCAAGGTCACTTAGCACAAACAGTGATAAACTGAAGAAACAAGCATACATTCATGCACACATACATGCACATGAAATCAGAGTATTGCAATGTCAGAAAAAAAAGTAGATGGAATAAATATGTTGTTTGCTGCCCAGTGAAAGAAGTTCACCACCCAGGTCTGTGTGCAGTGTCTGTGCAAAAGTGTAGCAACATTATAGATAATGTTACAAGCTCTGCACAGTTATAGGGTACAGAAGTTAAGGATATGTGATCTCAAACTCTGCACAGTTATGGCATTGAGAAGTTATGGACGTGAGCACAGGCTCTGCACAGTTATGGTGTAGAGACGTTATGGATGTGAGCACAGGCCCTGCACCGTTATGGGGTTGAGAAGTTATGGATGTGATCTCAAGCTCTGCACAGATTTGGTGCTGAGAACTTATGGATGTGAGCTCAGGCGACTGCGCAGTTATGGTGTAGAGAAGTTATGGATGTGAGCACAGGCTCTGCACAGTTATGGTGAAGGGAAGTTATGGATGTGAACAAAGGTTCTGCAGAAATATGGTGTAGAGAAGTTATGGATGTGAGCACAGGCTCTGTGCAGTTATGGTGTAGACAGTATGGATGTTATATCAGGCTCTGTACAATAATGGTGTTGAGAAGTTATGGATGTGATCTCAAGCTCTGCACAGATCTGGTGTTGAGAACTTATGGATGTGAGCTCAGGCATCTGAGCAGTTATGGTGTAGAGAAGTTATGGACGTGAACAAAGGTTCTGTAGAGCTATGGTTTAGAGAAGTTATGGATGTGAGCACAGGCTCTGCACAGTTATGGTGAAGAGAGTATGGATGTTATATCAGGCTCTGAACAGTAATGGTGTTGGGAAGTTTTGGATGTGATCTCAAGCTCTGCACAGATTTGGTGTTGAGAACTTATGGATGTTAGCTCAGGCGTCTGCGCAGTTATGGTGTAGAGAAGTTATGTATGTGAGCACAGGCTCTGCACAGTTATGGTGTAGAGAGTATGGATGTGAGCACATGATCTGCACAATTATGGTGTTGAGAAGTTAGGATATGAGCACAGGCTCTGCACAGTTATGGTGTAGAGAAGTTTGGATGTTATCTCAAGGTCTGCAAAGTTATGGTGTTGAGAAGTTATGGATATGAGTGCAGGCTCTGAAATGGGTCTCTTTGATTGGTGGAACAGCCTGCTTAAACAGTCAAGAGACCACACTGAAAACAAATGATATTGGTCAGCTGGACAGCTAGCGAGAGCAAGGGGCCCAGACAGATGCCCCCAGTCTTTAACATATAAGACAGCACGTTGGTTTGGAGATTTGTTAAGCTGCAATCAAGCTGTAAATATGCGTTCCATGAACATCACATTTGTATGTAGCCCAACCATTCTTTTCAAAGCCTATTAGAAAAATAGCTGGCAAGAAGATTCATTTGCAGATTGAATGACATTAGTTAACATATAAATGAAAAGGTCATGTGGCATAATTATTATAAGCATGTTTATTAAGTCACATTTCAAACTTCAATCAGCATGATTTGCTTAGCAGACAGGAAGATAAGAAATCGTTTTCAGAAATGGCTTCATCATCCGCCTTATACTTGCAGTATTGGACACAATCATTTATAAGACAGTCAGTGAGGCTGCAAAATATTTTGTGTTCAAGAAATTTCATGGATTCTCCTAAAAGCAATTTCTCATTACAAGTTGAATTGATGACTGATGTGGAAAATTAGGAATGGCTGGAGCTTAATTTCATGCACCAAAAGGCTTTAATTTGAGCTAGCTGATCAGGAAAACTGTGGTGAATTTAAAAAAAAATTTACCAATAAAGAAATCATGTCACATACGAAAGTGCATCATTTCTAATCCTGAAAGAGAACTCGCGATCTGGGACTGGAGTACACCGCTGCATTTAATTACTTGCTTGATAGATGAGCTCATTGAGGGCACAGTAAATGCTTCAGCATGCACAATACAATTAGTGGCATATTTGCATTATGTAGAGTATAGCATGATGTGCTGCTACCCCATACTGCTTGACTCATGTTGGGACGTTATGGCGTTTCTCCATTGCATGGTGACGGGGCAGTTAGCTTTTGTGTACTGTCGAGTTTGGGTCCACGACTGGGACTGTTGAGTTGCGGATTTGAGCCTGTATTGGGCCTGTAAGGATTCTGATCAGCATCTGCCGAGATGAAGCTAGTTTCGCATAAGGTAGAGAAATGAAGCGTCTGTATGGCTGAGAAAATGCACATTCAGAGGACGGTGGAAACAGAGGCATGGCAGCGTATCAAAGTCGGAAATTCCTAACTGTCTCTCTCTCTTCTCTATCCTGCAGGGAACGGCATTTGTAACTGTGGCAGCTGTGACTGCAGGGAAGGCTGGATTGGGAATGCCTGTGAAATCTGGGTGGGGACTGAATACTGACCCCGCACATGGGAAATTTAAAGACTTTTAAACATTAAACTGGTCTGAGAGGGATGATGCCAGGAGAAAGTGTGCGGAGAGGAGCGACTGATGACAAAGAGGAAGAGGATGAATGAACACACTCGCAAATCGAGAGATAATTCTTCAGTGACTCTTTACTTGAGCACCACGACAGAAGGCTAGCATGACGCTGTCATATACTGTATGGAAAAAGAGCTGTCACATGATGGCATGATGTATTTGGCCTTTGTCAAATTTAATACTGTGTTATGACCGTAATACCTGTCAACATTCAGTGATTTAAGTACTGGCTATGTTCTCTGACATGACTGCGCTTTATCAGTAATGCAATCGTGTGATAGCTTTCAGGTCTATGATAGCGTTACATCAGCCTTACATGTCTACAGGTTCAAGTAATTGCCAATTATTCATTCACATTCCAGCCTAGCACTTGCATAACAGTATTAATTTTTCCTGATTACAAAGTATTTTTATTAACACTATATTGATCTAAGCAAGTGGAACAGTGGCGAGAGCGAAATGCTGATTTTTTTCTGTGTAAACACAGTAACTTTTAACGCTATGTATTTTTTTTTTCCAATACAGCTCTTTGTATGAAAATTGTTTAATATAGGACTGCCTACATATTCCTGGGAAGTTGCACATTGCAGACACAAGAACAAACTCCAGACAATGAACAAAAAAAACAACATTGTTTTATTTGTAGAATTATTTTTTTAAATTGTATAACTGATTGTACTGCCCGAATAACTGGCCAGCCACGATTATAATCCAAAATGTCTCATGTAAACAGTCCAACTTTACTGCCGCTGTCATGAAAAATCTGGTCCCCCTAGAATATCTGGTCCCCCAATGTGACTTTCATCGAATATTGTGCGTGAAATTGCGTTGTTTGAGTCATCTGTGTGATTTTCTCAGTAACAAAGTATTCTCAGAAAAAAAGCCCACTCATAGTATTTCAAAATGGCTGAAACTGTCATCTAGTCGGCCAAACTCAATGATCAGCACAGAAGTAACATTAGCGAACGCTATGCCATCGTTCGCTTGCACCTTAATAAGTGGCTACCTCGCCAGCTTGCCAATATGGCTACAGTTTGCATGTACTGTGAAAACTAAACGCTAGCTAGCTAACTTACCCCTTAGTGCTATAGCTGGGGCGCCAATCCATCTAGCTTGCTAGCTAATGGCATAACTGATTTTTGATGTTATGGTGAGCACATCAATCGTTTTGTGGGAAAAGATTTCTGGCTTGCAGCAATAAACCGCATCCACAATTCAATTGATTTCTACGCTATCTTCACAGTGACTGATACAAAAATCTCACAAGACACGTAAATTGACGTGCATTATGCGATGGAAATCTCGTGAGGGGACCTGATTTTCCATAAAACTGGCAGTTGTGTCCATTCGGCGCATTTACTCTCCGAGGACTTTCTAATGATAATAAAACTACTGTTTTGCCTCATGGAAATGCTACAAAAAAATCCAAATAGTGAAGTGAATTGTAAAATACTAAAAGAGCAATAAGTCTTTTAGTAATAAGGGCGTATTTGCAAAGTTATTAACACTTCACTTGGCACCTTTTATTTGCATTGTTCATTTTTGGACTAATTATACCCTTCAAATGTATATAAGTGTGGGGAGGGGGGCATACTGATGATTTGGTGAATTCTGTGCCGGGTGATAACTGAAGCTATAAAAATAGAAAAAGGTTTCATCGAGAGGTGAGGGCTGGTCTGTTGTATTCCTGAATGAAGCCGTGCAGTTTGTAAGTACTTCGACAGTGACACTGCTTACAAAATGGTTGCATTTCCTCCATGGATAACAAGATAGAGGTGGAAACACCCACAAATTGAAGCTCAGTCTCTGCTTTCATCCATTATTCACTATTTTCAAATCCAGTGTGTTGAAGCGCAAAGGTAAATGGGAACAAGAGGCCTGTGGGCCTAGAGAGCTCCGCTGAGGATGAGTGAAATATCCATGTCATAACATAATTTCAGAAATTCTTGAAAACTATTGAAATATGAATGCACATATCACACATTTGGTGACCAGAATACAATGTGAACCAGTTTGGTGTTTCAATATATGTAGAATAACAATAGAACCAAATTGCAATCATTTATTTCAATCATCTTGCCACCAAGCAATACTAACAACCAAAAAATAACCTTCTCCCCAGTACATGACAAATATGGCAGTCATAATACATCTAACACTGTCATAGGACAATATGACGAGGAACGATATGATGCAGAACAATTAATCCAGAACAATGAACTGAAACGACATGATCCAGAACAATGATCTGGAACAACGTAACCCAGAACAATGATGAGGAAAAACAAGATGCAGAATAACATGATCCAGAACAATATGATCATATCAGTCACCCTCAGCGGAGCTCTCCAGGCCGAAAGGCCTCTTGTTGAGATATTAATGAAAGACTGAGAAAATGAGCACAAACACTGGTTTTCTAAGTACAGAAATGCTGAATTTCTCAAAAACCGGGACAAAGAATTTTCTAATTTTCACAGTGAATTTTCAGAATATCACAAGAAAGGCTCACAACAAATTTAAATGAAGTTATCAGACCGTTTTTGAGATATTCAAATTTGAAGTGAAAAGTTGACGCCGGACAGACAGACTGGCAGACAGACAGACAGATGGGCGCCGGACGACTCAGCATTAGTAAAGCTCCACTGACTGTCATCACAGCTGAGCTAAAAACTGTGTCCCTGTCCACATACTTACGGACTGCACTGTTAGTCAAAAGGAGAGCCGACGGTAGCTAATTAAGGAGATAAACGTGACAGGGCACCTCTACTGCCGCCTCCTGTTTTCAGCTATAACCCATCCTCTGTGCTCATTCCACCTCCGCAGTAGTGATGTGCTGCACTCAGTGCAGAATTAAGTTTGTTACTGACATTACAGAATGACTTTGTATAAATATTTTATTCAATATGTTGTATCTGTTTATACAATGGATAAAGACAAACTGTACAGTGCAGACAAACTCTTTGCATATATGTATGTAAAATTAGCAGTACAGACCAACAGCTCTTGGGTCACATATCCTACCACATGCACATCCCCGATACCGTCCTCTTCCAGTGAAACAGTCTAAATAAATTAATTAGAAAAAAAAAAAAACACGCTGGTAACAAGCAACGCTCTTCTGCTAACGATGTTTGAACAAAACAGGAAAAAAAAAAATCAGAAGAGACTGCATGAGGACAAACACTCAGGAAAATAACAGCACAGATGAACTGAATAAACCACAAATAATACCAAAAATAAAAAACGAGACAGAGAGAGAGGCGTGTTTACCTGCCCATCATTCATATACAAAAATAAATTCAACCTTGATTATTTAACCCATCAACTGGTTTGCAGGGCACAGTTAGCCTAGTATGTACAGTCCACTGTTTAAAATTTTTAAGTTTATTTATGTAGAAGCCAGACCCAGGTCCATACGTAATATGTTTAAGGTTCCGCTTTGTATTGCTGCATTGTGTTGGAGTAAGAGTGTAGCTTTGTACAGACAGATATTTAATGAAGTAATGTGCTTCAACGTCTCCATGGAGGATGTATCTAAAATTCAAGAAAGGATATCAGCTCAAAGTAATTTCTTAAAATTCTTATAATTTAGCAGCTTCAGTCTACCACATACTTCAAATCCGTTATTTAGCACAACTATTATAAAAATGAATGGTTCAGAGAGTAATATGACTGATATTCCTTGATACATTGTGAAAAAAAAACCACATTTAAAGTTTTCAGGGGAAAAAAACTGAAATAAAAATTGAAAGAAATAATTTTAATGGGGGCATCAGTCCTCAACAGTAGTGTGTTAAAATTAGAAAAATTAGAACGGATCTTCATTAAAACTGTGGCCACAGAATTCTACTCCAACATCTTTATATTTTGATGACATATGCAAGATCATGCAAGTGAATGTTGATAGATATTCAGTCTCAAAGGAATTAGAGATCCAAAACTTAATTGATGTGAACTGTTGTGAGGACGATGGGGGCCAAAATATCAAACCCTGTTTTAAAAGACACTCAAAACCAGAGTGAAATTCAATTGAAATCTTTCCTGTTGTAATCGTAGGCGAGGACAGGAAAAGCAACGTACGGCATTTTGAGGTGCTGAAGGGTTGATAACATTTGATAGGTGGTTTCTCTTGTTCATAATGCAATGTTTATTGCCTGAATGTATAGATGCATTTCTGTCATGAACTGACAACGAGATGCCCTTTAACCAATGGCGGCAGAGGGATTTGCGCGTTTTTTTTTTTTTGCACCATGGGTTCGAGGTCAAAGGTAAAATTAGCTGAACTCTGCAAGCACAGCTACTGAAAAAAGAAAATTCTAATCCTCTAATATCTCATAACATCGAGTCATTTTAAAACGGTTTACTTTATCGATTTGTATATAGCAATATAAGCATTATCTCTAGCAATTGCTACTGCGGCAAGAGGGCCCGAATACAACACTAACTGCCCCATGCTTTGCTGAATGGAATAGCGGGGGAGGCAGTCAATGATAAATTCATCCAATTACAGTCAGAAGCTTCTGTTAATCTATTTATTTTTTTGCTGGAATAGACGTTCCAATCAAGAATGGCTGCCGTGACCTGATTGGTGGAGTCAGTGTGTGATGTCATGAGGGTAGAGGCAGAGGGCCTACAAGGCCTATAAAGATTCCCAGAGCCAGCGCTCTAAACTACAGTAAAGAAAAATAGAATTCAGCTTCCTGTTTTACAGGGGTGAGGCAGATATCATTGTCTGCAGAGCTGGACTGATATGTGCGCACCTACGCTAAGAGCCAACGCACAGACATCAATCTACACATTACCAGCGTTCATCTCAGGAGCGATTCGCCAACATTCATTGCACTTTACGAGTAAGTCAACCCCAAACGCTCAGCCAAGAGATAGCTATACCTCCCAGTACTCCTGGAGCCAGTGTGGCATCTTGTCTCTGGTCTGCGTGAGTGTGTGTGTATTCGTGCGTGTGCACTTGTATTAAAAAAATCGCGCACACACAGCCCCTGCAAAAAATATCTTAAGTATTCGACAAAAAGCGAGTAGAGAGATAGAAAGAGACAGAGGAGGGTATACTTTGTAAAAAAATTGAGGATGACAGTCCACTGCAGTGAACCTGTACAGCGTCAGCCCAGAACGTAGCTGGTGTACTGTTGATATAGAAAATAGATCTGGATTACATCATTAGCTCTGCCACACCAGGGCTCTGAACATGGAATTGTGGGTAACCGTCAGCAGGCAAGGTACCACTTGAATCTGAGAACGACATCATTCTTGGATTGTCTCTGTTACGGAACAGATTTAAAAGGCATTCCATATCTGCTGAGGCATTCCAGGGTCAGGCTCCAGCTGGCCGTCCAATTACCTCCCCCGTGTGCGAGTTTCAAATTTCCTTCTCTTTTTTTTTGTTTTTTGGCCGACCACACTTTCTGTACGAGCTCATCCGCTCGTGACAACAGGACGGAGGAGAAAGAGGTCTCCCCAGAACTCGCTCCACAGACGAAGAGCGAGTGAGCGCGAGAGGAGAGGGACGGAGTTCGGGATGGGAGTTGTTGGCACGTTAGCGGCGAGGCTATGTGGTCTTAGCGGGTTTACTGACAGGCTTCCCCCCGTTCATCAGCGGTGGCTCGGTTGTGCTTTTACTAGGCAGAACGGCAGCCTTCGGGACAGTCTCTCCGACGTCGTGCAACGATGGCTCCCGGTACATGGCAACTGTGGGGAAGAGGGAAGAAAGGTTAGCCCTCAGTAACATCACAATCATACAAATCCCAATTCCAATGAAGTTGGGACGTTGTGTAAAAGGAGAATAAAAGCAGAACATAATGATTAGCAAATCCTTTCCGACCTACAGTATATTCAATGGAATACATTACAAAAACAGGATATCTAATGTTCAAACTGATAAACTTTAATGTTTTTTGGAAGTTTTCACTTTTTTGTATTTCCTGCCAGAAACACGTTCCAAAAAAGCTGAGACAGGGGCAACAAAACACTGGGAAAGTTGAGGAATGCTCAAAAAACACCTGTTTGGAACATTCCACAGGTTAACAGGTTATATGGAAACAGGTGATTGTCATGATTAGGTATAAAAGGAGTATCCCTGAAAGACTCAGTCGTTCAAAAGCAAGGCGAGGTTCCTCACTAGAACAACTGCGCGAGCAAAATAGTCCAGCACTTTAAGAACAACATTTCTCAACGTGAAATTGCAAGGAATTTAGGGATTTCATCATCTAAAGTCCACAATATCATCAAAAAATTCAGAGGATCCGGAGAAATCTCTACACATAAGTGGCAAGGCCAAAAACCAACATTGAATGCCCGTGACCGTCGGTCCCTCCAGCAGCACTGCGTTAAAACCGACATTTTATAAAGGATATTACCATGTGGGCTAAGGAATTCTTCAGAAAACCATTGTCCGTTAACATAGTCCTTTGCTACATCTACATGTGCTAGTTATTTACAAGTTAAAACTCAACCATACAAAGCAAAAGCCATATATCAACAACGCCCAGGAATGCCACCGGCTTCTCTGGGACCAAGCTCATCTGAAAAGGACTGACGCAACGCAGAAAAGTGTGCTGCGGTTTGATGAGTCCACATTTCAAAATGTTTTTGGAAATCATGGACGTCGTGTCCTCCGGGCAAAAGAGGAAAAGGACCATCCAGATTTTTATCAGTGCAAATTTCAAAAACCAGCATCTGCGATGGTATGGGGATGTGTTAGTGCCAATGGCGCTGGTAACTTGCACATCTGTGGAGGCACCATTAATGCTGAAAGGTACATACTGGTTTCGGAGCAACATCTGCTGCCATCGAAGTGATGCCTTTTTCAGGGACGTTCCAGCTTATTTCAGCAAGACAATGCCAAGCCACATCCTGCATGTGTTACAACAGCGTGGCTTCATAGTAAAAGAGTGCAGGTAATGGCCTGCAGTCCAGACCTATCTCCCATTGAAAATGTGTGGCAAATTATGAAACGCAAAGTACGACAACGGAGACCCCGGACTGTTGAGCAACTGAAGTCGAACATCAAGCAAGAATGGGAAAGAATTCCCACTACAAAGTCTCTACAATTAGTGTCCTCTCTTCACAAACACTTATTGAGTGTTGTTAAAAGGAAAGGTGATGTAACAGTGCTAAACATGCCCCTGACCCAGCTTTTTTGGAACGTGTTGCCGGCAACAAATTCAAAATGAGTGAATAGATCCAAAAAAACATTAAAGTTTATCAGTTTGAACGTTAAATGTCTTGTCTTTATAGTGTACTCAAATGAATACAGGTTGAAAATCGTATTCTGTTTTTATTCACGTTTCACACAATTTCCCAACTTCATTGGAATTGGGGTTTGTACGCTGTAGGTTCCAGTGTAGGGTGCTGGTTTTATATTTGGTTGAAGATCCTGATCATTTAATTAGTTGACACAAGTGTGATAATTACAGGCTAAAGAAAGAAACACATCCGCGCTGGCGGTTTTTCCACAGCACAGGGTGATCCGCAAGCTGCAACATTCGCCTCACTGCTGAGGTGCAAATTCCAGGCTCAGAAGGCATAAATCCACCCCCGTATTTTGTTTTATTCTTGTATTTTTGAGATAAAATCACTAAAGCAGGACCTGCAGACTTTATCCCTGTACATCACTATGCCCTGCAGGCTAAAGCAGGTGCACTCCAATGGTAAGGGTAAGGAACAGAAAGGCTTTCTTTTATCAAACTGCAAGTTACTAGCACAACTGCAGAACAGCCAGCCCATCACGAAAAGGCACGTATTGGTGCCCATTTACTATTTCTGCGCTCGTATCAGTCATGTTTGTAATGTTTTCACCATTTTGCAGTTTTGAATGAACAAGTATCTATTTTCAGCAAAAATGGGCCTGCAGGGGATATTAAGCCAATTAATTCACTGTGGAATGTTGCTCTTTCATTTCTGAACAAAATGATATAATCTGGACATCTGATGCCAAAATAAGAATAAGAGCAGCACTGCAAGTGTCGTAAGTGAGGAAGAATTTTAGCAGTTGAAATCCCCCGAGAGTGAAATAGCAGCTTTAAGGCCACAAATATGAGATATCACAGACAGGAGCCTCAGGAGCGCAACCAGCATTTCACTGCCACACACACACACACACACACATGCACCTGCATGTACACGTCTAAACACAAACACACACACACACACACACACACGCGCACACACACGCGCACACACTCACACACGCACCTGCATGCACACGTCTAAACACAAACACACATACACGCACACACACACACTCACACGCACACACACACACACACACACACGCACCTGCATGCACACGTCTAAACACAAACACACACACACACGCACACACACACTCACAGACCCAAACACTTACACACATGAGCACGCCTGCACACGCATATCACACCTGGGTTCATGCACATGTACGCACGTACATAAACACAAGCATGCAGGTGCACACATGCATAGACGCACAGCCCAAGAACACACACAAACACACACACAGTCTCCTGTCCTCTGTGCAGGACCTGTTTGTTAGGATGTCACAAAACAGAAAGTTCTCTTAAAGACCCGATATTTGTCTTGGAAAGCATCCCAAAAATAAGTGTCATTTAACATTTTAATCATTTGAAATATGGCGAATGCAGGAGATAAAATGAAGTAAAAAACTCAGCATGTCAGTTTGCTGTTGTCTTCTGAGTGAGATGCCATTAGGAAAGAGCTGCCCACACAATCCAAATATATCCTGTATTCTGCAGAAGAAATTAAAACTATTCAGGATTCTTAGACTGGTTAACCCTTTTCCTGACAGCCTGGTCATAGCTGGTAAACCTGGTAAAGTAAACAGGGTGCTCAGCTACTGAAGAGCAGGTCAGCCAGATGAAGCCAGCTGGAGAAAGAGACACAGCAGATTTCTGTTTGACTGGCCAATATCAGGCAATACTTTGTTAAAAGAAGAGGATCTTACATGACTGGGTGCCTCATGTGAGAGTTGAAATGAGTTGAGCAAATTTTGCGTTTGTTGCAAGACCCAAAATGTCCTCCACTCGTTTCCAATATGACACTGCTGACAGTGTAAGATTCTGTTTATCACATAACCAAGTTGCATGATTGAATAGAAAACAAATGTAACTTCCAGAAGTGCCTTAAAAGAAATTTCCATTATATATTAGCATTGAGCTGACTACATCACTCTAACATCACGCTAACACGTCAGTCAGTCACTTAGTTTGAACTAGCAAAAGTCTGTAAAATCACAGTCAGTTAGTGAGCAGCAGGCGAACATCAAACTAAACAAACAGTAAACAAACTAATGTTACATAATGGTAATGCAAGGTATCGCGTGGATGTTAGCTAGCTAGCTAAGTTACATTAAGTAACATTGGCACTAAGCCAATCCAAATCAACCTACACTACACTTGATATTCAGTTTGGCTAAGTATGAACAGCGTGACCAAATGCGGAGCGATTTTTTCTCCCCAGCCAATAAAATTTCTTGCAAAAGCGATATGTACTTACGGTAATATTAAAAATACGTCATGAAAAAAGTACTACAGTTCAGCGGTTAATATTGTTATCTATTCTTTGGTAGAAATACAGAATGAGCCCTGAAAAAAAAATTGGCTGTTTCATCCATAAAAGCAAAGAAAGGATTGTGATGTTTGAGTGTCAGTGTAAAAACATGGCTGGACAGGAGGGAATGCCCACTGGCAATGGGCACTATGACATCCTGGCCAGTTTGTCACTCGCCCTGTCACCTTATCTGTACCCTAAACGTCATCTGATTCTTGTGTACCTTCTCAAGTATGTACTGCTGAAATGGTAGGGACAATATATATCCTGAAAGAGATTCATCACCATCTGTATAAAGGGAATGAAAGTTTAAAGCATAAGTCCCAGCTGTAACTCCAGCCGGTGAGCGCAGGACAGGACTCTAACTTGCCTTCTAATGGCTTGGGCAGGAAGTGAGCAGCTGGTTTGGTTTTCTTCACACGATTCCCCTTCATGGCTTGGCCCTCCTTGTTGAGGCCGAGGAACCAGGCTCGACCCGACTCCTGCTGTCTGTACAGCATCGACGAGTATATCACGTAGTAGTTTTCGAACACCGACTCTTTGAACTTGCACTCCGCTGTAAAGAGTTCCTGCAAGACAAAAGGGAGTAAAGCAAATCCGTCAGATTTAGATTACATACCTGATGAAACCAAGGTTCATTTGCATCGCGTATCTGACATTTGTATTCTACTTACTCTCGCTTCACAGAGAAGGCAGGCCAAAGCCCGAGGTAACTGTGACAAGGGAAACTCCCTGGTGGTGTATTTTTACTTATCCCTTGGGGTAATCCATCCTCTGCAGTTGACTCATCCTAGTTACTTATGAGCAGCAGGTAGCCACAGTGAAAAACCGAGGGATCCGCTCTTATCGTAAAGCCAGAGCTTTGGTCAGGGGTAACAGCAGGAGTGTACCTCATCTGACATGCATGTCCTTGGGACATGGCCTCTGGTTTGGCTCATGAAGATAGTGCACCCCATGCTCAGCTGATTTCCCGAAGCACTGAAGGCACACATGATAATCGGATAATCGGAAACCGGTTTCAAACGAATACACAGAATACAGAGCAGTGTTAAGTGCTAAAGGCAGTAATATTGCCCAGTGTGTGACACTGACGGCATGATGAGCAGCACTACATATCCTAGGGTTTAGGCTTCTCACCCCACACCCCTGAATTCAGGAACAACACACTGTCCACCATAACCCCTGAATTCAACAGTAACACACTGCTCACCTCACACCCCTGAATCCTGCAGTAACACACTGCTACCCCCACATCCCTGAATCCTGTACCAACACAATGCTCACCCTGCACTCCTGAATCCTGTAGAAACACACTGCTCACCTCATACCCCTGAATCCTGCAGTAACACACTGCTCACCCCACACCCCTGAATTCAACTGTAACACACTGCTGACCCACATCCCTGAATCCTGCAGTAGCACACTGCTCACCCACACCCCTGAATTCAACTGTAACACACTGCTGACCCACATCCCTGAATCCTGCAGTAGCACACTGCTCACCCCACACCCCTGAATCCTGTAGTAAAACATTGCTCATCCAACACTCCTGAATCCTGCATTAAAACACTGCGCACCCCACACCCCTAAAACCTGCAGTAACACACTGCTCACCTCACATCCCTGAATCCTGCACTAAAACACTTCTCACCTCACTCCCCTGACTCCTGCAGTCCCACCCTGCTCCCCCCACACCCGTGTATCCTGCAGTAACACACTGCTCACCTAACGCCCCTAAATCCTGCAATAACACACTGCTCACCTCACACCCCTGAATCCTGCACTAACACACTGCTACCCCCCATCCCTGAATCCTGCAGCAACACAATGCTCACCCTGCACCCCTGAATCCTGTAGAAACACACTGCTCACCTCACACCCATGAATCCTGCACTAACACACTGCTACCCCCCATCCCTGAATCCTGCAGCAACACAATGCTCACCCTACACCCCTGAATCCTGCAGTAACACACTGCTCACCTCAGACCCCTGAATCCTGCACTAACACACTGCTACCCCCCCATCCCTGAATCCTGCAGCAACAGAATGCTCACCCTGCACCCCTGAATCCTGCAGTAACACACTGCTCACCTCACACCCCTGAATCCTGCACTAACACACTGCTACCCCCCCATCCCTGAATCCTGCAGCAACACAATGCTCACCCTGCGCCCCTGAATCCTGTAGAAACACACTGCTCACCTCACACCCCTTAATCCTCCAGTAACACACTGCTACCCCCAAATCCCTGAATCCTGCAGTGAAACACTCACTCAACACCCCTGAATCTCCTGGTAATAAACTGCATTCGCCCTGTCACATCCTAGTGAAACAGGCACCCTCCAAGCTGTTCCTCCTGAATTCGACTGGCAGCACAATGCCAAGTCCTGAAGAACATGCACCAATATTCAGAGAAAAATTGCTATTATTTTTTTAAAATCACACCGGCTTTCAATACACCGCAGCTGAAACAGGGTCAATAGATTGCATCCGTACAGAAGCACATCTCACCCAAACCCTGACTGACTCAGGCTCAATGTGAACGAGCAGTTATCAACACTTTAGTACATCCATATAATAGTATGATTTACGTCTTTTTTAACACATGGACTCCCAATATAAAATAAAACTCTGTTCCTTTTTGTTTATTAATCAAAGTGGGCACCATAAGGATGGAAACCTTTAATCTCACTGACCCCAGTTCAGTTACTTCTCTCATTGCTACATGCACTTTCTGAGAAGATAAGAGAGTGATGTAACATCCCCAATGAAGGAGTTCGTTCTGCTCCTCAGGTCAGTGCTGTTTGTCACGGGGTCAGGGCAGTAATGTTAGGGGGGCAGCGTATGTTGCTACAGAGCTGCATGATCAAATCCCACATTTAAACGCTATAAAGGACCCTTCCACACAACCCACTCCAGTAAAATGATGCTTATTTCTTCTGACAGGAACTAATGAGGTGTCAAATGTTAATGTGATAAGCTCTGCATGAAAAATCTGTTCCTTCATGACAGGAAGCATGGTTTCAGCACTCGCTAAATGCAAATGAACAGCTCTTTCTGGTCTGAAATTAAAAAAAAAAAAAAAACAGTTCATATTGTCCAAAAAAAAAAACAAACGTCTGCGTCTGCATAAAGAGACACCGGAAAGAGCCAGCCATTTTTAATTACATATTGTAGCATGTGAATTCTCCATTGTGTTGCAAACTGCTGATCCAGATTAATCCCGCGGTCTGCGCTTACATGTGCTACGTGGCACACTGCGTGTTTAAGCGGATAATCTGAGAGACGTCCCTCAGCACTCAGGAGAACCTGCTATCGCTGAGAGGCCAGGAAACATCTTCTGAGTGCAGAAACCCAAATAACGTTTCTTCTACAGCCCGCTCCTCCTGCCTACCCTCCGTACACCGGAGTGAATATAATCATATACGGCAATGTAAGAGACTGTTTGGATAAGAAAATATGCCATCTTGCTTATTTTATTATGAAGCAGAGAAAATGAGTTTGAGTGGGAGCGAGTGTTCACTGATTTGCCCGTGAGTCTTGCTGGGAAAAATGACACTTTGAAAATTAATTATACTCAGTGAGGTCTTTAAGTATTTGGACACTGATAAGATATTAACGGGCTGTAATTCCTGCATAGCTCACTGCATAAGGACACACGGCGGTTAGTCGCGGGTATTTACAATGTTACTGAGTAAACAAATGTTTGAATTACAGGCCTATAAAGTGGTTTCTCGACCCAAATATTAATCCTTGTAGCGCTGAAATGAAATTTAAAAAAATATATACATTTGATTATCTTGTGCTTTTGAAAACCTATCATGTGGCAAATTGTTTAAAAGAGCTCTCTCAAGGAGCTGCCACATGCCACATTTTCAACAGCTTTGATTTTGATATTGTACATCATTGAGCACCAACAGCTGCATTTAGCACTCTAAGGGGTACGGTTAACACATAAAAACAGGTTCAGGTCACTTTGATTAAACTAATTTTTGAAACTGATTCTGTCACTGCATTAAATCTAACAAACTTCAGTATTACATGAATCACATCGATGGCACGCAAGCGGTAAACATCAGTATCCAATATGAGTCTATTTAACTAGCCATTAGTATCAGTCTACAAGCTTAGCCATTAATCAGCCTAGTTAAAAGGCCAAACTGAAGCACAATCAGTGCCGACACACAGAACACACTGAATATTTTCCTCATTACACCCTCACTGTTTCCCTTTTATGTACAAACACTACAAACGACTCGCCCCAGTGGAGAACACAGCACAAACAATACAATTTCTAATTCGCCCTGTTTAAACAAATCTGTCCTTGAAGACTTCCCAGCAACATTAGCCTGACGTAGCTTTAATGAGAGGCGATACAGCCTCCCGTTTCCTGTAAGACCTTCCCGTTTCACTCCTTTGTAGAACAGGTAGTGCACTCTCTGGAATAGCACACCTGTAAAGTAGTACCTGAATGGCAGTTCTGTGTTCTGCTCACAGTTATCTGCAAACATCATTTATCTGACTCACATTTTGTTGACCTGGTAACAGCAGAGTTAGTACCAGACTACTAGAGAAGCTGATTGAGCAGCTGAACAGCTGGTTAAATAGTTAAAACCTGCTAGAATTGCAGAAAATGCACTTTTGTTAAACCTTTTATTTAACCGGAGAGATTCCATTGAGAACATTTTTCTCTTTTCAAAGGACGCCCTAACAGACATGGCAGGTGGAACAGTGGCAAGTGTGGAAGGACAGATAAAAACAGGGGTAAAGCCCCTGCAGCAATTTTTTGGAGTAAAGGGCCTTGATCAAGGGCCAAACGACAGACTTCCTCTCCAGTTAAAGTTAGATTCCTTGGGGCTTGAACCAGCAACTCTTCGGAAATCAGCCAAGCAGCCTAGCATTAGGCTACCTTGCCACTTAAAATGAGCTACACCATTAGGCCACAGTGGCGCAAAAACTGGGTACAGTGCAGTGCATAGGGGCGCTATGCGAAAGGGGGCGCCAAAACAATTGGCCGCAAGCAGATGAAGACACGAGTTTATGATATTTACAAGATTATAGAATTTAAAGAGTACTGGAAGATGCGCGATTGAGCAATATCAACAAAATAAAACGCATCTCTCTCCCCACCGCTCAACAAAATAAACCGTGTCCCCCCCACACCTCTCAACCAAATGAAACGTGCAGCACCCGCTCGCAAAAGAACGCTACCTTCCACCCGGTCATTGAAAAATTGAGTAGGGAACACTTGGTGTAGGTATTGGGGGCGTGGGCTGCTGTTGTCATTGCATACCCCCCAAAAAATGGGTAGCTGTGCTCCTGTCAGGCCAGATTAAGATATTATTTTCTGCGAGTCATGAAATAACATCATCTCTACGTCAGATGGGAGAAAGCAGTACAGTATCAGTGTCGTCAAGAAGTCCAATAAAAAGATACACACCGTCACATTAAATTTCATTGTTACAAAACATACCACTCTATTTTATATTTCTCCCTGATATAAACACAATAAAATTGCTAAATTAATTGGCTATAATCGGCAATCAAAGTAATATGTAGCCATCGTAACTATAAGGGCTCCTCAGAGAGCGATGTGCTTGACTGCTGAGCTTCACAGGGCAATATTAATGATGAACAACCATACACATGCAGGAAGCATTAGGCACTGTGTAATTAAAAGCCTTAATGTTTAGAGATCATTTAGCCATTAAAGGACAAATCATTACAGCAACTTCACATGTCTAAATGGTGCGATAAATGATGGGACAGTCACACTCTTTATCTGCCGCTATAGACTGCAAGTGGGCTATATGGCACATTGAGGCTACGTGGCCCAAAGAATTAATAGATCTGTTCCATCCTGATTAAAGCAAATTGTTTTACCTTCATGACTGCCCGAGTTGTTTCAAATGAGGTAATTAATTACGGGGAGGAATCGTCAGGTGAGACATGTTGCCGGTTGGCTGGACCCAATAATTAGCAGGATGATATTATGTAGGGACTACAGGGGAAGGCTTCGTGCCTTCTGTCGAATGACCCTCGATCCTTCCGCTGATGCACAGCCCGACTGAGACCGGCAAACCTGAAAACTGCCTCTCGGACGAACGTTCAGTGACGCTGAAAACCTTCATTTTCTAGGCGACCGACTATAACAGGGGGGTTATGCAGTGAAGTCAGTTAGTATTGAACAATGGAGCAGTTTTAAAGGGTAATTCCTCAATTATTCACTTGAAAAGAGTCTGAATACACTCAACTTAAAGTACAGGCTGTCCCTTTAATGCTCGCACCTATGCACATAAGGAAAAAGCAGTTAAAAATTGTGATTTTTTTTTTTGTCATAATAAAAGCATCTTGAGTGACACCATCATTGTGTGAAAAGCACATTACAGGGTATATTTTTACTGAATGTGCTTGTACTGCAGAGATGAGCAGAGTAGAATATTGGTATCTACAGATTTAGATGAGAAACTCATGTCCCCTGCAGGGACAAAAATGAAAGACAGGGTCTGATGATATTTTCCCAAATTAAAACTCATGTTTGTCTTTCAAAAGCCTCAGGCAATTCTCCGTTGCTGAATATAAAATCCTAGAGTATATAAATGCAGCCAATGTACTAGCCTATTTATCAGACAATCTGAATTTGAAGCGCAAAGCAGATATTGGGTGTTTTTATTTCAATAGGGAAGGATCAAACTGCCCCAAACAGGTCTCATACAGCCAGCTTACAGCACAAGTACAGTTCAGTTCAGGATTTTTCATATCAGTTATGTTTTAGAGTTTGTTTTCAATGTATCCAGACAGTATTTTAGTGTAGATATACAGTATAAAGCCTCTGATAACCTGCCAGTGATAAAATCACAGATACAAGGCGTTCAGGAGTTTGTTGTCCAAATAAAAACACTTTTGGTGATTCAAAGGCAATGTTGTCTTGTGTCCTGTACAAATGAAAAGCTGATTGAAGATGCATGGCTATGGAGCATCCAGCGCAGCTAAGGCTAACACAGGGAGAACATGCTAACATCCACACAGAAAGGCCCCAGGCCGGATTCGAACCCACTGTGAGGCGGCAGTGCTAACCACTCCACCACTGTGCCACCACATGACACAGCATTGCATTTACTTTCGAACAGTTTGTTTGGTTCATTTCATGTTGACTTAAACAGCACAGTTAATATGTTCTCGAGCCTGTATTTGTGTTGCACTGATTTAATGACGATCCATTGACGAGCCAGAGAAATTCAGTGAGCGACGTGATTCACTGGACAGTGACACATTTTTTGTTATTCTGGTTATGTCGGCTGTGCGGAACACAGGATCTAAATCCAAGCCAGCATGCATTTCACATGCTGAAGAGGAGACTAAAAGTAAACCGCTTCCTAAACAAGCAATAACTAAGGCTGGCTGCAGTACAGGCCTGCAAGAGCATCATCGGGCCAGATACTCCGTGTCTCGAGATTTCTGCACATCACAGAATTCTAGAAGGCACGGAATGAAAAGGATATGTGACCAAATATTAAAAATGATTACTTTACTCAAAATTATGCGAAACAGACCCAATATTTTTTGATGTGCCTGAAAATGAGGGGACAATGAGAGTGCGGTCATTTCTAAACGATTCGTCTGATACGGAGCAGAACGGCCTCAAATTAAAACTGACAGTCTGGCCTTTAAACTCACTGTCACTGTATTACTTCAGACTCGAAGTGCCAGAGAACTGAAGCACCATAAAATGTGTCACTGTCCAAAGAATTATGGTGTGCAGAGTACGCCAGATCTGCTTCTGATAGGATAAATATGTCACAGCTGTCTCTGCCAAAAGCAATGCACCTGAATAACTCTCTCTCTCTCTCTCCCCCTCTCTCCCTAGTCTCTTTCAAACACACAGATAACACACACACCTATCCACCTTTGAACTGCGTTGCCATAGAAACAGGAGAGGAGCAGCAGGGTAGTCCTGAACGGGTTTGTGAGCTACAAAAGGACACGTTGTTTTCTGGAGACAGGAAATCTCTTTCAGCAGCGATAGATCCCAGACTCGCCGCCGACAGAACACACTGAGACCGAGAGAAAGGGGGCTACATCGTCTGCCGTGTTAGCTGTGTGCAGGAGACACTGCGAGCGGGGATTTCACAGCCGCGCCTACACAGCTCAATCCATATGCATCACTCACGGGGATCTCATTTCCTCTTAGCTCGATTTCCTCCTTACAGAGTGAGTCACGAACCCTGTACCATTCTCTCAATGAATTAAAACACTGTGCGACTGAATGCGTGTGCATACAGGGGTCTATAGGAATTACAGAGAGGTCTGTGCATGTTACACTGTGAGGCTCTTCAAATCAGCTGCCATGTTTAAAACGTAGGCTACGGGAATCAAATTACCGGACTTGTTTCACAGTGGGAAACTTAGCGGGTGGGAATCCACTCTGTTTCACTCCCATTGGTGGTCGCCTGAGCAAAATCACTTGTCATTTACATGGAGTTAAACTTTGCTCAACTTTTTAATGCCCCTGGTCCAGCTCACTTTCAGTCGCCAACTGCTATGGCTTCCCATCGTTACAATTTGCTCAACTCTCATTAAAAATGAATGGCAGCTTGTCGCTTTAGTCACTAAAATAAGAATGCAATGAGAATGGCCCCCTGGGCTGAGCAGCCACACCTCAGAGATGAGAGGTGATCTGGAAAACTCCTCCTTCATCTCCTCCTGAAATATTTCCTTCAACATCTCACCTCCTCCTGAAACATCTCCAACATCTCACCACCTCCTGAAACATCTCCTTCAACATCTCACCTCCTCCTGAAACATCTCCTTCTACATCTCACCTCCTCCTTAAACATCTCCTTCTACATCTCACCTCCTCCTAAAACATCTCCTTCAACATCTCACCTCCTCCTGAAACATCTCCTTCAACATCTTACCTCATCCTGAAACATCTCCTTCTACATCTCACCTCCTCCTCAAACATCTCCTTCTACATCTCACCCCCTCCTCAAACATCTTCTTCAACATCTCCCCTCCTCCTGAACCATCTCCTTCTACATCTCACCTCCTCCTTAAACATCTCCTTCTACATCTCACCTCCTCCTAAAACATCTCCTTCAACATCTCACCTCCTCCTGAAACATCTCCTTCAACATCTTACCTCATCCTGAAACATCTCCTTCTACATCTCACCTCCTCCTGAAACATCTCCTTCTACATCTCACCTCCTCCTGAAACATCTTCTTCAACATCTCACCTCCTCCTGAAACATCTCCTTCTACATCTCACCTCCTCCTGAAACATCTTCTTCAACATCTCACCTCCTCCTGAAACATCTCCTTCTACATCTCACCTCCTCCTGAAACATCTCCTTCAACATCTTACCTCATCCTGAAACATCTCCTTCTACATCTCACCTCCCCCTTCTCTACCTCCTTCACCTCCTCCTGAAACATTTCCTCCAACATCTCACCTCCTCCTGAAACATTTCCTTCAACATCTCACCTCCTGAAACATCTCATTCTACAAATCTCACCTCCTCCTGAAACATCTCCTTCTACATCTCACCTCCCCCTTCTCTCCCTCCTTCACCTCCTCCTGAAACATCTCATTCTACAAATCTCACCTCCTCCTGAAACATCTCCTTCTACATCTCACCTCCCCCTTCTCTCCCTCCTTCACCTCCTCCTGAAACATTTCCTTCAAAATCTCACCTGCTCCGTCACCACACTCCCCTCCCCAGCCACCAGCGCCTTCAACACCCCCTCATTCTCTTCATATTACTTCACCCCCTCTGCTTCACCTCCTTCCCTCAGAGGAGAGAAAACAGATAGAGGGAGTGGATATATACAGAGAGAGAACAGAAGAGACAGAAAAAAAAGATTGAGATAGAGAAACAGATGAGACAAAAACAGGGCACAAAAAAACGGGGGAGAGAGAGGGAGCAGGAGAAAAGAGAGACAGAGAGAGACGGGGAGGGGAGCGCGCTCACTAACAAACGAGAGGAGGAGAAAATATTCTCCATTTCCAACCACCGCTCCCAGGCACAGGAAGCAAGTGCCGCAGATTTAAATGCTGAACAATCATAAGCAGCTCTGAATCAGCCCAGGAAATGCAAAAAAACACATTAATCTGCGGGAAAAGGTCAAACAACAGGGAACAGAAGCGCAGTCCTGAACAGTAGCCGCTAGTGCTGGACATTAACGGGTAATGAGACACATAGAAGATTCATAATCAATATCTACGGCTGCATTATTACTCCTCGATTACAGTCCTTCGTATTTTTATGTGTGTGATTTGTCCAGAAACATACTGTACATAAATGCCATCCCAATAAAAATGCGCACGTGCCCAGCATGCAATTACTCAAGCTCACATGGGACTTAGGAAGACTGAGAATGGAAACTGGAGAATATGCCTGCTTTAATTCTCCTCATAAGACTGCTTGAGGTGTACAGTATTCTTAATCCTCTCTTCGTCATAATACCATAAACCCCATCAAATCTGTCTCCACACTTCCCTCTATGCTCTCGGCCATTCATATTCCCTAGAAAAATGCGCCGGTAGAATTATTTTTCTTGCTGAATGAGAAAAGTTTGTCAGAGAGCTGTCTAACTCATGATTCGCCTTTGCAAAAACGTCCTTTAAGAGCAGCCCTCCACCACTCGCTCGCGCTCCGAGACTCGACCAAAAGCACTTAAGCCCTCAACACACTCAATAAAAGCGTCTCCAAGGGCTCTGACCTTTTCTTTATGATTGGAGCCCTTCTAACACCTTCTCTTTCAAAGGCAAAGCCCTAACACCACTTTCCCAGAGTGTCTCTGTTCTTTAAAGTTCATGTCCCAAATGCACCGCCGTGCATAAAGTTTTTTCTGCAAACGATGGCGACTCGCATTATCACCCCAGTTATGAGGAGGAGATATCTGCATAAGTTTCTGCATCCTTCTTCTTCTGCATCTGCCATTGCAAACACTATTTCAGTTTATTTTTGACTGAAATACGTTCGAAAACAAATAATTCAGAAACAAAAAAAATCTGTTATCATTGTGCTTCATAAAGGAAGTTTTTATTTAAATCACAGATTAGGTGAGTGAGAATCATGCTGAAGACCCAGAAATGAAACAAATGTTAAGCAGAATGAAATCTCACACGCACTCCGTCTCTTTCTCTCTCACTCACAAACACACACACACGCACGCACGCGCACGCGCACACAGACACACGCGCAATGATTCAAGGACAAAATTTTCCTTTTGGCCCAAACCGGTAATAATGAACCAGGCACCTGTGACAGTGCGCTCGCTCCTCATCATCACAGTGAAGTCAAGGGCATTTGCTCGTAGCTCCGATTACTCCAAGCAGCAATTAGAGGCCAGAGCAGCGGAGCGTCATCCCAGGCTGCTCTGGTGGTGCGGATAACTAATGACCATTGCCGTGCACCGTGTAGAGTCATTACTGCCGCTCGGCCGTGTGTGTGTGCGCGTGTGTGTGTGTGCGCCATCGCTGTGCGCTCTGTAGAGTCACTACTGTCGTTCAGCCCCGTGAGAGTGTGCGTGTGCGTGCGCGTCATCGCTGTGTGCTGTGTAGATTCACTACTGCTGCTCGGCCCTGTGAGTGTGGGTGTGTGTGTGTGTGTGCGCGCGTGTGTGTCTGTGTCATCGCTGTGCGCTCTGTAAAGTCACTACTGCTGCTCGGCCCAGTGTGTGGGTGTGTGTGTGTGCGTGTGTGTGTGTGTGTGTGCGCATGTGTGTGTCATCGCTGTGTGCTCTGTAGAGTCACTACTGCTGCTCAGCCCAGTGTGTGTATGCGTGTGTGCACATGCGCGCAAGGGTGTATCTGTGTGTGTGTTCCTGTACTCGTAAGTGTGTGTGAGTGTGTGCGCAGGAGGGTGTGTGTGTGAGCGTACCCAAGGGTGTATGTGTGTGTTCCTACTTATAAGTGTGTGTGTGATTGCGTGTATAGGAGGGTGTGTGTGTCTGCACATACATGTGTGTGTGTATTTCTGCACAAACGAGGGTGTGTCTGTCACTGTGCTTGTATCTGGGGCCAAACATTTAGGCTTTTCTGGAAAAACAGAAAAAAAACCCAAATGTGTGGTATTAATACCTGTTTGAGAAACAGATTTCAGCTAATTGTAGGGATCAAATAATATCCACTCAAAAACTCATACCCATGGGAAATTTAGATTGTATAATTAGTTCAATATGCATGGATTATGGGAAACAGCAGAACTCAAAGGAAGTATGTGTGAACACAGGGAGAGCAGGCAAACTTCACACAGAAAGGTGAGATTCAAACCCAAACCCTCCTGAGAGGAAACACTGACTGTCTGTGGCAGCGAATGTGATTTACATGTCAGCGGCGAAAACAGGTATTTCACTCGTCAACATTTTTTTCAGTAAATATATTTCTAACGGGGCTGTTGGCATAAAATTTTCACAAGATGTCGGTAACAACCCAAGGAATCCACACATTTAAATCAAATCAAGAAATCGAAACAAATAAGTCCAAAATTATTACGCGTATAAGTATAAGTGTAATAAGTATTAAACACATGAATAAAAGGAGGTGCAAACAGGCATGGAAAGCCATGAAACCAGCTGCAATCTGTCAATAGAAAGCAATTCTGCCCCCTATCAGTGAAAATTAATATCAGCTGGTTTAGTCCTAATTGATGGCCCATAAAAAGGTTTCTCATTATCAAGGTGTCACACAAGACACATCTCATGATGGATAAAAGCAAAGAGCTCTGTCAAGACCTTCACAACCTTATTGCTGCAAAACATACTGATGGCATTGGTTACAGACGTATTTCTAAACTTCTGAATGTTCCAGTGAGCACTGGTGGGGTCATAATCCAGTAGTAGAAAGAACATCATTTCAGGGTAGACATTTCAATAAGATAACGATTCCAAACACACAGCCAAGGAAACTCTCTTGGTTTCAGAGAGAGAAAAAAAAGCTGCCATAGAAAGGCCAAGTTAATCACATAAATTGAATCTAGTTGAAAATCTATGGAAAGAACTGAAGATCAGAGTTCGTAGAAGAGGCCCACGAAACCTTCCAGATTTGAAGACCGTTTGTGTGAAAAAATGGGCGAAAATCAAAAGTAAGCAATGTGAGTAGTTTTTTCATATAGGAGGCGTCTTGAAGCTGTCATTACCAAAAAAGGCTTTTCTACTAAGTATTAAATAAATTTCAATAAGCGTGTTCAATACTTTTTCCTTGTGTCATTTCACTTTATTACACATAACTTAATTTATGGACTTATTTGTTTTGATTTCATTGTATGTGTGGATTACTTGGACAGTTACCGAAATCTCAAAATTTCAGGTCAATAGCCCGGGAAGAAATATATTTACTGAGAAAAATGTTGGCGTGTTCAATACTTATTTTCTCCGCTGTATCTGACTTTGTACGAGTCCCACCATAACGAAGAAGTCAGGGGTGAATCCCTTATTGAGATGAACCCTATGATCAGCTGTGATGATGTATGCAATGTACTCATATTCACAAGAGGGAAACTGGTTGCCTCGGATAAGCCGGAGTGGGTTTCTGTCAATGTGTGTCCATAAGATTATATTCAGCATTCAACTGCACATCACATATTACTCACTTAAAATGATACACGGCGCCAATATGTGAGCATAACTGAAAAACACCTTTAAAGTAAAATCAAAGATGATTTTAGAGATCTGAATATTTTAGCCCAGCTTCCAAATCCGGGGCTAGTTAACAGAGGAAGAGGGCCACAGCTACTGAAAAGGCCATGTTTACATTTAAAAACAGCGCTTAAGTACTGAAGCCATGATCCGATATGAGCAATATTAAAGCACTTGAGAATTACTATGCCAGTTTATTCTCATTTCAGTCAGAATAATGCCTCAATAACAGCATTTACACTGTATTTTTCATCATAAACCAAAGAGTGAGAGCGTTCCTCCTTGAGGGCGGATTTGGCCGGCAGCCATTTTGTTGCAGAACATGAGCCACGACTCAGTTCAGATGGGGGAGCATTATCGGCACAGATTCACAGAATCTGGCTCGGACTTTGAGCGAATCACAAGGGGAGCCCCTCCACTCTGTTTGAGAGACTGTGATAGTGTATGTGTGTGCATGTGATAGAGCATATGTGCATGTGTGTATATATGTGTGAGTGTAAGAGTATTTGTTTGCGTGCATGACAATGTATCATTGTGTAGT
The DNA here is from genome assembly GCA_029721435.1 of Gymnothorax reevesii. Classification (NCBI taxonomy): domain Eukaryota; kingdom Metazoa; phylum Chordata; class Actinopteri; order Anguilliformes; family Muraenidae; genus Gymnothorax; species Gymnothorax reevesii. The sequence continues at coordinate 35,991,608 of CM056587.1, forward strand.
TTTTTGCGTGTGTGTATGCCTGTGTGTGAATGTGCGCGTATGCCTGTGAGAGACAGTGGGTGTGTTTGCACGTCTATGAGAGAGTGTGTGTGTGTGCCCAGACTTCACACCTTGGCGGTAAGGTCTCCAGCAGGGCAGTGTCAGGTATTCCTAGGGGTGCCTCTGTCCACGTGCAAATAGAGCCAGAACTCACACTGTGTCACAGCCAGCAGTCACAAACCGCCACACTCAGCTACAGACCCCACACACAGCCACACACAGCCTCAGACCCCATCACACAGCCACAAACCTCCACACACAGCCTCGGACCCCGTCACGCAGCCACAAACCTCCACATACCAGTCACAAACGACACACACAGCCATAAACCACCACACACAGCTACTGACCCTACACACAGCCACAAACCTCCACATAGCAGACACAAACCTCCACACACAGCCTGAGACCCTACACACAGACACAAACCTCCACACACAGCCTGAGACCCTACACACAGCCACAAACCTCCACACACAGCCACAGACCCCATCACACAGCCACAAACCTCCACACACCAGACACAAACTGCCATACACAGCCATAAACCACCACCACACACAGCTACAGACCCCATACACAGACATAAACCTCCACACACAGCCTCAGACCCTACACACAGCCACAAACCTCCACACACAGCCACAGACCCCATCACACAGCCACAAACCTCCGCACACCAGACACAAACTGCCATACACAGCCATAAACCACCACCACACACACCTACAGACCCCACACACAGCCACAAACCTCCACACACAGCCTCAGACCCTACACACAGCCACAAACCTCCACATACCAGACACAAACCTCCATACACAGCCTCAGACCCTACACACGGCCACAAACCTCCACACACCAGACACAAACTGCCATACACCGCCACAAACCTCCAAACACAGCCTCAGACTGCATCACACAGCCAGAAACCTCCACACACCAGACACAAACTGCCATATTAAGCCATAAACCACAACGACACAGCTACAGACCCCGCACGCAGCCACAAACCTCCACACACAGCCACAGACCCCCTCACACAGCCTCAGACCCCATCACACTGCTACAGAATCCCACAGACTGGTACAGCTCAGCAGTGATGATGCCAGGTCACTTCAATTAATATTAATACCACCAACATATCAGCACTCCTCCTCCCTCGTCATCTCAGTGTGCGGATCAACCACGGAGAGTAAGGAATTGCAGAGAAAAAGAAGCCGGGCGTATTTAACCATTCCTTGGGACTGCGCATCTCACAGTGTAGAAATGACTTCAATCATGAAGCAATAAATTGTTCAACAAAATCTGTACGTGCACAGAGGAGGCAAACAGCAAAATTCACCACCCAAAGTGTCCGGCTGATGCAGCTATTTGCAAAGGAACTTGAGGTGCTATTGAATATTAATTGTCTAACGTTGAGATACCATCATCAAAAATGCTCCTTGCTGGCACTGCCACCAACAGTAATTTCATTATGTTACCCAGGTCTGGTGCTCAGATTTGGATTACATTTCTGAGCAGTGGTGTGGCATGAATACAGTTTACCTTAATACGTATGACTAGACAGAAGATGCACCAATTTAACCTTCTGGAGTATAAAACGTTGTTCATTCAACACGTTAAAATGCACAAAATGGGTTGAAAATGAGCAAGATTCACATTTTCAGTACAAACTGGTGGGGAATCGAATCCGTAGCCCATTTCAAGTCTTAAAAGAATTACAGTCTTTTTATATTTCATAATTATTGTATTCATGTTCCCAGCCTGGTTACCTTTGACCCATGTTGTGTACCAATGGGTTAAAAATTGTGTGAGACCGGAGTCTTAACATGGAGCTAAGAAAAATCCAAACAATGGGCTCAGCTCGGAAAAAAAATACAAAGAAACAAACTAATAAATAAATAAATAAAATAGAATAAATCAGGGGTGAGAAGCTCTATTGATTAGTACATGCGTTTTACAGATGACACATGTCCTCAGAGGGTATTTTCAAACACATATTGACTTTTTTCTATTAAAAAAAAGGAATATTAAATGCTTGTAGGTAGTGAGAGCTCCAGGTCATTTTTCTACAGAAATGAAACAGCTTTGGGACTGTTCTGACGCTGATGAATAATTCATTTCCCGGAGACGGTGCTGCAGCAGGTGGGCTGCAGAGCGATTCCCGCCGACAGCGCCGGGGTTTCCCTCCGCACGGCGAAAAGCAGGTCAGGCGCGATCTCGCGCTCTGCATCTCTCGCGCTGCTGCGGCGAAACCCGCCGCCATCGCTGCCCGGAACGCGCGCCGGAGAGCTCACACCCTCGCGAACATCAGGGGTTTCCCTCTCTCGCTTAGCGCCAAAAAGGGCGCTTTTTCACCCGGACCGTGAAACTGCCGAACGGCTGTCATTACAAGCCTGAATGAGACGATGCACTGCTACAGTTTGCACTAAAAAAAGGTGTATGCTGTTGGCTGCTAGGGGTCAGCACCATCTTTACATACAAATGGTACATGGAAAGCTGCCTTTGTGCAATGGATTATATTCATGTGTAGTGTATCCCCCCCCTTTTCTCTCTCTCTCTCGCTCGTTCTCTCTTTCACACACACACACACACACACAAAGTCTCTCTTTCCCCATACACTCGTGCACAAATACACATATGAAATGGAGAGGATATTCTCAAATTCTCTGTTCTCCATCTTACTGCTTCAAAACACCTGTCTTCACCAGTTAGAATGTAGGTAAAATCTGCGCTTCCGCTGCAGAGAGAAAGGGCTCTCAGTCAGCCTGTGGTTACACCTGCCTGTGCTCACTCAAGTCTGAGAGATGTGAAATGCACTCCCACTTTTGAGCACTTCGTGTCATTTTTTTTTTTTTAAAAAAAAGAACAGCTGCAAAAAGCAGACGCAGATTTACTGCATCAGCCAAAAAAAGTCTAGAAGCAGCCTGCGTTTGAGCCACAATCTAACAATGACAGCCACACAAAGTGTAGATGGCAGCCTTGTCGATGACATGTTATTTTACTAAAACATTTTCAATCACAACCAAAATCAGTAGGGACCCATTTCATATCGCCATTGACCTATAAAACAAAAATTAAAATAATCCAATTAAAATTGTTGCCTGCAGAGTGAGAAAAATAAATTATAGAAGGACGGTTGTACAGAAAGGGGCAATCACAATACAGCCCCATCCAATGGAGAGGCTGTATAAAAATGGACAGAGTCATTGTCTCTCGGTATGCATGTCTGTGCTTCAATTTTCTCCACAATTGTTCATCTGGTCGACTTCTCACTTGAGGACCAAGGTAGCGTAGTTTTGAGTGTGAAGTTATTTGAATGTGTGGCTCTTGAGGAAGTTGCAAGCGGCGATACAGGAAGCCAAGTAATCAGTCCGTTCCCAACAAGAACGCGTTGAACAGGCACACTATAGTTAGGGGAGACTGGGTTCCGATGAGTCATGGGGATAAATGAGCCATATCACTATTTTGCCTATTTTAATCACCTATGGAATCAATTGATCGCAAAATAGTGATGTGGCTCAGTGGTCTCCATGGCTCATCGGACCCCAGTCTCCCCTCACTATTGCAAACAATACTCAGGTACTGTGGTTTTCGTGGTGACTCTGTCCTTATACCAAGCTTCGGTGCCATTCTGATAAAGCCGAGGCAGCGTTGGAGGCATATCTTTACAAAGGCCTCCACCTGGAGGATGTGGCATTCATGAAGTGTCCTTACTTCAGAGCCATACAGCAGGGTGGAGAAACCGATGGCTTTATATACGACTATTTTCGTGAATAGTCAGAGGTTGTTGGAGTCGTCCAAAACATGAGGCACAGGCGATACTGGATTGGACACCTTTCTTTCTCTGGGGTGCATTTGCCGAGATTACAGATGCCAACTTATAAAGCTGTAGTTGACTGTAAATGGACAAACTATGTAACCTGCTAACTTAGCAACAAAGCTTTTGGAAAACACACCCAGGGCAGTGTGAAGACACTGCCCAGATAGTCAAGCTGCTCGACAGCCCAAAGTGGGCTTTGTGAATTGTAAAAATATGAAGCAGAGGCTTAGGGGTGACTGACAGAATTATGACCTGTTTTTTGAGTGTTACTTTGCGAAACTACAGCTCAGTAGAAGGCAGAGATGGTTTCCAGAGCATGCTGCATTGAGGTCGGGGGTACGGGCATGGAGGGGAAATCAATGGCATACTGCAGCTCATGGATGTTGATTATGGTCTTTGCGTAGGCTTGGCAGCAAATAGAAGCTGGGCTCAGTGCTCCAGCGTGAGGGACTTTAAGATAATACCGTTTCTGCAGCCTTAAAGATTGTGAAAATGACAGGTGCACAAAAGACCCCCGCTTCACTCCCACCCGGACAGAAAAAGGCGGAGAATGCTGACTCCCAAAAACCATGCATGCGTTTATGCTGTCATGGAGCACTTGCAAAATTCATAAAAATTTGAATAGTACACAAAATTTTAAAAAGGTTTTTTTCCAGGCTGCTAGAACGTGCTAGTAAACTGTATAAAAATCTTTGCCAGATCAATAAAGGTAACAAAAATCTCACAGCTCTTCGTGTACTTTCACCTGGAGCGGTCTTGCCTCAATTTCACAAAAGTCATGTCACGTGGGCTTCTTCCTTCTCTAAAGCCACACTGAGTTTTGGGAAGAATGCCAACAGTGGTATGTGATGTCCGAAATGAAAGCATGAAACCTGACAGCATCTTCCCAGCAACAGAGAATCAGGTGATGTCTCAACTGCTCCCACATTGGCTCATCTCCCCTTTTCCTTTAGATAGAGACAATGCTGGCATTTTTCCAGTATACTCTACCCGACAAAAAAAAACAACAAAAAAAAAAAAAAACAAAAGTTGTCCAATATTTTGTTGGACCGCTTTTAGCTTTGATCACACTCAAATTTGTTGTGGTATTGTTTCGACAATCTCATGCAACGTTACAACACTTATTTTCGAGTTGCATTCATTTTTAACTAAGATCTTGTTTTGACGATGGGAGAGTCAAACCGCACTGTGACTCTTTCTCCATCCCATCCCGAAGACTTTCATTTGGTTCAGTTGAGGACTCAGCAATGACTGTGTGCAAAAATGATTCCCCGTGCACACTGTATCACTCGTACACAATCTGAGCCTGATGAATCTTGGCATAGTCATCATGGAACATGCCTGTGTCATCACCATCAGGGGTTAAAAAATCCATTGATGGGATAAGCTGCTCATTCAGTACATTCAGGTAGTCGACTGACTTCATTCTATCGCTGCATTAAGTCTATGGGCTCTAATTTCGTAGACCAGGCGTAGGCGCGGCGCAGGCGCGGCGCATGGGGGGTGCGCCGCGCCAACGGGGTGTGTCCATGCGTATGTGGCAATTTCGTGCCCGGCGTAGCCTGGCGCAAGAACTCCTCTGTCCCGCCTCTGCCCCTCCTTCCAGCGCAAGTTGGCAAAGAAGGCGACACAGCCGAGTCAAATCTTGCTCACTGGCAAGAGAAACGATGGATAGCGTGTTCCCATGAATTACAAACTGTTGCTGCTTTTAATTTTGGGATTAACATGCATGGACAACAATGCAAGATACGTGACACATTTATTTTCAATATGCGATCTTAACTCAGTACGAGATCATAGCAATCAGGCATGTATTCCTTTTCCCCACTGAAGACGATAAAACCTAAGTGACAATAATACGTCGTAGCCTAGTATTAAGCCGCTTGCACACTGGACGCGAAACGAATTTTTCGCTCGACAGATTGCGTCTTGTGCCCGAAAGTCTGACAGGGTTTTAATATATCTCCGTGTCCGACAGTCTATTATTGTTTTTAATTTCTTCAAATCTGCTGACTCTTGTCGATATTAAACGTGAATGTTTTGATAAGAGGGCTCGGTTCTTTAAGATGAGTACCGAGAATTTCAATCAATGTTTCTGTTTAAGCTCTGCTCAGTAAAGCGAGTCGACACTGGCATGGGACAATGTACAATGCCTCCGTGTCTGACAGCTAAAAAAAAAAAAAAAAAGAGGACGATTAGAACAGATTGATACCGAAATAAAGAATAAAAAGAAACATTTTAACAACAGAACATCCAATGAACACTGGGATTTATTTTTTAGCGGGTCATCTTTGTTGGATATCCCGTTATAAATCTGTTCTCATTTCAATACTTCTACTTTTTGCTGGCTGGTGGACATTGAGTATTTTGCATTTCGTGTCGGACAGTCTTAATCGTGCATGCGATGATTTCTTCACTCTGTCAATGGTCATGGAATTGATTTGCTCACTGACTACAAGCACTGTTTTATCTCAGCTGTGGAAATAAAGCGTGAATCTGTTCGGTCCATCTGACTAATTTTCAAAAGAAAGACCGAATAAAGACTGCTGGCTATCTTCAACGGAAGAAAACAGAAGAATAGGCTAAAAAGACCAAGAAAAGTCGATAGCTATCAATTTGCATTCTGTGAAGGTCGAACACAAAAATGGCCAAGTTTCCACGTCTAATAATTCCTGGAATACTCGGAAAAACTAGAACTTTTATGACTTTCGGACACGGAGCTATATTAAAACCCTGTCCAACTATCGCGTCTTTGCATTGACTTTGTCTGTAATCAGTCGGGCGAAAAATTCGTTTCGCGTCCAGCGTGCAAGCGGCTTTAATGAGCATAGAACGCAAGCATTCGATATATATATCTATATATATATATATATATACAGTTTGTGGTTGGCAGAGAAAGATGTGAAGTCGTTAGTTTGCATCACAGATTCAGTTGCGTTGATTAAGCCCGGTCAAGTTTCCATTACGCGTGGCAACTGCCTTTAATCTGACATCAGGACAATCGATATAGATACAATAATTTATGTCCTTATTCAGATAGTTACATTAAATCGTGTTTCCTGTAATTATTTCTTGCATTGAAATGTGCCTCACATTCTGTAAACCTGCCTGTGAGATTTCGGTGACGTGTGCGCTCTCTGCGCCGGTCAGCCAAATTACCACTGCACGGAAATTAAACCAGGTTGGAGTTGGCGAGTTTTCTGCGCAACTCCAGCGGAGACTTTTTCTACGAAATTGTCACTGCGTCTTGATGAATATGTGACACCTCCCCCCACTACGCCGCCACACCCATCTCGGCGCACCTTGGTCTACCGAAGGCTGCGCGCCTCACGAAATTACCACTACGCGGGCTGCGCCCTACGAAATTACCACTGCGCGGGCTGCGCTTCGTTACGCCACCTGCGCTGCGCCAGGAAATTAGAGCCCTATATCTGACCAACTGAAGCAACCAGATCATAACACTGTCTCCGGAGGCTTGTACAGAGGGCACTATGCATGACTGGTGATTGGCTTCATGGGCTTCATTTCTTATCCTGACACACCTATTTCCCTAGAGTCGGGTAAGTCTTTATGCTCCCTCACAGTCTGAAGTCCTTTTCCTGATTAGCCTCATTACGAAGTGGCTTTCTAGTGGCTATGTAACAGTTAAGTCACAATTCTGCAAGTTCTTGTTGCAGTATATGCATGGAAATGCTCTTACTTCACAATTAAAAATAGCCATAAGTTCTATGGTCAGTTTTTTACGATGAGACTTCACCGAGCATTTTAGTGATCTCCAATCACAATCATTCGTGATTTTTTTTTTTTTTAACTGAAAGTTGATGGCTCACCACTATCACGCCAGGTTGTATTAACGCATTGGATTGTTCTTGACCCAATTTCAGTAATTTTAGTGATCTCGTTTTTCTTTGCTTGATGCAGTCATAATTTACCCCTCTTGAAACACAGGAACATCCTTTCCTCAATTATAGGATATGTCTTCTGACTTGGTTGTTTAAGAAATAAGAAGTTACACATCGCATCGGTCTGGTTAAAAGAATTGTTGCTGGCTGAAACATATTAATCAATGCAATAATGATTCAATCACAGGCTCTTATGTATTTAAGTCCAAACGAAAAGTAAATAACCCCAATATTTAAATGTCACACCGAGGTTTCTTTTATGATTCTTGAAGCACAGTACTGTTCAAAGAGCCCCAGCAAAAGCAGGCAGGATGTGGAGTAGTTGGACGGGTGAGAGTAATGGAAGAGAGTACAGGATGAAGAGACCTGCAGAGTTCTGCCAGTTCAAGAGATATTTCAAGTGTTCAGCCTAATGTTCCAGGATTTGCTGCCACTCTTTGCACTGATGATATGTCCTTGGAGCACCAGGTGTAATAGCATGCCGGCGGGGTCCATAGATCTATTTGGCAGTTTGATAAAAGCTGTGGATGTAGTTGGAGTCAGCACAGGGCCAGATCTCCCTGGCTTTGTTGAGTCACTAATTGTTCTCCATAGCCTTAAGCTGTTTCTGGGTCTGTGCATGGGTGGGCATTTTTTCCCCAGAGAGAGACGAGCGAGAGACAGTGGATTGGAGAAGCAGGATTTATAGATCTTATGCTCAGCTTCCAGCTGCCGCTAAATCTCCACGGAGTTCCTGTAAAAACCAGTCCTGTTGGTGTTCTGTGGTGAAGCCTATTGACGTTGATGCAGCAGAGTGTATAGCTATTCTGACACTGACCAGGAGATCATCGATGTTAATGTTGCTATAGAACTAGCTGAGGTGACGCCATAGAAGGTTTACAGAAAAGAGCAGTCTGCCCTAGCTGTGTGTATCTGATAACTGGACAGCACTGACACCGAGTTTGCAGCAAGGTGGCCTTTTCAAGGTATTTGGGGTACATTTTTTGCCGCAGTTTTTACCCAATAAGAGAATGGTCGATCCAACACTCTGCAACTGGAGTTTAGGTGAGATTCGCTGAGTCCTGTAAGCATATTATGACATAGTTGATGAGGAGTCAGTTTCTTGATTGCTAGTGCATCCAGAATATTTTGTGGTTCTTTTTTAACTACAAGTTGGTGTTGGCGATAACTCCTCTTTATTCTAAGAGACTGTAGTAATTTAACCTTAGTGTTAACCTATACCACGTCTCCAAATGACTCCTGGCCACCGTATGTCATCTGTACCAAATTTAGCTTTGAAGTTCCCCCTGTATATAATCTTATTCTAGACATGAATCTTAGACAAAATCTGGTCAAGGTCAATGTAGAACACATATTTAGAGGTATCATCTGCAACCAAGGTTAGTACAGAGCACTGCTGAGGGTTGCACAACGACTGGCTGAGAGGGTAATTCACCAGGTGATTAATTTCTCACTGATGCCTGGGGGAGCTTCTGGGATGTTGCAGGTAATCCCTTCCAGGAGAAGGTTTTATCATGTCCCAATTTCCATAAGAAAGTCCTCATCAGGCAACCTGGTTTTACTGCAAAGGAACTACATCAATATTGAATTTCCTGAGCTCCAGTGCAATGAGAGCTGTATGTCTATGGGGCTTGTGGCGTCTTTCGGCACACTCAACAGGGTGCGTGCATTCCATCCTGCGGATGCAGTTTTTCGGTGCTATTTTTTTGAACGAGCCAAGGGATGTCCAGACAGCTGAGGCTCACCATCCCGGTTGAGTGGGAACAGATGATGTTTGGGTCTCCCATTCTAGACCGCTCCTTCCTTGCCCCCCAAAGGGCTGCTCAGTTATGGTGGCAGCTGCCGATAAGGGTCCCGTCCTTCAACAACCTTCAAACCTGCACTGTCTCTGCACAAGACTTGAGCTTCAGCCCTCCATCCTCGACCTGCCTTCACAGCTCTCTCTCTCTCTCTCATCGCCAGAGGGCTTTACTGGTCCGAGTGGCTGCTTGAGGTTGATGAATTTAGGGTGAAGAAATTCCCTGACTCCAGACTTGGCTCGATTCTGCCGCATTTCCAACAGGAGGAAATAAGGCTCAAGATGACCTTCTGGAGGGAGAAGCTGTAGGTGGGCTGTCAGGTCTTTGCTCTGTTTGAGCCTGCCTCTTGCGTGCCTCCTAATGCATGGTTTTCTGTCGGGTGCACTCCCTTAACCTTTGCTCCACCCCTACCTGACCACCAGGTGGTAGAGGGAGGCAGGGGTCAGTGGGTGGCTGGCTCCACACTGAACACCAGAGCTCTGAGCTGTGAGATCCCAACAGAAGTCATGGAGGGGAGGCTATTTACTGGCAGGGAAATGTTTTACACAAGGCTTATTTCTGATTAGTGACGTGCCGGCGGAGGTCAGTTAGGGTAGACAGAATCCTCATCGTTAAACAAACAATAACTCTATCACTTTGCTTGATTAGCAATCTGAGGATTGATTAACTAATTAACAAGCCTAAACGGCAGAATGGCAAGCCAGTTTCATCTATGACATTATTGCTAAGTGCATCAAACTTAAAATCCTCACGAGACGGCAAGTTTGTTCATATTTGCTTAGAGGAAGCTTATGCAATGCCATTAACAAATATTAAAATCTTTCATATGCTGCGTTCAATGTGTGGTCAATATGTTTATGATGATATTTCTCCACTTAAACACATACTTTTTAATGCCATTTTTAAAAAACAGGGAGTTTATTTTCAGTCTTCTTTCATAATCTGATAAACAAAAGACCAATTAATTAATTATTAAGATTTACTTCCTTTCAGTCTCCAATCAAAGCATAAAGGCAAATTTATCTTTTTGTCACCATCACCTCTTAATCATTTCAGGCTTAATTGACCAGAGAAAAGGTCAAATTGATTGATTGACAATCAGGCATAGTACGTGGAAACAGGTAGACAAAATCTAGCAATAAAAAAGGAGAAGTCACTGCCTACCCTGAGCGCACATCCCTGTTTCTGATTCACGACTAGGACAAGCCAGCAGCAGTTAGCAGCAAGCGAGGGGGTAGCAAGCAGATGAAAAACAAATATACACCTTCCTCTAATGCACCACTGCACAAGACATGTCACAGCGCCCTGTGATGTATGGGTACCCACACAACCTACACACACCCTGCTGTTATAACTGCCCCTTACTTCCCACCGTACACTACACAGAAACTAATAAACTGTTTAAACAAAAAAAACAAACTTTTCAAACTTCTAAAATGGCTTAGCTGGCCTGTACACAGCCTTCTCTGCCCACGTTTCCAATTAAAGAGTTTCTTCCTCAAAGGGTAGGAAGGATCAGCTAAAGCGTTTCGGTCTGCCAGGCTAATGCTGCATTTTCTTGCTGTTGTATGGAATTCTCACAACAATAACTTTAATGATGATAACTTTATTTATGCAGTATAGCGCCTTTCAGGCAGACTAACACAAATGGCTCTGTAGACAATTATTAAAGTTAAAAATAAGAATACCAGGAGAAGTAAATGGAAAAGGTCAAAAACATTAGACCTTAAAAATCTTTACATTTTGCATAAACAATAAATAAACCTGATAAATGGTAGCCATTAAACATCACAAGAAAAAGGAGTGGGCAAAAATAATGTAGAAGATGGAACGCTGAATAAAACAACAAACAAAAAAAAAAAATCAATGCAGAACTTGGAAAAAAAAGAAAAGAAGCAAACCAGTGACGAAACGACGCGACTGAGGCGGAGGAGGCGAGAGCACACAAAGTATATTTCCGACAAAATAACCTCCCATCAGTCACACAATCAACCCACACCTCAACTAAAATATCACAAGCCCAGATAATGGATGTCTGATGGATGTTGCATGCGTCTACAACAGTGCTAACGAACCCTGTTCCAAATCTAACGAAGCTCATGTCGTTCAGCAGCTAGAGCAGGGCTGCCCAACCCTGGTCCTGAAGATCCACCATCCTCTAGGGTTTTTGCCCCAACTCTAATAAAGCACCGCCTCCCTCATCAGCAAGAGATTCTGTCGAACTGATAATTAGAGAAATCAGGGGGGCCGATTTAGGACTGAAATGAAATCTAGAGGATGATAAAGGACCGGAGCAGCGTTCCTCACCACTTACTTGGTGAACTTATTCACACACATTCATTACAATGGTGCATTAACCACATTAACTTATGGGCCCCAGGTGACTGATACATCCAAGTATTTTGTTTGTACACATTACTGTAATGATCCGCAGGATAAATACGGCATGAATCGCCCACAGGGGACTGGAGGGAGAATCTGAGCTCTGGCCAAGTTCAATCATTTCCCCCCCTGCTCCAGCTGACCGCTGAGTGTATTTGATGGATGCTGTAGCATGTTTAGGTCATGGATGCACACGGTGGTAACGTCATGTCTCTCTCCGGGCAGTGCGGCCAACATCTGGCCAACTAAGCTTTCCAGAAATTTCTGCTGTTTTTCAGACCTCACAGACCAGTCTGAGCCCCAAGTATCTCCAGAAAACGGCCACTGGTGCCGTGAGCCCGACACATATACACGCATGGGCGCACACACACACACACACGCACATATACACGCATGGGCGCATATTCATATGCACACACGCAGGCACACATTCTAATACACACATGCACACATTCAAACGCGAAAACACACTCACACTCACACACACGCACACATTCTAACATACACACAACTACATTTAAAAACATACAAACACACACACAACCACACACACACACACACACACACACACACACACAAAGTAAGCCTGAGGTAAGAGCTGCATATCTAAGAGAATAAACGGCTTTAAAAATGCAGCTCGCACCATCTCACAGGAACAAAGCCAGGAATATGTTAAGTTATCCGGCAGCACAAGACTGAAAAAGGCATCACGCAAACATGCTTTTTCTTCTCAGCTTTTCCAACACTGGGAAACTACACAGGTTTAAATAAAACCAAGTATCAGTTTCACCGGACGACTGCAGTGGTTTGAAATGAGCAACTAATGTGCCATCATTCTAAAGAAATACATTATTTTAATGTAGTTTGCAGTGTTTATCTTGAAAACAATTAGGCACAATCTTGTCTGTGAGCTTTAAAAGTTTTGGCAAATCTTGAAAGGAAAATTGTCAATGGAAAAAAGGATTTGGCTGAATTAATCCAGTGGTTTATAAATCAAGGGGGGGGGGGGGGGGGTTATAAACCCCTGGTTTCTTGATGCCAGAAAGAGTATTTTGAAATAATCGAAACTTAAAACCAAAATCTTTTGTTTACTTCAGTCACCCCATAGCTCATGACTGAGAAAAATTTCTGGGGTGGTGGGCATAAACTATTTTTTCGCTTCCGGAGCGGGATGCGACAAAAAAAGTTTGAGAACCACTAGCTTAATAGGTAATGCCACAGTTTCCACACGAAACTGAAGCAGGAATTACTTTTCTGAGTAAAAATTATGCCTAAAATAATGCAGTGAACTATGCAGTTTAAGAATTTCGTAATGCTAATGTGTATGAAACTGAGAGAAAGATGTTTTATTTTTGTAGATGAGGCTGGGAGTCCTATTTCAAACGCAATGTGATAAAACTGTCTACAGCTATTATATGGTACCATTAAAACAGCTGCATAGTTCTTCTGAATCAGCATCTATTGTTCCTGAGTTTGTCCTATGTAAGGTTACAGCCACAATTACTGCTGCACTGGTTCAGCCATTCCTCTTTATTTTTTAACCCTTCAAGCACGAGCAGCACGAATTCTTATCAGAGACGCAAGACTGACAAACCGTCACCTTACAAGAAAAAAAACCTCCATATATGGATGTTACGCCTCTGTGCGGTAAAGTTAACCCTTCATGTGCCACCCTGAGTTTTGTTCAGAAGACCAAGTAACCGAGGAAGGGAGAGATTTGCCCACATGTTGGTGTTGTTCATGTATCCATCGAAAAGTGTTTTACAAACAAAAAATGACGTGTGTAAGCGATAGTGTACATGTATATTGGTGTGTGTTAGTGTGCTGGCACATGTGAGGGTTGGCAGGTATTCCTACATCTTGTGGGGACAAAATGTCCCCAACAGTGATGTAATACCAGATTTTGCCATCTTAACGAGGACATTTTCTGGTCTTCACAAAGTAACAGATATTTTAGGGTAAGGGATTGAGGTGAGGTTAGGTTAAGGTTAGGGTGAGGTTAAGGTTATGGTTAGAGTTAGGCTCGTAGTGTTAATGGTTACAGTCAGAGTAAGATGAGATGTTCTCATAAAACATGAAAACACAATGTTTATGCGCATTTCTTTCGTGCAGTGTAATTAAAAATGAAGGGTGATTGGATCTAATTTCTAGAACCCAGGCTTTAATTAGCTCAGTAGCCAATCAGAGACGAGCGCTTTATCACATAGGCTCTGCACAGACTCTCTCAGTAGAGCAACTACAGGTGACACATTTAACAAGAGGCATCGATCAAATGCAGAACTGCCAAACCACGCTTCTGGAGATCTACCGCTCTCTTGGGCAGTGTTCTCCAACCCTGTCCCTGCAGAGCTAACCTACTGAAGGTTCTAACTCCAACCAAAGCACAGCACAGTTCATTTCCCATTTACTGATCTAGATGATCTGCCGATTCACCTAATCAGGTTTGCGGAATTAGCGTTGGAGTAAAAACCTACAAGATGATAGCTCTCCAGGAAGGGGGCCAGACAACACTGCTCGAGAGTTCCACCTTTCTTAACATTGCAACACATCTCATTTTACCTCTCATTGAGCAGCTGGTCAGTAGAATCAGGTGTGCCAAATTAGACTTGTAGGACAGTACAGCTCAAGATTTCCGGAAAGAGGGTCGAGCAGCCTTGGTTTATATCCTCTGCACCTCAGGACTCTCCCTCCTGCCAGGCAAAACGTCTGGCCCAGAACTTTCAATCAGACCCAAAAGAACTGGTCATAAACTTCTGTTATGATATTTTGTCAAAGAACAGCACTTGTCCAGAGATGGTAATGATGTCAGGGAATCCATTTCTGTGATTCAAGACCTGTCGGCAAGGGCTGTTTTTTCAAAATTACGAGGGGAGTAACGCTTTATGAAAAAAATAGCAATATTTTCATGTGGAATATTATGTAGACATAAGTGCATTCTAACACAGTAACCCAATGAAGGTGCATTTCTAAAAGCTGAATGCAATTCCCTCTCAGCAACGCTCTGCTTCTCTACGCCCTGATCAGTGCAGCGAGACATATATGGGGCCCTGTCACTCTTGCGCTAGTCCTCAGAGGAGAGGGGATACAGTGCCTGAACATTAGTCACTACTTCATTGATTTTCACTCATTTATTTTCTTTAAATCCAGCCTGAGATTAGCAGTGGATTTTCCCCTCAGAGCGCATCGTATCATTTGAGCACCAGTGAAAACTGTGAGTTGAATTCAGTCTTCGCCTCATACTGCGCTGAACGGTAACGATTGTTTCGCTACTGTGGCTTTTCGCTACTGCACTTACGCTCCTGCACAAGGTTCTTTCCCTATTATGTCAAAGTCCATTCGCTGATTGTCCGTATTGAGTCAGAACCTGAAAAAATATTCTCTGCTGTAATGCAAACGGTTTTTCTAAAGTTTTACTACTGATTCCTGAGAAATATTTATGTTCTTAACTTTTTATCTATAGAAGCAAACGGACTTGGACACAGTCATGAAAGTACAGTGCGCAGTAGAGAAAAGCTTAAGTAAGTAGCAAAAACTCTATAAACCTGCTGAACAGGTTTGAATGGACTCAGGATTGGGCCCACAGCCCCCCTGAAATAAACCCAGAGCCCTGACACACGCCAGCATCACCTCGGGGCAGGGAGCCACACACAGACCTCTCTATCAGCACAGAGCCAGCTCTCCTGTGGGAGAGAGCTTTACGGCTTTAAATACCCCACCTCTGCCCCAGACAGTACAGCATGGCATGTCCTCTGCCCTGAACGCAGCCTCAGTCTCCCTGCAGACACGCAGGGCTCCCTGCTGATACAGCGGCCCTGTCACAGCGCAGTAATTCAAGCAGGGACATCAGGGTTCGTGCAGGATGTCCTGGACATGAACCAACCCCTCTCAGGGGCTCAGGTCCGCCAGTCTCGTTCCAGCACCTTGAAACCTCTCAGCACCTTTCAGCCATTAGGACTACACCCACAGGCTCTTATGTTCCAACAGAACACCTTATCTAGATTATAAGTCCTGAATGATCTGTGGTGGGGTCCATAATCAGTTGAATTCTGCAGGAACTAGACAGTCCAGTTGGCCCCGACCGCATGGGTATCTCCCCTGAAAGCCCACTTCTCAACTTTTTTGCACTTTATTTGGCCAATACTGTCGCCATGGCAATCAAAATTCATAGCTGTCATAACTTAACCACTTGTTTCCCGTATATATTTACATTACCGCAACTCACGCCTATTCGATCTCTTATCAGTTGGCTTATCAAACTTGCCCATGTGTACTCGTATTACTGCCGACCGGCTCGAGTACATGATCCGTCTTATCACGTTGCTCGCTTTGCATCTAAACACGCAGAACTGTTATCATGAATGCTTTTTGCTTTGCATCTAAACACAGACAATGCTTTGAGTTCATGTGACGTTATGATTGGTCTTGGGTGATATAAGAAGTAACGTGCATACTTTCAGTGTGTGAATTTTGTTCCGTTCATTTTCACCGTGATCATATTGTGACAGCCAAACGAACTGACGTTGGTCCTGCTGTGGCGGGACAAAAAGTTTGTGAAGATGCAGTCAACCCGCGGGCCACATGGGCGGAACAGTGAAGAGGAATCGTCAGGGTGAACGAATGGCGAAAGCACGTTGTATTGTTGATAACAACTATGGTATGAACAGTGTTGATCGCAGTGATCAACTGGCTAGTTTGCACCCGCCAACAGTGAAAAAGTTGACACTGTGCGAACCTTGTGTAGTTTGCGCCAAGAATGGTGTAGGGAAGGAGCACATGCTACATGTGCGTGAGTTATGAGATTCCATTATGCGTCAAACAGTACTTCCAAACTTACCATGCTGTCAAGAATTTTTATGTAGGTTTTTTTTTTTCATTACGCCGTCATTCTGTCACCTTGCAATCTGTTTCTTTGTAAGTAAAAGATGTATATAGCGTAATTGATTGCATCCTTATCGTATATCGCATGAACTCAAGTCAGTGATGGATGGTTAAGATGCTAAACAGCACAGTTCTTATCACCCATTACGCCAACGACCATCAGTGAAAATAATCCGGGCCAGCACGTACGGCAGCACTCATTGCTGCCCTGTTATTAAACATGACTTGCATCAGCTATTGTGACTGTTCGTGAGTAAACACGGCACCGAGTGCTAAGTGGTTAAAGTATAACAAATGTCCATTCCAAATATGAAAGTAACTGGTCAAAACTTACAGCCTGTACAGCGTCCACAAGGAAGTGTGCATGTTTCAGCACAAATTTGCGCATTATTCGGCCAATACTGTCGCCAAGGCAACCAAAATTGATAGGTGTCATTAGCAAAGTACAACACATGTCCATACCAAGTATGAAAGTAATTGCTCAAAATTTACATTTTTACTACTGTGTCCACAAGCGGCAGAGACAACGAGCATGAATCCATAATAGATGCCCGACTTCGTCCAGGGGCAACAATTACAACCCTTTAAAGTTAGGTTACAGGCAAAACTCATAAAATGATATGTTATGACGAGGAAAGCATATTTCCTGATTTTTTTCTTATTAAGTCATGTAATTCAAGATGGCCGCCACTGAAAAGTGACATATGGAAAATGCAGCATATCTCAAGAAATATTTGGAATACAGACTTGGAATTTGGTATATCTATTATGTATATACCACCCTTGGTTTTGAATTAAAAAAATAAACTTGACCCTAGGATGGAAAAAAAATTTGCCTCTATTTCCGGGGTACCCAATTTCAGGGGGGTGTCGACTGACTTTAACACTCTCCTGGCTGCATATTTAAGTATACACTGTTAAGTTTTTTTAATTGAAAACCAAGAGTGGTATATTCATAATAGATGTACCAAATTCCAAGTCTGCACTCCGAACACCTCTTGAGATATGCTGCATTTTCTATATGTCACTTTTCGGTGGTGGCCATATTGAATCACATGACCTTATTAGCATATTAATGCAAAAATCAGGAAATATGCTTTCCTTGTCATAACATATCATTTTATGATCAAATTATATGATTTTATGAAGATATAAGAATTTTTGAGTTTTGCCTGTAACCTAACCTTAAATGGCTTCACAGTCTAAATGCTTACAAACTCCCCTATGGCTAAAGGCAAGGGGAAACACCAGCAGTGATGAGGTCATGAGGTCACCTGACCTTACCTCCAGACTGCAGCAGTCATGACAGGGACAATGAGACAAAAGTGCACATTTTTTGTAGTATATGCCATATTCTCTTATCACTAGAGGGAAGGACTGCACAAGCATTGCCAAGATCAGCACTCAACAACAGCGCTAATGTCTCATAAAGCCGTCTCGCGTTTAGATATCTAAGAGCTACAGCTTAAGATAGCAGTAACTCATATACAAGGATAAGGACGGATGATGAAACCCATTTTATTTCTAAGGAACCCTGGATCAACTACAAACCCCAGGCCAGATAAGGTGCAATTCATATGCAGTATCAGCTACCCACAGTCAGGAAAATTGACTGGAGTAAAAACAGGCCCTCAGTAAAGTTAGATAAGCATGGCGTGGAATAAAATAGGACGAAGACATGATTGCAGTGGATGCTTTTTAGCAGTTACATATTCATTAAAAATTGACCATCTCCAACGCCAAGATTGACAATCTGCAAACTGCCAGAGCTTGATGAAGAGCGATGCGAGCCGAGCAGACGAGGATTAAGCTGCTTTTACACTGGACGCGAAACAAATTTTTCGCACGACAGATTACATTCAAAGTCAATGCAAAGACGCGAATACACGCGAAACCTAAGTGTATTTGCAATGACTTTGAATGTAATCTGTCGTGCAAAAAATTTGTTTCGTGTCCAGTGTGAAAGCAGCTTTAGAGGGAAGAATCCACACATGAAACTGCTATCGTATATCCATCACAGGAGGGCTGGGGCAGAGGTGAGCCGAGTGACGGACCAGGTGATTTCAGACGAACACCTGGAATGGTGGCTACGTGGATTTGCTGCAGGAAGCAGACATCAAAGATGGCAGAATTCTGCGCTATTTCACGTTTCTGCTCGGTGATGCAAATGCGTCTTGCTGTTTGAGGGCCCTACATCACAGACCCCTCGTTGCTATAGTTCTTCAGTGGGGACACAGTCTCCCCCCGGATCGCGGGACAGCTGTCGGAGGTATAACACTCACAGTCACATGACCCACAGTCTTTTTGAGTTCCTCCGACATCACGTGTCCACGTGTCCTAGAAGGCCAGGGAAATCCTTTTTTGTCACAATTTCAAAGCAGAATGAAATTAATTCCTCAGAAACAGGGACCTGCATCTCCGCTATGAAACACAACGCGTCAAGTACTTCTCATGCCCAGGCACCGCGGCTACAAAGCAGCTGCATGACAGGCGGCTAAGACAGTTTATTTATCTAAAGCTCAACTAATAAACACTGAACACTACAGTCCTGAGAGCAGTACGCTGCCACCTCTGACAGTCTTCAAATGAAAAGGCAGTGATGCCTACATATAAAAATGATGGTTCACAGTAACAACCTAATGTTGCAAGAGCACACAAGAGCAGTTCCTCAAAAACATTTTCTGACCTGAACAGGCTGAGGTTTTCAGCGAAACGTCAGTCATGTTTAATGGGCCGTGACACAATTCATTTGAAATTTACAAATCAATTGATGCTTAGAGGGCAGACTTTAGTGTCGCTGTAACTTTAGTGTTTTGTCAAAAATATTGTTTGAACCCTCTAGGAATTGTTACCATTTTGAGTTCCCAAATTTAGGATCTCAAAAGTATTTGGACCAGTCATTCTTAATACCTGATGGTAAATCCCTTTCATTCAATTTCTGTCTGAAGTCTGGAACCCACAGACAAGTAGCAGACGGCAGGGAGCCTTCCTTTCTAATGTTCAGCCTGGTCTTTTTGGATGCTGCCCACGGTTCCGGCATGTTTTTGGTGTTTTTTTCATCTACAAAGGATGTCTATTGCAAACATGCGAACATTAAAGCAGAAGGTCTGCATGTTAAGCTCAGACATATTATTCAATTTCACCTCCCAAAAGTGCAAAAATGTATGGGTCTGACGGTATACTCATGTGTCAAAATTTCAATTTTCCACTGAATAATCATTCATTTACGAAAGTCTGATTATGCAATAAAGAGATTAAATGCTCAAATTGAACACTCTATGATTGGCAACGGCACTTGAACAATTTTTAGCAACAGTTACTGCGAACACCTCCGTAAGTTAGTAATAGTAATCCATAGAATAGTAATACGGTATCATACTTTAACAAAATTCTTTTTTTTTTTCACTTTTCTAAATTTTACAAAAACGGTAGCAAATTCTACCACATGACCACAGTAATGCTGAATCTTGACCCTGCATAAGGCCGCCTTTGACAGACTCTGAAGTTCCCCTTTCTGCCCTGAGGGAAAGGGTTCAGCAGCAGGCAGACAGAGAGAGAGAGAACAGCCTGTACAGAGATGTGATATAAGGGCAGTTTTAGACAGGCCTCCATGAGTTTTCCCATAAATTGTCCTCTTTAGAGTCTCCCAGCAGCCCCTAGAGAGTGTTTATGTGCAGGCCAGAGGGCTTTTGAGCAGGTTCTGCATGACTCTCCCCTGGCCGGGCTGCACTCCCAACGGAGGGCCTGTCTAATCTAAAGACTCAGGGACTGATGTTCCCCCAAAAAGCCTGAATGCTCCAGTGCTCAGCGAACGTATTGCAGTTTAAGCCCCTGGTGGAAAAATGTCCCCATCGTCTACAGATGGGAACTAACGCCCAAAGTTTCATCTCCTGGGAAAGATTTTTTTTTTTGGTTGAAGCCAAGCAGGAGAATATTTCAATTCAATTTAGATTCAAAATACTGTCTTTCCATATAGGCACCGTGATATCAGAAACCCCTGCAATCATTCATGCCAGAACCCCTGAATATCACTCACTCAATAGCTTCAACAGGACTCTATGAGACTGTGTTTAGTACCTCTGCATCTTGAGGGTCCAATCTCATAAAAAATTATTTGGGTGGGTTAAATTTACCCCAGTACTAAGACACTTCATTTTACTTATCAAGATCTTGACTGAAGACCATGATTAGTTTATTGGTTAAATCAGGAGTTATAGTGCAGTGTTGGTTTAAAATAAACACCTGCACCCACATCAGATAAGGCTGTACTCCCCATTTACATACTGTCATTCACAAGAGTCCGCCGTCTCGCACACTGCGCACAATGCAGCAGCTCGGAAAAACCTCTCAGCGCCTTCAACAGTTTGTCTTGGCTGATGTAATTGGGCGCGTGTCACAAAGACACGGTAAACAGTCCGATCACATCATATTACTGTTGACTGAACAAACAGCCAAGCCTGCAGAATGTTTGACGGCCACAGCTATGAGAGGGGTGTGTACTTCAGCGAGAACGAACCAATCACCACCTGTCGCACCATAACCATCCTCTTCAGCTGGAAGCGAATAATGCGACCTGAGGGAAGCAGTTCGGCGTGGAGACGAGGCGTACGTGACACAGGAGAGCGATTCCATTAGGCCGCTGTTCAAAGGAGCGGCGCAGCAAGATCACAATCAACCGTACCGTCCCTGGGTTTTGCATGGTCCAATGAGCAGAGGCCGTGGCAGTGTCCTGCATACACAGGAGCTCAGATACGATCTTCTGCCGCTCTCCATATGAGTCATACTCTGCTCTGAGTGCACAGAACCCACAAGACTGACATGGGGAACGTTCTCCAGAGGAAACAACATTATAAGCCCCAGTATGAAGCACATCAGCTCTCTGACTGACAAATAATCAATGGAGAGGCTCATATGCAAATGACTGTGATGGATTAAAAACTGTATGTAAGCAAATGGCCTACCTATGTCGTACCCCTAACGAGCAGCCTGAGTGCCAGGGGAAGGAAGATAATCAATTGTCCCATGTGTTGTTATCCATTGGAGATACCAGTGAATGTAAATGGTGAGCAGTGCTGTCTTCCAGTTGAGATACCAGTAATGTGAAAGGGTGATGGGTGCTCCGCTCCAGTGGAGATACTGAAGAATATTAAAGGGTGAGCAGCCCTTCAACGTACAGTGATTAATTGATTTATGACTTCGATGAGTATAAAGGAGAGTAGGCTAAACATCAGGGATGATCCTAAAAATGAAAGACACATGAGGGAAAAAATTACCACAGGGGACAAACCCCCCCACTCAAAACAGTTGAGAGAAAAAAACAGAAAATTCCAGCAATGGCAGGAACACCTCTCCTGTTCTGCCACTGCGCCACTCATTTCTACAAAGATTCTGCCTCACAACTACATAACCTCAGTGCCATGGGCATGTTAGCTGTAGAGATGGCTCAGGCAACTAAACTGCAACCATGTAATTATTAGTTCAAAATCTGTTTGGTAAACTGTACTCAGGAATAAATTTAATATAAGAAAGTCTTTCTTTTGTAAATATGTAGAATATACAATTCACAAATAATCACAAGTATGCTCATCTATGACCCAATCTGCCAGTGTCAGAGAGGAAATGGCTCGCATTTTTCCACAAAAGTACTTTTACTCAGTTTTTGGACTCTTCCTGACTCCACAAGAACATTATTAACTGACTTCTCTGTCCAAATACTTATTAACCGTGCAGCCAATTGATATTTTTCAGTCTTGGACATCTGAGCAAACACTCTCTCCCCAAAAAATGGTTCAAAACGGCTCCACAAAAAAAAAAAAAACAAAGTGTTGCTAAATACCCCTTGGCCCTTACAAGATTTCTTGCCGCAAGGTCAAAGCGCTAAGATCAAAGGTGAAATCCAGCAAAAAACACAACGTTGCACATCTATGTCTCTCAGTGAGTTACCATACCAAATTTGGTGAAGCTGCAATAATTTGTTGCCGAGTTCTGACCCGGTCAAGATTTCCAAGGTCAAGGTCACAGAACTTAGGTCAGAGGTCAAATCCATCAAAAAACCTGACATTGCACATCTCTGGGTCATAGAGAGTTACCAGACCACATTTGGTGAAGCTGCGATAATCTGTTGCCGAGTACTGACCCGGACAATATTTACAGGGTCAAGGTCACAGAACTAAGGTCAAAGGTCAAATCCAGCAAAAAACCTGACATTGCACATCTATCGGTCATATTGAGATACCATACCACATTTGATGAAGCTGCAATCATTAGTTGCCGAGTACTGACCCGGACAACATTTCCAGGGTCAAGGTCACAGCGCTAAGGTCAAAGGTCAAATCCAGCTAAAAACCAACATTGCACATCTATGAGTCAGAGTGAGTTACCATACCAAATTTGTTGATGCTGCGATCATTAGTTGCTGAGTACTGGCCCGGACAAAGTCCATGGACAGACGACAGACGGACGACAGACATGCGGGTGACAACAATACCCCTCCGGCCGAAGTTGGCCGATGGGTAAAAATGAAGTTCAGGAGTTGTCTGTTCAACAAAATGGCTGACTCTGGGAGGTTTCACAATTCTCGCACACATGATGGAAGATTCTGTAAACCAATAAAAAAATTGTTTCCCTACGGAATTAAGCCAGTGAATCCAAACAACTTGCTGAGTGTTTGCATCTATATTTTACAACCAATTTGGTCCCAACTCAAAAATTTCAGCAGAAAAGCTATGATGCATGCATATGCTTAGGACAGCGTTCTCCTCATAACTGGCAGAGACAAGCCCTTTGCTTCATCCTCCATGTTCCCTGCCGGCGGCTGTCACTGTCGACCGTGTCATCTGAGTGGGGAGAAATGGTTAATCACCGCAAGGCATCTCTGTGATATACATTCATCTTGTAAGCACATTAAAATTCTAGCTGCATATTCAGTTCCCCTGCTATAAATAGCCGGAATAAACAAGGGGCATCCAATGACGGTGGAGGGAGAAGACGAATGGGATTCCGGCCGGGTAACCCAAAGGAGGGAGAGGAAGGTTATCCCCTTGGTGATGCTTTCAGGAGTAATAGCAGCCATTTGTCATTGTCGCGTTCAAGCCCAGAAAACAGTGCCATGGGCACCCAGCTGGCCATCACGGGACCGTTAGTGTTTCTGAGGCACGCCCGCCAGGTCGTTTCCAGGCAGCGATGGTCCCCGTATCCATATGTGACGATCTCGGGATCGGCGGAGCTGAGGCAGCTACTGCGTGCGAGTGGGATTTCGGAATTCACTCAAAACACCTGCACTGTTAGCCTGACAGACCGCGTCGAGCCGCGCGCACGTTGTCTCTGGAATCTTCCGAGGGCGACGACACCAATGATGAAGCGTGCAAATATTGAATTATGTCATAAATATGGATGCGGCAGACATTTGTTTTCGAAGTGGGATTCACCGGCAGGAGGGCGGCCCGCACAAAAGGAATCCATCTTGTGGTTAAGGAAAGGAGTCATCCCATTTTCATTCTCTCAAAACTGTTTTCCTCAGTCCATTTGCAGTTTGACCTCATCTGACTTTTATTACAAGCTAAAGATTTTATTTGATGTAGTGACAATTGAGAGGCCTTTTCTCCATCTTACTGCCAGAAGCCTTTAGTATTTCATATTAAACTGTAGCCATTTGTCTAAAAAGCATACAAGCTGGTCGGTCAATACTTTGCCTTGAAACAATCAGACATAAATCTAGCTAGTAGGTTAGGCTTTCCCAATGGCCTGACAGTTGCTGAGATGCGTTAGAATAATCTACTCTGAGAATAAACGGCAACGACAGAATCAAAGAAACTGGGTTATTTTTAGCTCTTGAGGCCCTGGTCAGGGTTGCCAGACCAGCACTGATGAATAACTCTGACCTTGTAGCTCATTAAAACTAGCTCTGGCTGGCGTGCGACCGACACGAGCAGGAAATGGCACAAGGAAATAGAGGCATGCAAAACCAGCCGGTTTCTCCCCTAACAGCAAACACTATGACAATAAATACACATACCATGCATTACAAATTAAACAAAAGACTGCAAAAGACATGCAAATAAAGTTACGCCCAGGAATGTGCGACAATCAACTTTTTCCACTGTTACATGATGGGGGCGCTGTTACAGATCTTCAGACAGAAGTAGGCATTGAAAGATCAATGAATGTTATGGCTGGCAACTAAAGAAAAATATATATCTACTCTAGCAGGGAAGGTGTTAAGTGATGCTTGTTTTCTGCTGGTCTGAAGAATTCCTGAGAAAGAGGAATTAGCAGGCTCTGTATCTGACGCACACGAGCGTGCTCATCTAAAGCTGCCCACTGCTCTTTTTAGAGCAGCCATTTAAGATTTAATAGATGAGCATAAACCTGAGATCACCATATCGGCAAACAGACTGTCACGCAGACCCCAACCCCCCCCCCACCCTACATAGCGGAGGAAATCCACATATCATGTGTAAAACAAAACCCTCATTATGAAGATGCATTGCTGTATTTGTTCAGTCATTTCCGTGGATAATACCATGGAGCCGAAACAGATTGAACTCATTGCGCCCAAATGTGCATATTCTCATTTTTACGACCGCGCAGGTTCGCAATTAACACCGGCATAGTTATTTCACACAAAACCATCTGTTGATGGAGGTTCCAGAACTGGAGGAAGACAGCATAAACACTATCCATACAAGACCCTTCCGGAATCACCTGCTCTATTTATTCCAGCGTTTCCTCACTTTATCTTCTTCACACCTGTCTGAGCACAATGCAATCTGGAATAATTTCTCCATGGAAAACAAAAAGCTCTGAGGGATCACCTGAAAGATGTTTCCGCTTATGTTAAAGGTTGAGGATACCAGTTAAATTCAGGAAAATTCATACCAACAGTTAACCTAGTGGGGAACATTCCAGAGTCCTCTCAGAGGATGAATGATCACCTGGACAGTGCTCTCAGGAAAAAAATACAGCTGAGATACAGAATATGCATATTTGTTCATAACTCTTTCCTGACAGCATTGTCAAATCCTTGACAGATAACACCTGCTAGAAAGGTTATCAAACTGTCTCTGATCCTATTTGTTAAGACCTTGAATTATTATGCGGTATACATCAAAAGCAAGGTGAGAATCTGCTATTTTTGATGATCTCCAAGTATGGACAAGTTCAGCAATTGTCTAAATAGTTTGCCTCCTTAAAGCACATGACCTCATTTTCCAGACAAATTCTTTATTTTCCAACATGTCGAACATTGACTATGTATTGGACCCCGTTTTGTTTTCACTGCTCGAAAACCATTGATCGCTATGGTGAAAAATAGGCGTGCAATGCACGGAATACCCTTCAGCCCGATGTCGAAGTTTTTGGAGACGCCTGCCTGCCCGCCGCCCGCCCAACTGCACGAAGGATAGCAATACCCCGTCAGCCTTGAGGGCTGAGGGGTAAAAATTACTCTGGAGTGAAATCTGTAATGGATTCTGAGGAAGAGCTGGACCTAAACAGCAGTGTAGATTTCCTAATGGAAATTCTTCACAATGGAGTGATATTTTGTCATAAATGAACAGCCAACAACATTGGCAGCTTCCATGCAAAATATTTCAGTGAGTTTTTTTGTGAATGGCAGTGTTTTTAATCAGCCAGTCTTTCTTTATGTAGGCCAGTTAGGAAGGAGTTAAGCAACATATTTATCGCATAACTGCAGTATTTGTCCCACATCAGCCCAGCTCATGACAAATGTTTGATATCACCTTAAGTGCATATCACCTTTGCAAAAATGTTATTGGCTGAGAGTGTGGGGGAAAAACATGCTGCATTATGTCACGCTGTTCATATTTAGCCAAACCGAATACTAAATGTAACGTTGGTTAAATTGATATGGCTCAGTGCAAGGGCAAGCTAGCCAAGTGCCACTCTCAAAACTACAAAAAGTTAACGTTACTCAGCTAGCCAGCTAGAGTGCATGCAGTTCTTTTTCATGACCATTATGCAACAATAGTTTGTTAGCTAGCGAGCTAACTTCAGTTAGCTGCTCAGTTGATTGAACTTACGAACTGTTGTAAGTTCAAATGCACATGTCTGTGACTCAGTGGGAGTCAGCTCAATGCTAACATATAATGGGCACTAATGGAACTTAAATTTATTTTCCATCAAATTATGCGATTGAGTAATGTGATAAACAGTACCTTAAACTCTTGGTCGCGTCATAAGAAAGTCATGAAACTCCCTGAGTAAAATTTGGGTTTGTTGCTCACTGGAAGATCCTCCATTTCCCAACTATACCCTGAAATGGACAATAACGTTCACTGGGATCTAATGAGCTTTTGAAATTTCTATGAAGAGTGACTGTCCCATTAAATATGGACTGTTCTGCACATTGTCTATGCAAAACAACCTCAGAACTCCTCACTGCAGCACGTCAACCATGATGAATGAGATCAGAATCCCTGGGGCTTCATTCCACAGCACACTGACATACTTCTGTGTCCTTCTGATGCCTGACTTTGAAATAAAAGGGGCCTCCAAACCTGCCAATCAACATACCCCGAAGGAGAAGCCTTTCAGAACACCAACGAGCCAAGTACAGCTACACCTACTGTGGCTACGATGCTGAAAAGGCTAATGCTGTAGCAATAAAGAGCTGGGATACTTCATGAACGAGTTCAGTTCTTACTGAGAATCCCTTCTAATTTTTGACTGTTCCCTTTCAACAAATGTCTGGCGGAGGACTGACAATTCCTCTGATATCCGAGACACTCCCCTGTTCACGGATGCATTCAGATTCTCAGTTCATTTCTACTGTACGCAGAAAAATATGGAAAACACTTCCATGATTACTGAGATCATATTCAATCAGGAAGATGCGAACAGACTGTTCTTTGTCGCAGTAATCAAGCGTAGCAATCAAGTAACAAGCCCTAATCAAGATGACATTGAGGCGGGAGCCCTGTAATTCAGCGGATGATTTCATGTTTCGGCTTCTGATCCAAACTCCACAGCAGACACTAAACTTTATGTCTGAGTGAGAACACGACACAAACATTTGCTGGGGGGAAGGGGGGGGGGGGGGGGGGGGGGGATAATTTTTTCATTTACTCAATTTTTACCTCTTCGGATTTTTCATTTCTCTGGCCATTTTGAATATTTTATTTAAAATATAATCACAACATAATTGTGGATGGGTTTTCAATAACAAGCAAAAGAGCTTTCTAACTCTTCATTACAGTTTCCATTGATTTCTGATTCAGCAACCCTGTCAATAACGGGAAAACAATTCTGATGGAAAAATCAATCTTTGACTGGAGAAACATGTAGCATTACAGCTATGAGCTGCACTGTGATTACTGAACAGGCAGATGATTCAGACGACACATTGGGATGAATATTAATGATCATCCAACAGATGCAGTGCAAAAAATGAACCATTTTCCCAATCCTCAACAAACAAACTCTACAGCCCTTCCGCAGACAGTGCCAAACCTTACTCAAGGAGAGCCTTCCTCTGAGCACTCTCTTCTCTGACAATGACAAAACACACCTCATTTATCCCTTAAAGTGCTTATTTTTTACTCACTCTTTCCCCCCAAAAATTAATCATTCATTATTTAGCTGACAAATGACCTTCAGAGGGACTCATAGGCACCAGGGAACCCTTCTGATGTTCACTGCCAACTAATTCGCCAACTAGACAAAATTGTTGACCCTTTGAAGGCTGAAATCGAGAATTTTGCTTTGTATATTTAGTGCCTTGCTTGACTACAGCAGTGATTCGTGCTTTAAGGTTAACAGAGATCTAACTGAGGTACAAGTAAGAAAAATCAAGCTCATCTAAAGAATGAGGTGCTCCAGGTTAGTGTAACTGAGAACCCAAGTTAAGGTAGATCTTGGCGAGGAGCAGTGGGCAGCCCTGCTGCAGAGGTAAGGTAGTGCTTCAATACTGTAGATGGGGAAAAATGCTAATTCATACGCTTTTTGATCGAGTCCTCAGAGGAAAGCACAACTACTCTATAATCTAGATGACACTACTTACGGCCAAAAGTGCCAAATATTCGATGATCAATACAAGTAATGTTAACCCTTCCACAGTACTCTACTATCATATAAAATCAAACCCAGAACAGCACACCTGCCAACACAGGATATCAGCCAAAGTTCACTGCATTGTAGTCAATTTTTGCATTCTAAACAGATCAAAAAAAAAAAATGATGCTTATTTTACTTAACAGATATACTGTAAATTGTGTTTGCATTGCTACAAATGTGTGATCATTCTATTTCACATATTTATATGAAGGCTGTATAGCATTTTTCTAAAGGTGCGATGGATAGCATATATGATATTACCAACAAAAGCTTTATAGTTCGCAAACAAAATTATCAACAAATTTTTCAGACCTCAAAATTATCCATAAATTGATCTCTCTTCTTTGACCATAACATTTAAAACAACAGATGTCATGGTGATGCATACACAAGATTTTTAAGATGTGAAGAAAAACACCTCCATTCAGTAACAGATAGATCACAAAGCAGCGTATGACCTTTAAAAATTAATTTGAATCTGATTGCGCATAGAAACATTACTACCCCAGGCGTGACAGTGGACTGCGTCATCCAACTCTACAGAGAACGAGGGGCTCTGAGCTGTTTTGCTTGTTTCTTCCGCACATCGAACTGCTGACCGAGATCATATCCCTAATTACCCAACAGTAGGGCGCACTTCACTAGTCATGGGAACAACTGCTGCAAATCCAAGCCATTAAGGAGCATTGTAATGTGTTCAACTGTGTTGCTGTGTTCATAGAGAAACAACAAACAGGAAGTGAGGAGGAACAGAAGGCCTTCAGAGTGCTGGGTAATGACTAACCCGCACCAGACCACCACTCTGAGGAGAAAAGGGCACAGAGGAAGAACAGAACTGCCCTCCAATTTTCTCTCGCGAAGAAAGCAGGAGCAGTGTTTCCGCCATGGCCGCGGTGAATCAGACAGCACTCTGAAGTGCAGGAGGGTCGATAATGAGCCCTCGTTACTGTGGAAATAAGCAGCATGTTGTTCGCTCAGTGGCTCGAGTGGGCCAGGCTTAGGAGAGGGCGCCGTGTTTCATTGGCATTGCGGGTAAAAGCCCACACTCCTGTTCAGCACCCAGGCGGTACTCCCATTACAGCCCCACACACACTCCTGCCTCCACAGAACTCAACTTCTGTCTCTACACCGCATTTTCCTCTGTTTTCTTTCCTGTTTTTTCACAGCAGGCAAAGGTCATGGGCTGAATGATGCAGCTACAAACATATTTGAACTGGAACGCCGGCTGAACTGAATGAATGCAGCGTGTGGATGTACAGTGATGCCACAACTTGACTCATAACATACTCCAAACACGAGGCTCCATTGAGCATTGATGATGTATTTGCTGACTGCCTAAGGTGAGAGATGCTTGGTATTTCCAACCAATCATAATCATTCAATACAATCCTAAGACCACATTATGAGGAAGCAGCACAATGTCCTCTAGCCCGCACACAGGCCAGAGCTGCCACACACCCCACTCACTGAAAATCTCACTCACTGCACCTCAACTCTCATAACTAAATCTTGACAATGCCCAACAATATAGCATCTACCCATAGCACACAATCATTTTCAGGCTTTCAACCTGCAAAGCCGTGAGGTCCATATGTGGACAACAACGATTCTCAGGGGCTGTGGCGGGTACATGGTTCAGTCTATTTTTTTTATGTAAAACCTTCGAGTTACAGCACAGGCAGTCGTTTTTAAATCTTAACTAGAGCGCAAATACAGCCAAAATACATCCAGAAATTAAAGCTCATTAAAATTGTGTCACTTTCCAAACACTTGCAGATTTAGGCCTACGGTGATCGGGCGCGGAAAACAAAGCCTGGTACTAATGTGCACTTTCTACCGCAGCTGCACAGTGCCTAAGGGTGCCATCTTGACAACATCTGTACAGTCCATGTGGCAGTTTGCAAATTCAAAGATTAATTCATATCATCTGATGCCAATGCCGAAATGGCTCCACAATTGTACTTAGATACACTTAGATAACATCTCTTTGAATAAAAGTTGAGAAGATGTAGCATAATTTCTAAATAATTTAAAATACTGCATATTTTTGTTGAACTTGTATGAAATTAATACTAAAATGTAATGGGGATAACATCCGCTCCTATCCCTAGTTGGAATAGGGGTAATTGGTGCTAAAATCTCAGAGGGGTACTCCTTTAAAGGGCCACCAAGTCGTTCTTAAACAAAAAATACATAACAAAAGTAATACAAATTAATAATAACCACAACAAATGTCTAAAATTATGTACAATCACATGAGTCAAATCGCTTTATAAGAAATTTGTTATTTTATTCTATAAGGCGCAGGTTGCTCCACATGGAGGCTGGAGGCTGCCAACTACCTAATGTAAACATTTGCATTCTGAGGAGCACAACAATCAAAAGAACTCTCCAGAACTTGCACTACAGGCACAGGCTGCACGATAATTGCCTGGAGATGCCGACGGGTTTCCTGTCCACATTCCTGCGCCTAATCACATTCTTTCCCTGCCTGGTGCTTCAAATTTCCATTTGGATCAACAAAATAAATAAAGGGTCGCCATCATTTCACAGGGTCTGAATACGTTATGCCCAGAAAACATACAACGTCTTATGCAAAACGAACGGCTTCAAACTTGCTTGCTTTCTGCTAGATGGGTGACAAACATATTTTATAATTTATACCCCTGCCAATTCGGATACTGTTAGTTTTACTGCAAAGTAATGTAATATTTACCAGGGCATGTTTGCTATTTTAGTCTTGTTATCCCCCGCCAACTGAAGTTGTTATCCCCCGCCAACCGAAGTTGTTATTATTATCCCCCGCCAACCGAAGTTGGGGGGGTATATTGAAATGGGCTCCGTCCGTCCGTGTGTTCGTCCGTGTGTGCGTGCATGCGTCCCACTTGGTTTCCGGAGCAGAACTCAAAAAATACTGAACTTAGCTCAACGAAACTTTATGTGTGGAATAATCACCATGCCTAGATGTGCCTATTAGGGTTTGCACCTTTCTCAGAATTTCATTTTTGCCCGTTTCCATGGAAACGCAACTTCAAATCAGCATAGAAATAGTTTCCAGAGCAGAACTCAAAAACAACTGAACCTAGCTCAACGAAACTTTAGGTGTGGAACAATCAACATGCCTAGATGTGCCTTTTAGGGTTTGCACCTTTCTCAGAATAGAATAGTAGGCGGGGGATATAGCCGCCTCTGTCTGCTTGTCCATATTTTGCTGTCTTGCTAACTTAAACGGACTCCCAGTAAAAATTCCGGTGTCTCCTCCCAGCTGTGAAACGCCCGGTAAAAATAAGGCCTGGTAATACTAAACCCGCGGAATTTAAATCATCATGAAATACGCTGTCACTTACTGTACTCGCAAATGCATTACCAAAGTCCAGAGTCTTGAAAAATCAATCCCGTCCCAGGACAGCTTCATCGAAGTGTCCCGTTTCAATAACTTCAAGAGCAACGAGCAACTTTGACAGGCCAGTCTCCACTGTATTGCCCATCATTTTAACCATTTATCTTGATTGTCAGAGATAACCATGATAAACAACCAACAAAACCCTGAGGCAAAATACCGCACATGGGTCCGCTGTGAATGATAACATAAATGTTATCAGGCAAACAAAGAGCAGCTAGGAAAAGGTTTATAAAATGACCGCAACATCCATGCCGGTAGATTTCAAAGAAGCTGCTGCACAAATGACGATAGGACAAGAAAAACATCACGTGTTGCTAAATAACGCTCGGCCCGGATATGATTTCCTACCTAAATGTGACAGTGTTAAGGTCAAAGGTCCAATCCAGCAAAAAAGGTGATGTTGCACATGTATGTGTCACAGTGAGTTACCATATCAAATTTGGTGAATCTGCGATAATTAGTTGCCGAGTACTGACCCGGACAAGATTTCCAGGGTCAAGGTCACGGCGCTAAGGTCAAAGGTCAAATCCAGCAAAATGCGACATTCCACATCTACGGGCCATAGTGAGTTACCATACCAAATTTGGTGAAGCTGAGATCAGTAGTTACTGAGTACTGACCCAAATAAGATTTCCTGCCTTAAGGTCACAGTGCAAAGGTTAAAGGTAAAATCCAGCAAAAAACATGACATTGCACATGTGTGTGTAACACTGAGTTGCCATACCAAACTTGGTGAAGCTGTGATTATTAGTTGTTGAGTACTGACCCGCACAAGATTTCCAGGGTCATGGTCACAGAGCTAAGGTCAAAGGTCAAATCCAGCAAAAACTCTGACAATGCACATCTATGGGTCATAGTGAGTTATCATACCAAATTTGGTGAAGCTGCGATCATTAGTTACTGAGTACTGCCCCAGAAAATATCACCCGGACAAGATTTCCAGGTTCAAGGTCACAGCACTAATGTCAATGGTGAAATCCAGCAAAAAACCTAACGATGCACATCTATGGGTCATAGTGAGTTACCATACCAAATGTGGTGAAGCTGCAATCATTAGTTGCTGAGTACTGACCCGGACAAGATTTCCAGGCTCAAGGTCACAGTGCTAAGGTCAACGGTGAAATCCAGTAAAAAGCCTGACCTTGCACATCTATGGGTCATAGTGAATTACCATACCAAATTCGGTGAAGCTGTAATCACTAGTTGCCGAGTACTAGCCCGGACAATATCATGGACGGACGACAGACGGACATGCAGGTGACGACAGTACCCCTCCGGGCCGGAGTCGGCCGAGGGGTAAAAACAAATCTAATTCTGACATTACTAGTAGGAAAACAACATGGAATGAAAAGTTTCAACTTTTTGCCGTGAAAAGTGTGCAGTGTCCTCTCCAGAGCTCGCAGGAACAACTGTGAGGCGCAATCAAGCCGTATTTCATAGACGTTTTCCCCCATGCGTGCTAATAAAGAGACTGAAAAATGACTTTAAGGTCAAGGGTCACATATGTGAGTCCACTGCTATTCTGAACACTATACTGATGTAACAATCACTGGCAAAGCAGTGAAGTCTTGGATCTCTGACTTATTATCCAGAAAAATAAAATGAAATATCTTGAAAATGAAGAAAAAAAAACAGTCCTGCCTTTCAAGGTGACAGATACGGTTAATACAGAACTATAAAACCAAATAAGAGTCTCAGCAGGTAACCGACAGCACGGCGGAAGCTCTTTTGTCTGTGACGTACACAAGAGTATAGCCACTCCTCAAGGGAAAGCAGACAGTATATGATATCTTATGACAGAGTGGCTATGTGGAACGCACATGCAATGAACTGGAAAGCCATTTCTTATGCCTCGCGGTCATCCATTTTGATATTGTGATCTGTGAATTAATCTGAATGATGGTATGATATATTGCAGTCATTGGTCAATCATTTTTCACCACGGTTGCGGAATACAAGATTAAAAATTAAATTTAGGTTTGTTTTCAACAAAAATGATATAAATAAATTTTTGTTCAATTACCACAGTACCAATATTAAGCATGAGGGACATAGCCTTAAGAAACATTAACAGTGAAACCAGTTTACCGTGTTTATACATCCATGTGCAAAAAACGCTGAAACTGCTGAGAAAATTATTGAAACACCATCAATCTGACTAATGAGCAGTGACTTATTTACCGCACACACTTCCCTCTCCTGCTATAAATACATTTCACAAACACAAATGCAACTATAGAGTCAGTAATAGGTTAGAATTAATGGGAAAACACTCTCTCTCTCTCTCTCTGTTGGCAATCATTTTAGCAGGCACCTTGTATCGCTGTCTGGAATGCTTTGTAATTCCTAAAAGGAAGTCTTCAGGATAATTTGCAATATCTTAGGCTTAACCTTCAACTTCAATTCAGTGACGTCTCAAAGGCATTCCTGATTTCTTTCAGAATGAAAACAAACCCAGGAGTCTGCCCGAGCTAGTGCCAGGGAATGTGCTCAGCTTGAGGATGCCAGCACAACACACAGCCCTGTTCCCCTGCTGTGACCAAAATCACTGCTACCAGGGCTGGGACGGAACAGGTTTTCACCCCCATACACCTGAAAGTCAGGTGTGAAGCCACACCAGCTGTTCACTTCATGAAATGGGAGGATGGAAATACAACGTCTGGAGTAGGGTTTGACGATCCCCGCTCTTCTGCATGCCTGAAGTAAAGCAGCTGCTCCAACAGGAGTGATTACTCCCACCATTTAGTGACCAGCATCAAAACAAAAGCTTTTCTTACGTTTCACTCTCCCACAGAAGCACGCACGGCGCC
Source organism: Gymnothorax reevesii (assembly GCA_029721435.1). Lineage (NCBI taxonomy): Eukaryota > Metazoa > Chordata > Actinopteri > Anguilliformes > Muraenidae > Gymnothorax > Gymnothorax reevesii. The sequence goes on from CM056587.1 coordinate 36,026,719, forward strand.
CTTCAAAACAAGTTTGGGAAAGGGTCACATGACCGATTTAATCTGTGCCAGGAGCAGCACCTGGACCTATCCCAAAAGATGTAGCCTCGATTGCTCTGCTCTCAGAGATGAGAAGATGTGGTAGTAGAGGGAAAGAGGATGTGTTATTTTTAGAAACCAAACCTGGCCAGGACTGGGGGGGATGGCAGTGGCAGCTAGTGGGGGGCTTATTGGGGTGTAGGAATGGCGTTAAGGCAGTGGAAGATAGCGGGCGACTTACTGAGGGCTAATTACATGTCAAGTCACAGGAAGAAACATGGTTTAGACACCCTCCATCTTAGAATACACTGAAACCTGATCAGCTGGAGAAAACTGATGGAAAAAAGTTTCTTTAAAACATTTTGACTGATTTTTTTTTTCAAACTCTCAGTATCTTTATAATTTTGACTCAGATTTGGACCAGCCTTGACAGGATTACTGATGAATGCACAAGGAATCCAAAAAATAAACCAAAACTACTCATTACTCCTCTGAATGCCACAATTTGAATATTTAACTGGACATTATGTAATTCAATAGTACTATGTGTCATAAGACATATGGGGATTAATTTTCCTAATTAATTTCTGTACATTTGAGAAATTTTTCTTATTAAAAACTGGGATGATTATTTTTTTTCTGAGAGGAGAATTACATCTCCCAATTTATCACATTATGATGACAATTATCATTGCAGCACCAGCTTGGTCCAAAGGTAATACTGCTCAATTCCAAGAAAATGTTTGAAGAACAATTCTTTCATCAGTGTATATCATCTGATAGAGTTTCAGCAACATATGAGATCGTAGTTGTCAGGCTTGGGCGATTTGAGACAGAATTACCAGGAAGTGTAGAAAGGACAGTATGGCAGTAGAAGGAAGAGGGGAGTTACTGAGGTGTACAGATGGCGGTATGGCAGTAGAAGGTAGCAGGGACTTGCTGAGGTGTAGAGATGGAGTGATGGCAGTAGAAGGTAGAGAGGACTTACGGAGGTGTAGAGATGGCGGTATGGCGGTATAGCAGTAGAACATAGCAAAAACTTATTGAGGTGTGGAGATGGCAGTATGGCAGTAGAAGGTAGCAGGAACTTACTGAGATGTGGAGATGGTGTGATGGCAGTAGAAGGGAGGGAGGACATACTGAGGTGTAGAGATGGCCATATGACAGTTGAGGGTAGTTGGGATTTGCTGAGTTGTTGAGATGGCCGTATGGCAGTAGAAGGTTGGAAGGACTTACTGAGGTGTAGAGATGGCGGTTTGGCAGTAGAAGGTAAAGAGGACTTTCTGAGGTGTAGAGATGACGGTATAGCAGTAGAAGGTGGTGGGGACTTAGTGAGGTGTAAAGATGATGGTATGGCAGTAGAAGGTAGTGAGTACGTGCTGAGGGGTAGAGACGGGAGTATAGCAGTAGAAGGTAGAGGGGAGTTACTGAGGTGTACAGATTGCGGTATGGTAGTAGAAGGTAGCAGGGACTTCCTGAGATGTAGAGATGGCGGTATGGCAGAAGAAGGTAGTGGGGACTTACTGAGGTGTAGAGATAGTGGTATAGCAGAAGAAGGTAGTGGGGAATTACTGAGGTGTAGAGATAGTGGTATGGCAGAAGAAGGTAGTGGGGAATTACTGAGGTGCAGAGATGGCGGTAAAGCAGTAGAAGGTACAGAGGACTTACAGAGGAGTAGAGATGGAGGTATAGCAGTAGAAGGTAGGAGGGACTTTCTGAAGTGTAGAGATGGTGATATGGTAGTAGAAGGTAGCGGGGACTTACTGAGGTGTAGAGATGGCGGTATGGCTGTAGAAGGTAGTGGGGACTTACAGAGGTGTAGAGATAGTGGTATAGCAGAAGAACGTAGTGGGGAATTACTGAGCTGCACAGATGGCGGCAAAGCAGTAGAAGAGACAGAGGACTTACAGAGGAGTAGAGATGGAGGTATAGCAGTAGAAGGTAGGAGGGACTTACAGAAGTGTAGAGATGGCGATATGGCAGTAGAAGGTAGTGGGGACTTACTGAGGTGTAGAGATAGTGGTATGGCAGAAGAAGGTAGTGGGGAATTACTGAGGTGCAGAGATGGCGGTAAAGCAGTAGAAGGTACAGAGGACTTACAGAGGAGTAGAGATGGAGGTATAGCAGTAGAAGGTAGGAGGGACTTACAGAAGTGTAGAGATGGCGATATGGCAGTAGAAGGTAGTGGGGACTTAGTGAGGTGAAGAGATAGTGGTATGGCAGAAGAAGGTAGTGGGGAATTACTGAGGTGCAGAGATGGCGGTAAAGCAGTAGAAGGTACAGAGTACTTACAGAGGAGTAGAGATGGAGGTATAGCAGTAGAAGGTAGGAGGGACTTACTGAAGTGTAGAGATGGGGGTATAGCAGTAGAACGTAGAGAGGACTTACTGAGGTGTAGAGATGGCGGTATGGCAGTAGAAAGTAGCTGGGACTTACTGAGGTGTAGAGATGGCTGAATGGCAGTAAAAGGTAGTGGGGACTCACTGAGGTGTAGAGATGGGGGTATAGCAGTAGAAGGTAGAGAGGACTTACTGAGGTAAGGGGATGGTGGTATGGCAGTAGAAGGTAGGTGAGACTTACTGAGGTGTTGGGATGGCGGTATGGCAGTAGAAGGTAGCTGAGACTTACTTAGGTGTAGAGATGGCAGTATGGCAGTAGAAGCTAGAGAGGACTTACTGCAGTGTAAAGGTGGTGGAATGGCAGTGGAAGGCAGTGGGGTCTAAGTGAGGTGTAGAGATGGTGGTATGGCAGTAGAAGCTGGCGGGGACTAACTGAGGGGTAGAGATGGCGGTATGGCAGTGGAAGCTAGCAGGGACTTACTGAGGTGTAGAGATGGCGATATTGCAGTAGAAGGTAGAGGGGACTTACTGAGGTGTAGAGATAGTGGTATGACAGAAGAAGGTAAAGAGGACTTACTGAGGTGTACAGATGGCGGTATGGCAGCAGAAGGTAGCTGAGACTTACTGAGGTGTAGAGATGGCGGTATAGCAGTAGAAGGTAGCTGAGGCTTACTGAGGTGTAGAGATGGTGGTATGGCAGTAAAAGGTAAGGAGCATTTACAGAGGTGTAGAGATGGCGATATGGCAGTAGAAGGTAGGGAGGACTTACTGAGGTGTAAAGATGGCAGTATAGCAGTAGAAGGTAAAGAGGACTTACTGAGGTGTACAGATGGTGGTATGGCAGCAGAAGGAAGCTGAGACTTACTGAGGTGTAGAGATGGCGGTATGGCAGCAGAAGGTAGCTGAGACTTACTGAGGTGTAGAGATAGCCGTATGGCAGAAGAAGGTAATGAGGACTTACTGAGGTGTAGAGATGGCGGTATAGCAGTAGAAGGTAATGAGGACTACTGAGGTGTAGTGATGGCGGTATGGCAGTAGAAGGTAGCTGAGACTTACCGAGGTGTAAAGATGACCCTCTCCATTCATGGCAATGTACAGCCCTGTCTTCACCGACTGGATGGCAACGACTCTGAGACCCACAGGGATGAGGTTGAACAAAGCTGGTGGGTAAAAAATAGTCAAACAAACGCAGGGGTCTGTAAGTATTTTGTCAATTATTGTGGCTCAGTACTCCAGCACATATAACTTAATTACAGAGACTACTGACTTCAGTTTGAATATATATACACATCCATATTGCATAACCCATGCAGGAAATCCAGATCATCCACACATCAACCACAAGTTTACACCTTAGTAGGTCAATCTGTACATAACCGCCACTGACTGGGATGCTGCCATTTCAGGATATTGAGCAGTCATACATAATTGCACCCTGTGGGGTAATTTATCCATTGCATTTGACCCATCTAGGTTACTTCTGAGCAGTGGGCAGCCACAGTGCATCACCCAAGGACCAACTCAAGCTGTAAAGCTAGAGCCTCAGTCATGGGCAATAGAAGGGGTGTACTGCATCTCACACGTACGTATTTTCATTACTTGCACACAATTGACTGAAACCGCACTTGCTTTTCGAACCCAGCCATAGTGACTGTCATGGCTACAAGTTATTGCAACGGCTGAAAAAGGTGATACGTCGGCTGGGAATGAGGAGAGGTGTGTGTATTTGCGATCAGCTGCCTCATATGTGGATGTGTGACTGCGCTACGGGTGTGTGAGCTGACAGCACTCAGCTGTGCTGGGAGCACCGCGCTGCAGGGCTGTGCCGGGTGTCAGGTCATCATTCATGCTTCAGACTGGAATCGAATTAATGAGCCTGCCTCGCAGTGCATTCGAAAACACCACCCAGATATACAAGAATTGGGGACAGTTTTTGCTCTCCATCTCCACAGAAGCCCATGGGAGGTGCTCAATAGCACCAAACACCAGTTAATGGAGGTAGCCATGTTTGACTATGGGCAAATTCTGGCAGCAGAGCATGTGCCCAGGTGGCTAATTACCTATAATCCTTTCAGTACTCAGTTCAATGATATTGTGAATAATAATATCATAGTTTTGAATCAACCTCAGCAGAGAAATGTGCCTCTTGCACTCAAGGTTTAATAAGGTGCGATACTGCCAGGCCACAGCAACCTCCGAAGCTTTCACACCTCAGAGAGATGCCCCTCCCCCCACCGCAGAAATTCTTTATAAAAGGGGCACATCCAGTCTGCTCCGGTGCCACCCAATACTCGCACAACTGAGCACATCCCTGTCAGACACTCTCCCGTCCCTCTGTGTGACAGTCATGGCCCCTCACCACAGACCAATCACACGCTCCCGTAAGTTTGAGGAGAGAAAACAACAGCCCATCTAGGGTGACATTTCCGGCAAATGAAAACACACATGCGGCCCAAATGGAATTTCATTTGGGTGCCGAGCTTATCTCCCCACATGGCATTTTTTACCTTAATGTGTATATTCAAATCTGAGATGGATCTGAATTAAATGTTTAAGGTGCAGCTAGCAAGACGCAGTTAGCTGCACTGAGTAGATACAGAAGCTGTTCACAGCCCCTAATCGCCAGTGAAACATGAACGAGCACTAGCGTGGCTGTACAGGTCGTTAAGAGTTCAAACTCTTCATCTCCCTCTCAAAGGTAATAGTGTAGCAAAATGTGAAATATTTTAGAAAAAAACTTTGGCAAAGAACATAGCTTGCTGTGGTCACACGCAGCAGGTGATAACAGTGAGGGTACAGGGAGCCATTGAAAATTTGTATAATGTTAGCAAGCTCAAACTGGTTAAGCTTAGCTCCCAGCTAACATTGACTGATTATGTTATGCAGTTAATCTAACGCTAGTGACGAGTCTCCAGGAGTGTTGTATATTGTGAGGGAAACAGATAAAATTAGTTAGCTAAAGTTTACATTTTCCATGTCAATCACTTGGCTATGACATTGGTTAACAGGGCACAGCTTTATAAATTAACATGCTGTAACATGACCATTGTTAGCTAGCTTTCTTAGCTAGATAACTAAAAACCCTCATTGTAGCTCTATATGTAAGGTAACATAAGCTAATATGGAAATTATTGTTGAATGGATTGAGAGCAATTGTTTGTCAGCTGGAAACACAAATGGCAGTTCTTAAGCAAGCTGACTTGGTGAACACTTCTTATTCTAGTTAACTTAAAAAAGCTTTTATACCTTCTGCAATGTTAATGAGCTCTGGCTACTTAAAAGAATGTAATTTTTTGGCTCTAGTGGAATCAGTGGGTTTTGCAATGAACACTGTCATTGCAGTCAGTGCTGAGTCTCTCCATGTCGTTTCAACAAATGCCTCCCACCTGACCCCCTCAGATTTGCCTGAAAAAAAAATTCAAAATCAAAGCTTTATTAGTATATAGGAACTGTGCAAAATTTCAGATCTATATAAGTACTAGATTTTGCAATTAAAAAAAATCATAAAAGGAAGCAATATTAAGCCATTTTTGGAGCTTGTTTTACAGTCGCAAAATGAAATCCAGTTTTAAAATGCTCCTATCTCAAGACCTATGACAGGTATGACCTTGAAATTTGGTATACTACATATTTGGCACTAGTACAGTTGATATGTGCAGTATGAAATGTATTGATGTAATTCCTACAATTTTATGTCTGTTTGAAAATGCTTTTCCATTTTTCGCTGTTTTATGAAATACCATTTTTAATGGGCTGTAACTTCAACAATAATCACTGCAGAGGTTTGCAATTTTTCTTGGAAGTTCTACACATCAGGCCACAACAACAAATCAGATTCTGAAACCCAGTGATCTTTTCACTTGGTCCCAAGCTCACCTCCCTGGAATTAAGTTAATGCGGGTCAGCAGAGAATCAGTCACTGCAATGTCTGAACAGTTAGCAAGCAGATTCCAGACATCAACTACGATCCCTGGAACACGTGACAACCATTTCTTTGTTTCCAGGGACACACGGTTACAAGTCAGCAGAGTTTCTGGATCACAAGGATTCCTTGTACGTTTTGACACCATTGGTGCAGGAAAACGCATGCCTGATTTTGTGACTGGCCAATATGTCACGTGTGTATGATCATAAATGATGGGCAGTATACAGGACAGAGGTATCCAGATGTCTCGTTAACCAAATATTTTCCGTCAGTGACGGATTCTTTTTAAAAATGACGGAATACTTTGAAGGCCGTCCGTCATTTTGACAGAATGTAATTGACACCCCCGTCCAATTGGTGGTGGGTGTTACATTGTCTCGAGCACTGTCTTTGATCTGTATGACAGAAATAACGTAACATAACATAACGTGACATGAGTGGCGAGAACAGGCCGTTCAGCCCAACTAGGCTCGCCAGTTTCTTTGAACTATTGTGAATATATCACTTCAGATACTCATTGACTCAAATGGTATCTAGCTTTAAGTCAAGCTTGCTCTTGAAAATTACCAAGGTTTTTGCCTCCACAATATGGTCAGGCAAGCAGTTCCACATCGAAATTACTCTTTGGGTGAAAAAATATTTCTTATCTTAGTGCTAAATTTACCCTTGGTCAACTTCCATTTATGACCCCGAGTTCTACTTACCGAACTTGGCCAAAGGAATCCTACATAATTCACTTTGTTAATCCCTTTAACACATATAAAAAGACCTCAATCAGATCACCCCTGAGTCTCCTTTTCCTAAGACAAAAGAGATTAAGCATCTTCAGCCTGTTCTCATAAATTTCATCTTTTATACCCAGAATCAGCTTAGTTGCTCTTCTCTGAACTTTTTCTAGAGCCTCTATATCTTTCTTGAAGTATGGTCCCCAGAACTGCACACAATACTCCAGATGTGGTCTGATAAATGTATTTTGCAAGAAAAGTATCACCTCCTTGGATTTGTTCTCAATACTTTTGGCAATGTATCCCAGGATTCGATTGGCTTATTTTCCCCTTATATTTATTCTTTATGCATTCAACCTCCTCTTTGACTTTCCTTTTTCGGCTACAGTACTGAGAGAAGCGCTTAGGATTAGTTTTTGCCCCTTCTGCAATTTGCCTTTCAGTCTTCTAACACTTCTCAGATGCCAAGTCTCACACATTTGGCATAGGTCTCATGCATTTTTTAGGCTTATTCACCATAGTTATTCAATGAACGTTTATTAATGAGATTCTCACATGGAATTAAAATCCTTGTGCATTGAAGTTTCAGTTTCACTTGAGTGAAGGTGGACCTCACTATGGAAAGCAATTATGACTCCGGACTTTTCATGTTTCTCTTTACTCAGGGATTGGAAACAATGCATGTGTTACATGATCGTCTAAATTGTTTGAATGAAATAAGACCATTTGAAATGTCTTTATGCAATGCCATTGCTTGCCATTCTTCAGTAAAGACAAGCGTGAAAATTCCCGAGTCATAATCATTTTCCGTGTCACCAGTGGGGAAATCCACTGTAATGCACGTGAAACTGATTAACTTGATGTGCAATGACTTGAATTCCGCAAGTGAATTTCTTCAGTTCACTTTGATTGAATAATTGTTGACTACAGCATAGGAACGCGAATGCCACTCAGAGCCAAATGCGTCAGACTTGGCATCTCTGGTATCATCCTGTATTCCTCATATTTTTGTAATATGACCATTCGCCCTTCATTTGTAAAATACGCTGCTCTGCAGCTGCTGCTGGTAGACGATTGGTCATATGCTACAAACGCTGTCTCTATTATGCTAACATGCAGTGATGTACTGGTGGGGAAAGCTGCGGTTGACATAACGAGTTGATAAGCAGCGTCGTAGGACCGCTTCACGAGACTGCGGTTGTTAGGCTTAGTGAAGCCCAGCAATAACTGAAAGCATTCTCCATTTGCGCACTGTTACTGTGTGGGGGGAGAAATCATTGGTGATGTTTTATAAAGTTCATGCAGCATTAAGTTCGAAAATCCATGCAGTGCTGTATTTAACCCATTGCGCAATGTGTGTCTACATGAATCACAGTCGGCATCAGCTAATGCGTAATCTATAAATTATTATGTTTATTTTATAAAAAAATTAACAATCATTAAAAAAATAAATAAAATTACAATGACAGATAATAATTGATTATAACGGACTTTTTATGCCCCTGTCCGTCACAATGATGGACAATCAGAAAGTGTAATGCGACCTCAGGAGGGATCTGAGGCCAACAATGATGTTCTTGTCAAATTTATGCATCCTCCAGACAAGGGCACCAATCTCTCCTGGTCAGAAAGAAATTACCTTTGTTGGACACCAACTGAGCACATAATAAACATCACAGAAGCAGCAACTACATCAACAGGACAGAGATATCACCTCCACCATGATACCATTAAGGAGGCAAATGCTTTCATGAAAACCCAATTTTATGATGGGTGTGTTTCTGACCTAATTTTACTGCTGCTCAACTGTTTTCTCTGAAATACATGCGTTGCTAACAAATTTTGTAGATGCGTTTGTATCATATTTTAAAAAATTCATAAATAAACAATGAATGAAGGTCTCATCATGAAACTGATGGTGAAGAAAGCCCAAAATATGATCTTTTATTTAAGCCAGGTTTCAGGATGGTGCACTCAGCCATATATGGGCAATTTGACAGCAAACTTGTTCAAAATTGAGTTTTCGTCTGTTTCAGCACCCACATTTCTTGGAAACTACATATGTCTTACAGGTGTTTTTCATGGTAATCATCAAGCTCATATAAAAGAACTTCCAAGGAAAATCGGAAACCTCTGCATTAATTATTGTTGAAGTTATAGCCCATTAAAAATGGTATTTCATATAACAGCGAAAAATGGAAAAGCATTTTTAAACAGACGCATAACATTGCAGAAATTACATCAATACATTTCATACTACACATATCAACTGTACTAGTGCCAAATATGCAGCACATCAAATTTCAAGGTCATACCAGTCAGAGTTGTTGAGATAGGAGCATTAAATTTCTGGATTTCATTTAATGACTATAAAATGGCTCCAAAAATGGCAAAATATTGATTCATTTTATGATTTTTATTGCAAAAACTACTACAGATACAAATCTGAAATTTTGCTCGGTACCTATATACTAATAAAGCTTTGATTTAGAATTTTTTCAGGCAAATCTGAGGGGGTCAGGTGGGAAAATTTTCTTAAATTTGTTGAAACCGCATGGAATTTGCTAAGTTCTAGAAGTATTCATAAGAGCTTGCTGTGAACGCACAGGGTGAATGACAAGTACGCATTCCCGCTTCCAGCCAAAGCCATTTATTCATTGGTTTACATCCTTAGACTAAACAAGAGGCAGAGAAATTTTATTTTTGAGCTGATAGGGCCCAGAGGGGGCTATGGATACTAGTGCTACACACCAGATATTCTAATTATGTAAAGACTGGCAGAGTGAAGAATCAGAGAGCACTAAATGTCAAAAAAAACATAAATGCATCTTTAATGACAAAAAAAATGAAGAAAAGTGTAAGAGGACCTACATCCTTCCCCTATTTCTCCCCTAACACATACCGTCATAAGGTCTATGATGATTGACAACTAATGTACTGGAGATCAGAAAATCATGTCGTTGGCAGATGAGATTGTTCCTGAATTCACCGTCAGAATTAAAACTAGGAAAAGTGTGAATGATGCTTCCTTCACCGGCAAGGTTCAGTTCAATCAGTGCAAGCAAATCCAGGTCCATAAAATCCTCGCCTGTGTTTTGTTCCAGACAGGGGGTTTTGGTAGAAATCAGGGGAGCGTTTCCCGAAATTACAGATGCTGACTTACATCGTTCGGCCCATTGACCATGAATGGACGAACTATGTAAGATTCTAACTTAGTTAGCAACTACACTTTTGGGAAACACGCCCCAGTTTGAGTTCAGGGGTGATATGAACACACAGCAAGACTTTACTTTCTGACCTTTGAACTTTACATCTCTGAATTATATAAATAGCAGTCCATACCTTATACTGCAGAAATTACCCAAGAACTGGTGATGTAAAAAGACGCAGGATAAAAATAAATCCCCTCATACAAGGAAACATAAATAAACATGACAGAGCATGTTACCAGGATGTATTTACACTGAAAAAAATGCTGGGACATTACTCAAAACAAAGGCTTCTTTCTCACTGGAGCTTTTCACAGCAGGAAGTGATAAAGGCAGGATAGAGCAGGAAGAATATTTCACTCACAAGAATTACTGCTGTCGTCCTTTGTTCCGTCGAGAGATCCATCTGTGTTCATTTGCAAGTAGTATCCCTGCCTGCAGTATAACCTGGTCACTATACCTTTGAGCTGGGGATCTGAGAGAGAGAGAGAGAGAGAGAGAGAGAAAGAAGGTCACATATGTAACCTACACATGAAAGCAACCGTATACACACATTCACTTTTAATGTGTTGCACCATTACACTCGCCGAAATAACGATGTTCCAAACGTTTCTCCTTTCCGGTCCGGCTAAATGACTGCTCGTCTGGCAGAGTTCCCATTTCACACCTATGCTGGAGAGCCCCATTAAAAACAGAGAGGGTTCCCCCCCCGGAAACTGGCCACTTTTATCTGAGAGTACGCAATGTTGCAAATACATTCTCTCACACAATTATCAAAGAAAAACAGAACTGCAGGCTGAAAAACACTACCACTGGAATAATACAACTACTTCTTACCCAAACATTTTCAGGACTAAAGTACAAAAGTACAACTGGAAATGGCGCATTTATGACAAGAAGTGAGATAGAAAACAATTGTAACAGATCATATTGCAGGCCCAGAGAAAAGAAGATTTAAAGCCCTGTGTTTTCCTGACATGACATTACCTATAAACTTCCAGGACTGTGTAAAATGTCTCAACGAAACATAAAAATACAATTCTTTCAACGCAAACATCAAGGGCATCAACAGTTTAAAACAGCAAAAAAAAAAAAGTCAAGGGAAAAAAAAAAAACCTCGGTAAACACCGGATAAATTGCCTGAGGCATAAAAAACAGCTAATAGGGCAATGTGTGCAGTAAGTACACAGTATGTTGATGTCATTGATTGATTGTCTTGGACAAATTTCACAGCCTGTAAAGTGCACCCGCTGTGCTATCGCAGTGGCTAATTCCGCTCCAGGCAGAACAGCAGCTAAACGTGGGTGATATTTTACATCAACCAATCAACAACGAGCTCCATCAATCAATACGACCCCGCCGCTCGCGGTGGGAACTGGCCAGAAGTGGCTCATTTCCGCGGAGGAATCCCCGATCCGGGTGCAGCATGTTAAACCATCAGTATCTCCACTCAGAGAGAAGCATTCATCAGACTGCATAATGGGGGAGCCAGCAGTATTTATGGGGAGCCCTGAAACAGCACCGTCGCAGATGATCTGCAAACAGATTGATATTGTCGTCGTGCTCCCCTCTCCAGGCAAACACACTGTTGATTGCACGTGTAAAACTAAATGATTACATATTACTGTTTACCTCATGCTGAGATGGACAAAAGGCCGCATTTTCATCCGAACCCAATTTCAGAGCCAAAAAGCATTTTGGCTCCAGTCAATAGAAAACAAAATGGCCTCACATCTCAGGCTTCGGTGGCGAGAAAACGCAGATTAAAAAGACCGTCAGCTGTCAGAATGTAATTAATGCCCGGGAAATGAGGAAATATTCACCAGGAAGGGGAACCTGACTGGAATACAGAGGGAGTTCTGCGCTGGAATAGGGACTGTGTGGATGGTGGCTTTCAGAGAGCTGTTTACGAAGCAGTCTGTATAAACAACAGCTCGGTTAACATCATTTCCCATTCTCTTCATGATTTATGTTAAATTACAGCCTCTCATACTAAGCACAAACAATTACCATCATTCTTATCACTGTCACCCACATGCACATTTTATTTTAGAGGTAGGTTATACATAATTACAGTACATCCATGGAACACCGTTAGAGGCCATTGTAAGGCCATTCCATCTCTTTATATGATCCTGAAAATTGCTTGGTCACAGGTCATGTCATCTGTTGGGCTGAAATCTCTCAGGTGATACAGCAATTAATCAGTAACAGTTAACAGATAGTTAATAGTAATACACTAAATAAAGACACAAAATTGTAAATAATAAAAACAGTAATATATTGCTAAAGATTATCCTTTGGACATCTGCAATATGTTAGAGACATGGACCAGGGGCCTGAAACACAAAACAGGATTTATGAGTTAGCAGGATAACTGCGCTGGATAAGACCAGGAACCCTCCCAAATGTGGAAAATGGACTTAAATAACACAAGCTGTTCTGGGTTTTTACAGGGTATCCAGCTGATTCGGTAATCTTACTTCATGATGCACCCCCCAAGTCATGCATTTCTGCTTGGGATCACTATCCAAATGGCTAACTGCATCTCAGGCTCAGCACTGTATGCCAGTGATTAATTTAAAGCTAACGCCACCTTTTGGAGCCACTGCCAGAACACACAGAGAGAGAACATATACCTGAGAGCAGAGCAGTTGCACGTATATATGCTACCATTTCACAGCTTATGGTGCAATTTCAGTACAGACTCCAGCCATTAACAGAGTGTTTGCAACCTGCGAGGGACAGGAGAACCATCCAGGGTGTATTCCTGCATCTAACCCACTCCAATCAGTCCGCTATAAAATGTAGAGACCGTTTCCTGTAATGAAGTGATTCTTTTAGTGAAGATAGCCAGCCCGCATACAGGCCAGTGTTAATCCTGCTGATATGCCTCAACAGACTACAGGCAGACAGTGTTCTCTCAGTACACGCACGTACGCACGCACGCACACACACAGCGTCAGGAGGTCTTAGTAAAAAACCTCCATCCCTCAAATTCCACTCATGTTCTCATCGTCCTATCCAAAACCAGCAAAATTGTAATAATGTTTTTGCTACTGCCAATTATGTGATATAATATTGCATGATTCTGATGAAATCTTTTTGCAATTATTATTATTTTTTTTAAATAAAAAAACTCCTGATTTCAAACTCCTGCACCCCTCACCATGTCAGCGGCACCAGCAGGACCGTGGGTGGATCTGTATCCTGGTGCAGTACCCTGGTGCAGTCTGGGTATTCTACAACCCTGAAGCGTGGTTAAGTAAGGGACTCGTTATTTTCCTATGACAGGAGATCATGCACTGATTAAAGATTAGCGATATCTGTTAGACTCAGGCACAATGCCATTTCAGTATAGTCTACACAGGAAATGAATCAGAAAAATGAGGCATGAGGATTTTTTATAGCTATAGAACTGAATTTTAATTAATTTCTTAATCTGACTGGATGGAACTGACTCAGACCCTGGTATCTATTTTCAGATCAAATGCTTCTATAGCCCAATGCTTTGTTCATACTTAATCATTTAATCTTAAAGAATTATCTTTTTTTTTTTACTTTGACTTCAGCAGCTCAAATCTGTTTAATATGTTAAATGTGATTTCTATTTTAAACATAAATCCAAAATCAATTCCATTTTCATTTTAGTGATTCAAAATTGTTTACAGTGTTTAGCCACCCACATTTAGACCACAAGATGCACATATTTCCATGCAGTCAGCTTCTGGCAATCGTCAACCTCTGATTGGCTCATCACAGCACAAAACAGGAGCCAAATAACTGTTAGTAAAGTTAATTATTATTTGAATTAGTTGCCAGATTTTCAAAAATTAAATGTAGACGTTTTTGTCACAAGATTATCATAAGAATACAAAGGGTAATATAATGTTAATTTAATTTCCTTGTCAATTAGGACCACACAGTATCGATTACGATCCATTCGGTCAACAAGTTTTTATTCATCTTGTTCATTAATCATATCCAGATTATACAGCAGACCTGTGCCACATTAACATCATTCATGTGAGTACCAGCCCTAGACCAGCGTCATAACATCCAAATCCAAGAATTTTTCCTCCAATGTCCAGCCAATCATTTTTGCCCCTGCTCTAGAACGATTTCGAATGATTCGAATGATTTAATTGGCAGATGGGGGGTAATACTGAGCTGAAAGCAGGTATTGTATTACTTTCCCTGCTATGATCTTGGGGCCCTCTTCACTATCTCTTTATTCAATACTTTATGATATAGGATCGCAATAATCATATATGTTAACATATATAATTTGCACTATGCAGCTTTCAGAAAGGGTGATGACACCTTACATCCCAGCCCAGTCAGGTAGGTTTTGGACATGTAATCATATAGTACGGCTCATAAGGAATCTCCCCCAATATGGTACAGCTCACGAGGAATTATCCCCCATAAAGTATAGCTAACAATGAATCACCCCCCATAAGGTATAGCTAACAGGCAATCATCCCCATAAACTATAGCTAGCATGGAATCATGGCACATTAGGTAGACCGAACAGGGTATCACCCCCCATAAGCTATAGCTAGCATTGAATCATCTCACATTAGTTAGAGCTAACAGGGAATCATACCCAATAAGGAACAGCCTTAAGGTAGGGGGGGGGGGGGATGTCACTCAAGTATGGGATTCTACTTTCAGAAGTGTGTTTAAATGAATATTATTTGCATGCTGTCCCAGTGAGTACGGAACTGCAGCATAAAAGGTCAATATTTATCTTGTATTGATTAATTTAGTCAGATAAATTTACCTCTGAATATTTCAAATGCTGGACGGCTCTGTGCCAGTGTGGCTCATGTCTTATTCAGGATGAATCAATTGTGAATAAATGTAACACGCATGAGCACGATCCCAGCCCATCCTCACGCCTCTGTGTGCGGTCCAGCTCCTGTCTGCCCTCCTCACAGAGGTCTCAGAGCTGGCCGTGCGCCGAGGAAGCGCTGCTTTCCGTTGCCGAGATACTCACAAAGCTAGGTAAAGCCCACCCATCCCCACCGACTCCATTAATAATTAATGGAATACAATCTCCTCGGGTGAGTACAAACAGGGGGACGCGCCGAGGAGGTTTTTCTCGAATCAATTAATTACTTTGAATAGCAATGTGAAAAGGAAGGTGGGGAAGGCTAAATCGATTCCTGTGACGGTTCACCACAGGGTTACATATAATTATTTGGATGGAATGTGTGAGAGAGCCATACTGTCTGTTCCAAACTGATTGTTCTTCTGAGCATCACTTCACTTTGCCCTTATTACCATTCAAGCACAGCCACTCTCTCCTGGGCAAATGATCACAGGTATCTACCCCAGACGCTAACCCTCCTTCCTGATTGAGCCCTGATTTGAAATAGCTAAACAAGTAAAGCTCTTCATCGTGTTCAACAGCACAGGGAGAAAAACAATCCCACCTGCTACAGCAAAAATACGGGGAACAACCAGATATGACATGCTGCAGACCAGAAATCCAGACATTTAATTGATAATTCGTCGTCATATTCCAAATATACAGCAGAGCTACACACACTATCAGTTCATCATTAGAATATCATCAATATAGCGCAAGTGGCAAGAATAGATCAGTTAATTCATCAGTCAGTTCTTGTTCTCAACCTCGGTATTGGGAGACCCCTGTTTATGTTGGTTTTCGTTCCAAACACAATAGCAATCACAGAATTTTAACCAGCTGTTAATTTTCTTAATTAAGTGCTTTTGATGTGTAAGAGGATTATTTACCTTCTCAATTATCTTCATGCTAGCAAGAGCAGCCCGATGCTTAAAATAATAAAATCTCCTTGCTGTTGTCCTTGTTGCACAATGTGACAAACAATTACACAAAAGGAGGTAGCGACTGAGGTTAATGGGCTCCTTAAGTGGTTGTTGAATACACAATAATTTCATGAGCACAACGCAGGTTCGCCTCGAAATTTGCTGTGTTTTTTAATTGTCTCTCATCATCCAGATAGTAAGGTTTGGCAGCCAAGCGTACACACTTTAGAGTGTCACCACTTAGATTCAACCTCAGTCTCTCATTTCAACAACTAACATGTAATTTACTGCATTTTATGTAATTTATGCATATTAAAATGGTTGCATTATCTGAAGTGGGCCATAGGCCAATGAGCACTGGATGACCGCATGAATGTTCTGATCACTGCACCCACTTCCTTTTCCAACAGAATGTAATTCATAAGTTTAAGAAATTGCCAAAGTAATCCCACATGAAAGCATCAAGTTCAGGAAAAAAGATTAAAACTGTTTTAGAGTTTTGAGATTGTAATAAAGTTATGAAGGTAACCAGTATTACTTAGGGGTCTTATTTTCAACGAATTTCCATCAGAGGTGGGCTTTTGCAATTATTGGCCAACGAGTCTTATATGGTTTGAAATGTAGGCTATCCTTCCAAAAGCTAAATATCATTTTCAAGAGTAAGAACACAAAAAATCAAAAGATTTGCAAATTGAAAAAATTGGCCAAATTCAAGAATTTTCGGGACTACGAGGGGAAAAAAAATACAGATCAAAGGTAAAATTTGATCATATGCAAGTGGAATTTAATATTTAACTCGTAAGCGAGGCTGACAACGACGACTCATAAATTAATAACAGCATGTACTTTCTATATTATACTTTCTTCAGAACAACAGTATTCGCTTTTGTTAAAACTGCATGTTAAAACAGACGATCGGATTCGGCATAAGGAGGAGTTGCTGGACAAGGGGAGATGCCGCGCGTGGCAGCTGCAGACTAAAACACATGTGATTGACCCAGTTTTGCGCTTCTGGAAGACGAGAGGGGCTTTTCCAGCTCATAAAGAAAAATACCAGCCATCGCCGCTCCCGTTACCATGGAAAAGAAGGGGAATCACCAGGGCAGAGCGAGAGGTTTTCCCGGAGCTCGCGGCGCAGCGTCTCATATCAAGCAACTCGGTCTGTGATACACGTAGCCTATGCACAAATGACACCTGCTGTCTTTCTCAAACCAAAAACGCGTTTTATCAGAGGGTGGCGCAGAAATGTCGAAAATCGCAGTCTTTAACCGCGGATTTCCTCGAGAGAGAGAGAGAGAGAGAGAGAGAGAGAGAGAGAGAGAGAGAGAGGGGGGGGGGGGGGGGAATAGAAGGATATGACCACAGAAACATACGCTTATTTAACATTGTTTCATGACTCAAAACCACGGCCAGTATGACATCATTATTCTGTCTTTCGTTACGTTTTTCAATGACACAGTCAATATTTCAGTTTCATTATTTTAGTTGGAACCGCTGGTCGTTAAGACTCTGTTCCTAAATATTTTTTTCAACTGCGTGTGAAAAAACTACCGAGATTTTCAAACGCTCTTTCTAAAACAAACTCCGGATTTACAGGGGCAAAAGTGCGGGGCTCATTGTTTTATCCATGAGACATTCTTGTGAAGAGGACATCCTGGCGGAGTTCTAGGATGCACGTTCGGAGGATCTTACAACCCAAGGTTATCGCGCAAAGGTAATTCTATAGCTGTAAATAATGTATTTTAGTGAGGACGAATGTAGCCAATAACTCAAAGTGTAGCGCATAGTTTCAATATCTATAAAGGAAATGTCTATTCGCCCCGCAGCGGGGTGAACTGGGGGAAAGAGATCGACAATCTGTCCAGCAACTGGGCCGACAAAGGAAGGAGTTATGCTATTCGTACCGCGGTGGGGCGGATGAGAGAAGCACTTCTGCTATTTGTCCCGCAGTTGGGCCAATAAGAGGTTTTATTTTATAATCCGCCCCGCTCTTTGATCTTTCGCGATGTGAATGTCAGATGCGGTGGTCGCTCAATACCGTGGCATCCCATGAGATGCAGCCTAACATTTAGTAGTCCGCTAAACCAACTGCATCTCACGGTGAACATGCGTGGGCTCAGTTCACCAGCTTCTTGGACTTGACGAGTTAGCTGCACGTTAATGTCAGTTATTGACCCGTTTGAGACCTGCATATTGAAATATCTTCAGCAATGGGTCAAGCATACATCAGAATGCAAAGCGGCTGGCACAGTTGCATAATTGGTGGGAAATTAGGCTTATAACTTAAAAGCCATGACGTTGCTTTGCCACACAGGGCACTGTCATTGTCCATTTTAGTTAGCTGCAAAACATTCATTACTTCAGGACAATAAAAGTCGAGAGGCGCGAATGAACTGTATGTTAAAGGAAATCAGCCTCTCAGAAAAGCTCCTGCTACATGCCTGATGTGGAAATGCACGAGTCAATACAGGGGATCACCCAGTGCAGTCGCAGCAAGGTCAAGTTGATTTTTCTCCAGGAGAAGTCCTGACAGTCCAACAAATTTTGCATATACATCTTTACCACAGGCTCTGAACACACATGCTCTCTATTCATTACTATTGATTTGGCACTTGATTTCTCTAAACCTAGCAGACCCCGATTCCACTCTAAGCCTTATTCTCACTCAAATCCCCGTGACTCATGGGGTTTGAAGGAAGAGCAATTTTCAGTATGGAACATTGGCGGGGACGCGCCACATTCCTCGCTAACCAGCTCACTCTTTTGCGGGGATGTCTTGAAGAATATTTAATTACATTGCCCTCAACAGCAGATCCCACTGACAGCCATTATTTGCCCTCCAGGAAACCAGATTCACATCAAGGAAATGACTGAACATCAAACAGAACAGCACATTCAGTCATCTGGTCATGCGGGTTGAGAATTACATTCGACCTCTAAGATAAAGATGGGATAAAATATTTCTGATTTCCTCGCCAAAATAAATGCTTTGTACAAAGCAGAAGGATTTGACGGTATACATAATTTACCTTTTTGGCAAGACATCTGATACCGAGCCTATTTCAATATCACACACTATAACAAGGAATGCTCCATACAAAATATGATTTCAAAATCACCAATGCACTATATATGCAAATTTCAGAAAATAAATTCAATGTTCAAGAGGCATTATGGCAGAACTCTAATATTGAGGTGTGGCACGATAAGGGGAGCAGCTGGATTGTATTACTATTAGGGCACTAGTTTTGCAACCTTGAAGCTTCTATCCCTAATTTTCCAGTTTTACAGCAATGGGTGACATCATTTTTTTCCTTTTAAATCTGCAGGAATTACTTTTGTACATACATTTACAAATCAAGGTGAAACTCAGAGAATCTTAAAAGGAATCTGCTGATATAAAGGTAAACTTGACTCGAAGTTACTCACTTTCACTGCCTTTAGGTGACATTAACAACCTTCACGTTAACAGACATCAAGAAATGCCCAGAGCTCTTTCATTCATAAGCACATAACATAAGCCACCTTATTTAACTGCCGTCGGCATCAGTCAGGGAGTCTGTGATGGTGATTTTAAGAGATGACAAGCAGAAGAGTTTATTAATCCCTTTCACAGTGCTGAATGAGAATTGATACACAACATAAACTCAGCAACGTATCTACACCGTTATAAATCGACTGAATTTAACAGTTAAATTAATGCATTGTCTCCTTGATAATTTAACTGTAAGTAGAGTCCAGTGCTCATTTAACTGTGGTTTAAAGTTAACATACGCAAAACCTCCGTCATAAACTGATTGTAAAATTACAGTTAAAAAAACTGGCAAAAAAGGTGCCAGTTTGTAACAGCGTAAAAGTGTCCAGAATTTCATTTGCGGCTTTAATCATACTGGTTGACCAAAACACCAGAAGAAGAGAAAATACAGCATCGCCGTCAATAAGAAAGCAGCAATAAGAGAGCTTTCCAGTTCTTCTTCGCACGAAGACACTACAGCACCGCTGCTCCAGGCCTCTGTCCTCTAGCTCATTACGCACATCAAGTCTGAAGAAAGCCCTTATTTTCAGAGGAGGTGCTGTGCATTTTCATACATGACTTACTGGGTGAAATGCTCGCTCTCTCTCTCTCTCTGGTGAAGTGTTGTTTTGCCTTAACACAAAGGACTCCTCCACCCAGTCTGTGTTTTCAGCTCTGAAGCGCCATAGACGAGCACAGCTATCCTTCCTCTGATGACTTAATCGCACGACACACGGCAGGTGATGCTGGCGTTTCCAGGGTTCCTGTGGTGGGCCGATGTGCACGTGTGGCAGTGTTGGACAAAGCCCCTCCATAGGGCCTATTATTCCTCCTTCACATTTACAGGGGCATGCAGAAGATGGGCCAGGCATTCTGAAAGACGGACTCTTGAGGGTCCTCGTGGCCAGAGATAAAATGGCTGGCTAAAGATTTTCTCAGGCTCAGGTGAATGAGGAAATTAATGATGTGGCTCCCAGAAGAGGCGCAAACCCACAAATCACTGGGGATAAAAAACTCTCAAACTTGTCGGCATTTGCCCTGCAGTGTGATTAGCTTTCCGTCATCCATTAACGACAAAATAACATACTTCAGTGAACCTTAGTCCGCCTCAATCTTCTAATTTGATAAAATTACAACCTTGCTAGGTCAATTTAACCAACTGTTGTGACGGGTGGCAATAAAAATTTTTTTTAAAATCATTGAACATCTTTGAGTATCCAAAGGCAATGATGAAGTTCAGCAGTCAAACTAAAATGGGCACAGCAAGAGTTTGTTGGTAACAAGTGTCTGAGGGTTTTCTACTTCCAAGAGTACTTCTGGCATCAGTGGCATCATTATCTTCCATTTTTAGCATAAAGCTCACTTGTTGACATGTGTGTCTGCTAAAGCAGTAAACATAATGCCAATCTGCAATGCCTGCCAGAAGTATATCATGCCAAAGTTCACCTGTCAGCTAGGAGAGCTTTAATTTGTGCCGGCCATAATTCAATCAACACGAAACGTGTTGTCCTGAACTTCATTGCATCTATCCATCATTCGCATTGCCACCATTTACCATCATTGACAAACAACTGAGTTATCAATTAAACAGTGTCTCTTTCAGTCAAAATAGACATTCCACGTGAAATAGCTCAGTTATCTGAAGGTCCGTTTTGTATTTTTTTTTTATCTTCATCTTTTGTTTTTGACGTTTCATATTAGAGCGCCAGATACCTGTCAGGTTCACGCAAACAAAAAACACATTCATCACGCGCTGCTAGTTAACAGATAAAGTTGTCGCTCGGAAATATGAAATGTATGATAGACTCTTAGCCGCTTTCATGAAGTGCGTGATTTTCTAGCCAGTGTAAGCCATTCAATTATTGGGCCTAACATCATAAGAAACAGAAAACGGATACGAAGATGGCAGCACCGTGAGACATAATAAAATTTGAACCAATTTTGACGGAAACCCGCATTTCCTTGAATGCACGTGTCCAAACCAAAATCAGGGGCGTGGCATTTTGGCACAACTGATACGAGGGAACATGGAGAAAATACCAAAAATAATAACCACAGTCAAACAAAAGCGTAAATTTGCATTCCATGAGGTAGATTAAATTTTTTTCAATAAAAAGGAACTTCCGAATACATTTTAGAAACACTAATAGCTCTTAATTCAGCGACTCGTGGGAGCTATAACATAAATAATGGATCATGTGACTCAGGTACTGACAGATTTGCTTAAAATGGAGTCGGCACAGTTAATTGTAGGGTGTTAATAATAGGGTATGGCGTACATATGAGACCAGTTGGCCTGAATGTTAAATGTAAGGTGTTAAACTAACTTCCATCGTTTTACTGTGAGCTTTAACAAGAAAATCGGTCATTCTGGAGGGTAACACATCCGCAACAAGTTGGGCACCTGCTGATAGACAGAATCATGCACTGAAACGCATGTTCTCAAGCGTGAATCATATACACCAAAAAGGGACACAATACTTAATGTAATTTCAAAATGCAGACGAGGAGGGATACGTCTTTACCTTTGATGTAATGTTAATTTTTGTCAACTTAAATGTATAATAAATGTTGGCTCGCAGGTAAAATGCTGAATTGTGCGTTTTGAATTGCCCACAAGAAAAAAGACACATGGTTTTCTTGAGCATAAAACGGAAATACCTCATTGACAGCGTGATTGAAAGCTCTGCGTTTCAGAGAAAAGAAATATTGACCTTTTACAAGGCATGGCATCTTAGCCAATTTGTGTGTCCGGTGATAAATGCGAGATTCGACAGTGCAAGTGAATTACAAACCGATCTATTGTGATGCTTAGCAATACACTGTGTCAATTTTACATGCTGTCTCGAGAAATAGAGGGAACTAATCAGTGAACTGTCACTTGGCGCAAGACGCTTAGCGGCTTGCTCTGATCTTAACATGAACAGCTGGAACGCGCATGAATCGCACGAGCTGGAAGTCCCAATGCAAGAACCGTCGGATTATTCCCATCCTCAGTATAAGTACAAAACCGAAATTTTCGTTCTGCGTGAATATCTGTGCCAGCCACACCTCGATTTAAGATTACGCATGCAGCTACTGATAATTGAAGACATAAAATGTAAAACATCTATCATTTTCACCACCATATCAATCAATGTCATAGCGCATTTAATTATACTGAATACAAGGCTACGGCGGGAAGCACGTATTTGTCCTGTTAATGAGGTATTTACGATTGGACTGTTGATTGCGAAACAGGTTTGTTCATTGGTGCACATTAAAATGTAATAATGTAGTGCATTATGCTTAGATGTACCGCGCTCACACCTTGTCGCCGTAGTCTTCTCTTCCTAAGGCCGAAGATTCTCACTTTAGAGAAGATATCGACCAGGTTCCCGTTGCAAAGTCCCTTGTTCTTGCTGGGGCTCTTTCGGCGCCTGTGGGTTGAGGGCCGGTCTATGTGCTGCTCGCGAGCCTGCCTCTTTTGCCGGATCAAACCGCTGGCGATAGCCGCTGCCATGTCTCATGAAAACACTGTTTACCTCCGCACACGAAGCACAGACGACACACACTGCCACCTTTTCAGCCCGATGCTTTGCTACTGTCCCATTGTTCTGGCTAGAAGCTCCTTGGTATGTCAGTAACAAGAATAGACAGACTATATTTCGACCAAGTCCAGCAACTACATCTTAATCCACACGAGGAGCAATGTATTATCATCGTTTAAATATAAGCAGAAATACAACATTTACAATACCCCCTCACTATATCATGCTGTTCCGAGGGAAACACCCCTCGCGTTAAGCAAACTTATCAAGATTGGGAAAACGACTAATTGTCATACCGTCATATTTGAATTTCGATCCTGTTGCAACTGTCTTGCTGAAATGCGTGGATTCTGTAAAACCACAATCAAGTCTCAAATAAAAATCAATTCGGCCCCGGTTTTCTCCATTTTTCCTCTCCTTTTTGTTGAAGTGGTCGGAAATGTTGCAGAACTCAGCGAGCTGGAGGGCAGCACTCACCCCTGGAGCGCGCAATCAGGCACCAAAACAAACCGAAGCAATTTTCTTACAGTTATCACTCGTGAAGGACGTCCGCCCGTCTCCCAGGTGGGGCTGAGAAACTGCGATGTAACAGCTCACATATTCCTCAAGAATATAAGCAATCCGCCACACTTCTCCTAAAACTGACCATTTCAATCAAATCTTTATGTATCATATCAGAGCACATCCTTTTGACAAGTTGAGTAAAATAGCGGGAACTCACATCACCAATATTTAATAACTTAGCATCAGGTCATATCGCTTATTTATTCAAAAAAAAAAAAAACTTCCGAGAATATATCTCAATGGCTATTTCGGAATATTTTCCTTAACTACCCCATTCATTTCATACCAGGAGAGGATAGCACGGGAAACGGAGATTTCTATTTTCCTGATGAAGAAAACACAGCAGTTGTAGATTCAAAGAAAAAAAAAAATTACCGAAGCGGAGTCTTGTCAAGATGACGTCTACGCCGTGTGACAGCAACACAGAAATAAATAAACTTAGGACGCCTTCACGACCGGAAGGAACATGAAATGTTTTTGCATTTTCACCGTCTAATCAACTGGAAATCAAGCGAAACGTAACCGGAAAGAAGCAATTAAAGGAGCAAACACGTATAGAAGCGCAGCCACATTCTGTTCGTCGAATCTTGCTACAGCCACACAAGAAAAGGCAACAGCTGCCAGCTTAAATGTATAGGGCTACGTATCCCACACATCAACAAGTATGAGCGACTTCAGTGGACAGAAAGCCACTTTTCTTTTCGGAAAATAGCACCCGAAAATCCGCAGCTTCACTGTTGCTTGACTGTCGCTATGAGCTGGTAGTAAAATTCAACACTTGTATGACTGCTTCAGCGGTGTGAGAACTAACGCCCCCGCTCAGCTGCGATAACAGACAGACGCCGGGAATGTTCAATGCCTACAGCGGAGGGCGTTGTTACGGACGCCGACTTACATATTAACCCAAACCGGTGGCATGAACAACGCTTTTTGAGCCTCTACAATAAAGCAGGATGAAACAGCCACTGAACCGCCAACAAGGACAAATTAAATCTCAATACGTTTTTCAATGTTAAAACCACGAGAATTGCACCTATTTAGCTACTAGGTCATATGTTAATCATCTATGTAATGCATGCATGCAATGCACTCCGTATAAATGAATAATGTAGTGTAGCTGGATTTTATTCACATTGTTAATATAGGCATGATATTGTTAAAATGGGGAAATACTTGGCAAGTACATTGCAATTTGATTGACATTACAATGGACATTACAACTGAGACTTGAGGTTAAAGGGGTTTTTAGATGTAGCATAGAGTACCGGTAATCTATTACAAAGCATCAAGCTCAAATCAGAGGATTCGTCCGCGAGAATAAAGAATTGACTTCAGCACCACGGCCAGCGCCTCCCCAATCTGCATTCAAGGCACGCGGCACGCGCAGGCGGTAACCGCGCCGAGCGCTCACACAGCCAAAGGATATTGTCGGACTTGCACACCCGAGACGCACAGGCTAAAATTGCACAATAAATACATGGCGACTGTCATACTGTTGTATAATTATTGGTATAAATCACCGTACTGTCCTGATGGTCAAACTGCACTTATCCACAGGTTTCACGTAAACATACGGCAGCCAATGGGCGGCGATGAGATTCGGGATGAACATGCGAGAACTTCGTGCTGTGTTCAATGCAAGGCGCTGTACCTTCGGTAGCTTCTAATTTAGATGAATATCTTTTTTAGAACTCAATCACACGCAAAATATAAAAACTCAAGAGAGCCATCTACTGTTTGTCCCGGCAATGAAATATCTCGCTCTTGGCGACAGAGGCGCATCTGTCAAACAGCACTTCTGCACGGTGAATTCAAATGTGTAAAGCTCCAGTTATTCCGGAGTCTTTAAAATACTTTATATCACGTCGGCATTGTGATACTATTTGTATCACAGACGAAATAGTAATATTTTAAAGCTTGTTTATTATTATTATTATTGTTATTGCGACGGTAATACATTACAATTGCTATCGTACAACTATTGTTTACCTAAGGTTACGTGGACACCTGCGTACAAACAAATATCAAAATTTATGTGAATCGTGGTCATACGCTGCTCGGGAAAATACTTTTATTCTAATGCTGATTAAAATACGGAACTGTCAGCCGAGACGGGTTCTCCGACTGTGTCAATTTTCCACGGCAGCTAGAGCTCCTGGGCAGCCGCGTTACGTTCCACAGCGCGCGAGCGCAAGACAGACGGCAGGTTCTGCCGAGGCTATGCAGTTATTATTCTTGCCAGCAGCGGACACTGTCACCTCAGCAATGACTGCACTCGCACGCTACATTACCCCACACTGTCACAAGCGCTCTCTCCGAGCGCATCAGCTTTTACAAGTGTGCATGTATGTATGTATGTATGAATGCATAAATAAATAAATAGTAGTTGAAAATTCTGCAACATTTCAAGGTACTTATCATTGACTGACCATTTACTATAAATGTTCACTGGGACAGGAATATGTTGATGTTTGCTAGCAAGAGGGAGATTGAGTGTGCTAGAAGAAGAGCGATATAGAATTGTGTTCCAGAGCGACAAAGAGGGAAAGGGAGAGGGAGAGAGAGAGAGAATCTGTGTGTTCCAGACAAAGAGGGAGAGAGATTGAGCGCTCCAGACCAACCAAAGGTGACATTGCGTGTTTCAGAGTGTCAGAAAGGGAAGGAGAGAAAGAGAGAGAGAGAGAGATTGTCTGTTACAGAGTCCAAAGCAGCAGAAGGGTTGAGCAATCATGTCTTTTAAGCCTGTATTTTGATATGATTTCCTAATCACTTAGTTCCAGACGGTTACGGCCTATCATGGAGTATGCAGTCTCGTTGCATTTGTTGCCAGCAATCTTCTTGCAGGAGCAACAGCGCTGCCATTTCCTCGTGCCCCAGGAAAAGACCTAACATCGATCCGTCACAGGCCCGCTCAAAAAATTGAAATGTTAGATTTTGTGAGATTTACTTAATATTGTTAAGTCAACTGGTTCCACGCAATTGCTTTGCATAGCCTTTATTTGACATCTAACATTTTTGGCCAGTTTAATTCATTGCATTGAGTGGAATGTGCTGAACTCAGTTTTGTGGAATGAGTTGACATAACATTATAAAGTGAATCTAACATTTCTAACATTTAATGTTTTGAGTGCAGTCTGCAAGCGGTATTTTGGATGCGCAGACTTTGCGGCCATTGCGACTCCTCGCTCACCCTGCAAGGGCTTCGAGAAACACCGTTCCGGAGTAGCGATAGGTCAGCGACGGTCTTTGGGCTTGCAAGCGCTTCATGAATCGCGGCCCTGAGTGATAGAGGAGGTCACGACTGGATGAGATATGGATTGACTCAATGCTGGAGTGACTTTGAGCTGTAGTTCATAGCAACTATCCTGCCTGTCTGTCCGAGTGAAAGAGTTTTAACCAGCAGCCACAGTTCTTCATTTCCTGTGGGAGTTATTTGTTGTTGGCACCCAGTTTAGTCCTCAGTTTGGATACAAACAAAGTTTTAAACAAGCAGAGATTAGAAAAAGGAACAAAACACCTTTGATTACCCACCATTTGCAATCATTATGGCTGAGAACACATATAATTCTCTTGATTAGGACAGTCATACAGTTCTGAAATTCACACCAGTATAAATGTAGACATCCCACAGCTGTGATGAACTTGTACTTTGCTGCTTCATAACCCACATGAAGTTCCAAAATTAGATTGATTTTCAGTTACATTTTGGAAAATGGAATGAATTTTTGGTCTTCTTCATTTTTCTATTTTGGACTTTTTATCAATCCAAAATTTTGAGCTCAGTCCAATGAAATGCATTATTCTTTTTTTTACTTCAGACTATTTATTCCAAACTTTCAGCTATTTGAGACCATTTCCGAGGTTTAACCATTCAAATTTCACCAAAGAAATCGAACATAAACACAGCTAAAGCCTGTCCAAACCGTTGGCTGGTAGTGTATTTTGTCAGAATTTTGGCCACCGTCTCTGTTGTCATTTTGCACTTTTTGAGGCTCATGCACCTGCACTTTGGCCAACAACTTTTTAGCTCCTTTGGAACTCTGTTAGCACTCAGATCTCTCTCCGGAGACTTGCCTAGCAAAGCACTGCTGGTTTAAGTTTTTAGAAGCAGACACCTGCAGCTGCTTACTGGTCAAATTAATAGGAAAGCCATGTGTAAGATGCTTTTTTACTTGAGCATTAGATACTCTGAAATTAAAACCATTTTTTTGGGTGCTTCAGATATTTTGTCCACCACCTGTAACAAACTGGAATGACAGACGGGTTGAATAACACAGGATTTCTGGTTAGATGGGCTCCCTAATTTAACAGCAGCGTTTATCAATACAAGAGAAAAGTGTTATTACTATTAAATAAAACAAGTACCGGCACCAGAGGAAATACTTCACAGATGTAATGCAAACTGTAAAACTGTATTTTTTGTGCATAGCATCCATAAAAATGCAAATGACAAAAATCTAAAACATATCTCCACTTGCACTGCAAACACTTAAAGTAATGGAAATATTTCAATGTTAAAGTAATGCACTATACTACAAATTAGAATTAAGAGACCACAGGTATTTCTAAAGTGTTCCATAAAATTTAGATTCACTGTATTAGCTCAACCATTGTCCATGATATAAATGTAAGCGGTGCTAGCTTTGCTTTTAAGCCATGCTCTCTGCTTTACAAGTGAAACTGAATGAGCATTTGTACCTGGCTCTGATACAAGGATATCCCAAGATACACAGTAATTTGGGAACACAGCAGGATATCTGAAATGCTAATTCTACACATTTAACCCTTTATAACGCACTAGATCACAAATATATGATTGGACTGTACTTCATAAAATATTTAGTTTTACTACAAGAATCTTTCCAGCAAACTGTAAAGAAGCTTTTGAAAAAATGACTGATAACTTCGATAAAGTGATTCTAAAACTGCCTTTAAAAGGTTAAATAGCAAGTCAACCTTTATTCCCACAGATACAATGCGAATTTTCTCTGTCTAAAAGAGTATGCTTCGAATTTTCAAATGCATGCCTGAAGGACAGTATTCTATAGTGCAGTTTGTATTGAGGCCTTTTATTAAACCTAATTAACAGTTAATTTGGCAGAGAAAGTTCATTGCAAAAAAAAAAAAAAAAAACAACATTTAAACTCAAAGACACTGAACGTACCTGCATGACGCCTCCAGCGAAATGTGTGTGTGCGTGACTCCATGCTACAGTCATAACACACTCAGGAGAACGCAGAAGCGACTCTTCACCCCACCATTTAAGGAGCGGGCGCATGGCGATAACCGCATTAGCACGGGCTGACCCCCCGCCCAAATCCCTGCCACTCATCTGTCCCAGCAGTCAAAGACGCGCCCACTCCTAATGAGGGGTTAGAGGTGGGGTCAAACAGCACTGAGCGACACCACAGGGACTCAGTCCCGCACACTGGAGTGGTCACACACCTGCACACATTGGCCAATATATGTGCTCCTTTTGAAAGAGTTTACGCAGAAACTCCTCCGCTGGTCTTCAAACAGAGGAGAGAAGTTTGGAAGAATGACTGGGCTGCAGAGAAGTTATTGAAAATCTAAGGCACATTAGAATAAAGGGACCTGTAAGAAGGGGCATTTGTATCAGGAAGAAGTAGAAAACAAATCAGAACTTAAGTCTATTAATCTTCACAAATTATTCAACACAAGGCCCACCGAAATGGCCTTTATCCCTTTATGCCCCAAAGGTACAATCCCAAATGTGATTTAAATCTTCCCAACTGGATAATCTATCGAATAATCACACTGATTATTGAGAGAGACCAAGTTCTACAACTTTTTCAAATTGTTTTGAAAGAAATTCTTGGGAAGAAACAGCTCTTCGAAGGCTTCAGATATCCAAAAACAACTGAACTGTAAGTCAAAGGCTGCCCCGTGACACAATGAGATTACAGCCCAGTTCTCCAGATTGTATTTGAAATACAACATCTATTTACTGTTGCTGTGCTCAAGTGGCCTATTAAAAAAAAGAAACAGACTCCATGATCAAAGATGATCATATACATATATTTTTCTCCCTTCTCTTTTGGCATTTTTCTTATTAAAATAGATCTTAAATAGCATTTACAATAAGAAGCAATATGCCAGGTAAATGCATTAAGTATTAAATTGATGGGAAGCAAAGCAGAGATCAATGAAATGAAAGCCTCAAGTCCACACTGATCAATGCTTGGTGAGGTCATTAAATAAGGACGGCACGAATCGGTGAGGTCATTAAATAAGGACAGCGCAATTAGGTTACTCCGGTCACGGCTTCCTCCCAGGGCGCAACACAAAGTATCACAGCTTGAGACACCAACAAACAACGTTGTCTGTTCTCCCTATAAAACCAAGTCGCTTAAGGGGCTGCATCCTTCATTAGCTCTTCTGATGGCCAGCATTGTAAATTGAAGCTAGCACTTTTCTTAGCAGATGAGCATTGGAAAAGATAGAAAGATCTAGTGCCTTATTTGCTTCTATCAAATTGTACGCTGGCTGTTGAGGTCAGGGGAATAAAAACAGGATTTGATAGTGAAAGGTACTGCCTGCAGAAGAATAACAGGGGCCTCTTATTCATAGATGGTGTGCTTAATTAGAGCCAAAATGTCACCCATCACTAACGGGCCTTTTCATTGGGGGAAGAGCCTGTACCTACAGGTCACAGCCAGGGAGCCGCAAACTGACCTAATGGGATTAATTATTCTGGATGAATAACAGGATTAATTGCAGGATTAATTAGTCTAGGTTAATAACAGGACTAGAGACACAATTGATTCATCTGTAGACCTGACTATAATTTCAGGTGTTTATTGAAGGTGGGGAACTGGAAGGTTTATTGGCACAACTAAGACTTTCAGCAGCACTGATGTCCTTTGCAAAAAATAGCATTAACAGTACATGTGGACTATTTGCTTACGCTACTGTTGAATTATGCTGCATAGATATAGCTGAAGCAACCAGAGCAATATCACATGGTCATTAGTTTTATTTTCTTTTATTTTCAGTGCTAATCAACAGTTGCAGACACTAGTTAGCACAGCTCACCATTTACCACAGCATCGTAGTTCCAGGTAGATAGTTGGATAGTCTCATTGTGTTTTCTCCCAGTTAAATAAATCACCACAATTGCAAAGAATATGAATAGTTATATCACATAAATCAAACAAGTTGTCTGTGCGTGTATGTTTGCAACGTAAGGGGACAGAAAATGTAACATAACACACAGAAATGATGAAATTTGACCTAGAACTGAAATCTGAGAAACTAATACAAAAGGCCCCATTTTTCTGCATGTGGTTCAGCTGACAATACACACGCAGACCAATCTCGAGGCCTATTCTCATGTTAGTCCCCTCATAAAGACTAACTTATAATTTTCCACATGCGCTGCATGCAGCTGGGTGGAAAGAGGAGTATCAAGGGTGTATATTGTAAGGGATGTTTTCTATGTAAATTAAATAACATCTTATTTAAATGACGTCACACCAGGCAAACGTGGAATCTTTCTGACACTTATAGCAAACCGCATACGACTGGTTAGAACCACGCTTAAACAGGCGAGAAACGGTCTCAAGGTCATGCCCATTCACCCGCCTTGCTCAGTTACATCCCCTGAACTGGCTACTTCAGTGCAAGCAGTCAATGCCGCTCATTGTACGCAGACTAGTGACCGGGTATGTTCAGCAACAACTAACGTCAGCCAGATACACTTTCTATTGTCATGTTGGGTGACGTAACAAAACATTAGGCCAATTAAACGCACCATTCTACTACAACTGAAAGCTTGTAAAAGGGTTACCTAGCTTGGATTTTTTTCCAAGTAGACTTGTATGAGGCTAAAATATGTTTGCTGCGTCCCTTGCCCTTCGCAGTACATTGTTTTGCTGCCATGCCAGTGTGCGATGCTCCTACCAGCCTCTTCAAACTCGTGCTAACTGCTATCTACTGACTAGGTAGGTCATACATTGACTGCGGAAGTAAAGTTACCCCATACAATCCTACTTCAGAAAATCTGAGCCAACCCTTCAAAATAAGGTAAATGCAGTGTATGGGTAAATAGAATGTCCACTGTCATGCATTTTAAGTGCTTAGCTAGCTAGCTAGATGCTTTTACAACAATGAAAATTGATGCAAGAAAGCTCTTTGCTTTGATCATAGCATCATTGCTAACAATACACTACGCAATCTTCAGAGTAAAGAAATTTGCACCTTCGATTTCTGTTGCGACTTAACTATGTATGTAGCTCACTGCACCGCCGTGCCACCCACCACGTTTTATATTATCAGATAACTACATTAGACCAAACCTATCAGAACAAAATGAGCTCTTGAACATACATCACATGGTAAGAACTACTTAAAATGACAGAAACCGTTTTTTGGAAAAAAAAATGCTTGACACATACTTTAATATTTTAGTGAGGCCTATGTCCCATCTGCTAAAATGAAGGGGGTGGGCTTACAACCTATACTGCAGCGAGCCACTAGGGGCAATCAAGAGGTATTGACCTCTCTTTTGGGGAGCAGCCAGGTTGCCCATCTATGTAAGCAGCAGTCAGGGTGTAAGGCTCTGATGCCCTCATGCAGTACACCCTGTGTATTTTAAGATGAGCTGCTCATTGTCTGTCATCTTTTTTTTTTTTGGTCAGGTTTGTATCAGCATTGAGTTTATCTGACAATTAACTTTTGTACTCAGGTAATGGACCCCTGAAATTTATGTCATGTTGTTGTTGTTGTTGTTGTTGTTGACCGGCCGGAACTTATGAAAGGAGGGAAATGACATCCCTCGCGAGGCGTGCACGTCCAGATAGAAGCCGGTGTCTGTGGATTATCCCTGATGATTTGGATTTCTTTTTTTTTTTTTGCTTTTTGCTTTTTTTGGGATCCAATTTGGTGGCGACCGTTCTGGAAACCCTTTACCCAGCGTACGGGAGTTCATTTATCTATTTGGTTTAAGTGAATTGTTACAAAGGTTGCTGAGAACAGAACACTCTGCCCATATTTAAAGAAATTAAAATAAATAATGTATCGTGATTGTATTGTGTTTAATTGTGCAATCAGTATTGCAGGCAGGCTACTTGTGGCATTAATAATAATCTTACTGTAGAGCTTGTGTGCTGTTTCTCACAGCCAAATTAAATCTACAGCAGGGTTATATATGGGCGTTGTGTGTCTGCATATCGGCAAATAATATTCAGCACGACATGGCAGTTTTGACATATAGGCTAAATAATTGTTTGAAGGCAGAAACAAACATTCAGTCAGTGTTCTAAAATTCAAGGGATCGCAATTAAATTTCCGAACCTTGCCGAGGGTAGTGCTAGAATATTTGCTTCCTAGTACTCGCCTTTCAGCCATACTCTGTATACTGTCGGTGGTATCAGCAAGAGAAATTAGTTTTCCCTTTGCATGTTCATGCTGCAGGCAAAGAGAATAAGTAACTATTTTTGAACTGTTAATGTATTTTCTCTGGAGACAAAATTGTATATGTTCACATGAAGCTAATATCGTAGCTGCACATCGTATGCTGCCCAAGTGTTGTCTTGCTAGCAAAGAGTATCAGGCACTGTTTACCGGAGGTCCGTGATCCAACACAAAAAAACTGACCTCCTTTAACTTCCTGCACATCAGCCAATCACATGCAAGGATTTAGCGAGAATAGCAGTAGGGCCACCAGCAGCCAAGTTTGGAAATTTACTTGCGATCCCTCGAATTAATTACGGAGTGTGGGGGATACACCAATGCTGCGTGGGACACCCATGAGAAAAAGTATTCACTTGACAGTTGCTGTACACGCGTTCATTCACAAAATATCAAAATTATTTCGGTACGAATTGAACTTGGGGTGAAAGTAGTTGCACAATCTTCTGTGAGCCTATCCAACTCTGATATTTCAAAGACTTCCACCAAGCTCGCAAACTAACAATTGCAAAACAATCTTGTGGATGGATCATTGCACAGTTTTACCCGAAAACCTGCTTTCAATCACAGTAGGGTCTGTCTAAGCAAAAGGGCACGGAAGTGCGACATTGCCTGTATTATTTTCAAATTATAGTTTGTAAAAACTGAACGTACATAATGGAAGCTTAGTTTGTGTACTTTCATGATAAAATCATGGGAAGATAAATGTATTTACAGCAAAAGGGGAATTCCAATGAAAAGTTGAAAATATCCTTATGGTCCCGTATGTGATGTGGACAATAGAGAAGCCATATTCTTTCATCAAAAAGCATTTAGTTTGAGATTTGAATCTTTCACCATAGAAAACAACCATCCAAACACACTTTTAGCACAAAACCTGCTGGGCAACACTTGAAATGCAAAGATTCCAATCAATTTTAAGTACGTCAAAATGTCCTTGCTGGAGAGCAGGACAAGATATATTTTTCTATTCAAAAAGGGGTAAGCAGCATTCAAAAGAGCTTCAAAAGATCTTATTAACACTGGCAAGTTATGAGGTAAAGAAAGGCAAACCATTTCATTTAAACTAGGCATATTGTCCACACAGTGGTCAACAGGTCACCTATGTAACCTCCATAGAAAAAGATTGTCTGAGATGAAATTGCGAAAAAACTATCACCCAAAACAGTCGTACCGGCGATCAAAAAAAGACAAAATACTGAGATGGGTTTCCTTTCACAGCATATAAGACAGTTTTCCATGATATATTTGGTGTGACGTGACGATTGACCACTGTTTCACTGTCCAAATCACATAACGGCACCAAATGGCACACTGTCAAAGAAACTTTTGAATCTTGTGCGAAGAATCGGCGTGCATTCCAATGCTCACCAAGCTAAAAACATGGGTGGAAATGGAAGATATATAATCCAGAATACTCCTTGAATATTTCACCAAATAACTGAGTAGCGAACCAAACATTAATTGTACGTGACGATGGTGATTTTGTTGACGGAAAACCTACCTCCCTGTATGACACTATTGTTGTAAACAACAAAATTGGAGACGCCTTCATTTTGGAGGGGAGGGGGAGTGGTCAAACAATGCTAATGAATTTGTTCTTTTTTTGGCGGGCACTTGGAATAGAGGAGCATCCAAAAATGCCGATCACGAAATGTGATGATTAACAGAATTCCGGGCCACTGAAATAAGACGTTTTTCTTTGTAACTACTCAAGAAACAAACCATTACACCACTTATGTTGCGAGGAGATGAATAGTTCTGAAGCTCCAAACAGAAAAATTAGTTTGAAGGTGTTTATTTCATTATATTTGTTAAGAATATATATGGGGTAGCTGATGGACGGAACAGCATAACATATGGAAACCTCCAAAAAAAACATTGTCAATTTTTTTCTATTTACACCTAAATTTGAACCTTTGTATGGAATAAAATCTTCAAACACTTATTTTCAAGTAGAAAATAAAGTTAATATTAGAGGGATGTCCTTAAGGTGTTAACAAGGCACCCTTTCAACGTACTGAAGAATGTCATAAAAATCCTGAAAAAAAAAAACTGAAAAATTGCCCCTAAGTAGACATATTAAATGAGATAACCTTTTAGTGGTTTATGTGAGGGGCCTAAAGTTATTTGTTATCTCTCTGGGATGTGTACTAAATACCTGTCAGCTTAAATTATGCATCTGACCCACCCATTCAGAAAAAATGAGGGTAGAGGTTGGGTATATGCAAACCTACCCTTTTGCTTAGATAGACCCAGTAGGTGAATTCACTCAAGCAGTTGGGTTTGTTTGTGCTTCACAGCCACGATCATTTAATAGATCATTTAGTCCTTTCACACGTGAAGTTTGCCATATCAGTTTTCAGTATAGACTACAGACAGCTTTAATTGTTCGGAGTCATTATTGGGACAATAGTATCATATGTTTATTTTGTCCTTCTATGAGTAACGATGATTGTATTGGTCACAGCTGTTACAATGAATGAAAAAAACATTGTTAGTAATACAGCAAGTGAAATTAGTTCTTCTTGCATTGTTACATTCACAGTCACCTCCCACTGTCACCTAGACAAGATAATCAAGTCACTGAGATTGATTAGGCGACACGACACTGTGAGGTATTTTTCTGGAACCAAATGCGAGACCAGGAAGCAAAAATTTCAGCAAAAATGAGTTTTATTGAAGCTGGGGGATGAACCCCCACAGGGCAGAAGGCAACGGTACAGAGTCCACAATCCAAAATCAGAATCCCAGGGACGTAATCCAAATTGTACACAGGGCAGCAAACACAAAACTCAGAGTCGGGCAAAACAGGTTTGATACACAGGCATATGAATGTCAGAGAATCCAAAGCCAAAGTCCAGTAGATGTAATCCAATCTGTTAACAGGGCAGCAGAGACAAAACTCAGGGTCAGGTAAAACAGGTATGATACACGGGCACAGAAGTATTAAAGAAAAAGCCAAAATCAGAATCGGGGACATTCCAGTCAGAAGTATAACACCATGAATACAAGGCATCAACGATCACAGCAGAAGTAAACCAGGGAAAATGTTCTGACAAGAGCTGTGAGTGAAATGACTGCTTAAATACACGTAGGGGAAGTCACATGCAATGGTAGGGAACAGGTGAGCTGGATCAGACTACTTAACAAAGGAATGAACAAGAGGAGGTTCCTGAACACATAAAATTGGTGAAAGCCAAAACGCGGACAGGGATCACAAAGACAACCAATAGACAAACACTCGGCTCCAGTTAGGGAGTTCTAACGCCCACAGATAAGGAGGGAGAACAGAGTTTAACAAGTGTGGAGGTTCCGCTGAAACTGCAGCAAAGCAGATTGAGTAAAGCCAAAGCGGTGGAGACTAGAGTAGGGCGAGTGCTGAGAGCTCATTAGTCAATTAGTAAGTGCAGCTATACAATCCCTAGTGCTCGCTAGTAAGTTAGTACTACAAACAGTGTTAGTTTGGGTTAGTATCTTTAACTAAAATAATAAACTGTAAGTCTGTTAGCAAATATAGAAAAGCAAGGTGAAGGAAGTAAACGAGATTAGAAGGAATGATTGAAATCCCAGAAACCATGAAATCATCCGAAAGTGTGGCACGCAATACTGGGGCAGTGAGCAATTACATGACATAAGACAAGACAGGGGGAGACAAAGTGCAAAGCATGGTAAGAAACAAAACCAGAACGGACTGTGACTGCAAAGGTGGAATATGGCAAGACAAACAGAGACAAGGCAAAAACAAAACAAGGAATGGAATCCGAATCACAATACAAATCATAGTCATAACATAACAGAATCATAAACAGACATTGCAAACAAAGCAGAATCATAAGAGACACTGAGAATTGAAAAAATAGGATTTTCTGAATTAATTTTCTGAATTTCTGAAGTATGCGGTGCCAACACTTAGTTTAATGGGCTTGGGCCCGAAAATCTGATCTGAAAGAAAAATGATTTGTGCACTCTTTGGCGCCGCTTATTTATCAAAGTATGTTTTGCTTGTGTAGTATTTAATTTTATGCACAAAAAACAATAATGTGAGCAATGATTTGTAATGTCATGTTAGGCACTAAAGACTGAATGTATGAATGCGGAAAGCTGAAAGGATTTGTTCGTCTAAAGGTCATAGTAAATCAGGCCCATAAATGAGCGCCACATGAAATGCCAGTCGCAATTCAGTCAGGAACCTCTTTGCAGATGTTGCATCAAAGAATTCGGAGATCACATGTCCTCTCACTACCCAATCATGTCTGCATACATCACTTCAGTAGTGCAGCTCACTCTTCAAAAATGACTAATCAAGCTAATGCTTTGCAGTTGTTCACACTCTGCAACACGATCACCTGCTGCGTAGCCTGGTATTCGCACCTCATCACGCCATTTCTGGTTATTAAGTTGCTATTTTGTTTCTGGTCCCTCACCACCACCCCAGCTTCCACCTGTCTGTTTAGATCTGCTTGTGTTCTCGTGGGATTCGGTATCTTGTTTATTGGTAGATATAACTTTTCCCTCTTTTTATGTTACGTAGCCTGGTTTTCGCACCTCATCGCGCCATTTCTGGTTATTAAGTTGCTATTCTGTTTCTGGTCCCTCACCACCACCCCAGCTTCCACCAGTCTGTTTAGATCTGCTTGGGTTCTCGCAGGATTCCGTATCTTGTTTATAGGTAGATATAACTTCTCCCTCTATTCAGGTTAGAGCACATACTTTGCACCGAGTACCCAAAGCAGATTCACAGCCAAACTAAGCTAAGTGTTACATCATACTCAATGAATGGCTTTCATTTAAATGTGCGAGTGTCCTGACTGATCTAATCTTTTGTGATATTTGTAACAAGGAGCACTGTCCATTGCCATGACTGATGCAGTGCAAACATGGTATGATTCAGGTATAAAATCGCCTGCCACCACTCTTGTGTAGAAAAATTATCAATCATACTTACAATGACACTGAAAACAAAGATTAACTGGCTTTGCCTGAGAGACGTATAAAGAGGGCAAACAGTTGAAAACAGGGACCAAATAAACATCAGATTCATAATCTTGTCATGGGGCCATGTTCTCCGTCATTCTCAAAGGAAATGAATCGAGCTGATGCAATGTCAAATTAACTTCTTTATTCACTTCAAAATTAGATCATGAGCTGCAGCAAAACCACCTAAGGTGTCCCGATAATGCCTGCAAAGTCCACCTCACCAGTGAGGATAAGGAGCTGAAATATCCAAATGACCAGTGAGGATAATGAACTGAAATACCCACTTCACCAGTGAGGATAATGAACTGAAATACCCACTTCACCAGTGAGGATAATGAACTGAAATACCCACTTCACCAGTGAGGATAATGAACTGAAATACCCACTTCACCGGTGAGGATAATGAACTGAAATACCCACTTCACCGGTGAGGATAATGAGCTGAAATATCAACCTCACCAGTGAGGATAATGACCTGAAATATCCACCTCACCAGTGAGGATAATGAGCCGAAATATCCATCTGACCAGTGAGGATAATGAGCTGAAATATCCATCTGACCAGTGAGGATAATGAGGCGAAATATCCATCTGACCAGCGAGGATAATGAGCCGAAATATCCATCTGACCAGTGAGGATAATGAGCCGAAATATCCATCTGACCAGTGAGGATAATGAGCCGAAATATCCATCTGACCAGTGAGGATAATGAGCCGAAATATCCATCTGACCAGTGAGGATAATGAGCCGAAATATCCATCTGACCAGTGAGGATAATGAGCCGAAATATCCATCTGACCAGTGAGGATAATGAGCCGAAATATCCATCTGACCAGTGAGGATAATGAGCCGAAATATCCATCTGACCAGTGAGGATAATGAGCCGAAATATCCATCTGACCAGTGAGGATAATGAGCTGAAATATCCATCTGACCAGTGAGGATAATGAGCCGAAATATCCATCTGACCAGTGAGGATAATGAGCTGAAATATCCATCTGACCAGTGAGGATAATGAGCCGAAATATCCACCTCACCAGTGAGGATAATGAACTGAAATACCTACTTCACCAGTGAGGATAATGAACTGAAATACCCACCTCACCAGTGAGGATAATGAAGTGAAATACGCACCAAAGTGATGAGGATAATGAAGTGAAATACGCACCAAAGCGGTGATGATAATGAAGTGAAATACCCACCAAAGTGGTGAGGATAAAAACTGCAAAACCAACATCTGCAGTAAGAATAAACACTACAGAGAAAAAAAAATACTCCATAGGGAAGATGGGGGCAGCCAGCTACAGTACTGTGAAAAAATATTAGCTTCATTTTCGTTTCCTTCTATATTTGTGTATTTATCACACTTACTGTACATGTTTCAGATCGTCAAACTAATTTTCACAGTAGATAAAAATAACCTGAGTCAACACTTAATGCAGTTTTAAAGTTATGATTTCATATATTGAAAGAAGGCTATGCACCCCACTATCCATGTGGTCCTGTGCGGAACATAATATTATTGAGTCATGTAACATAATTTTACTTCCACAAAACACTCATTTATTACAAGCTCCATATTGCCTTTTGCCAATATAGAATAAACACTACAAAGCAGAACTATAATTATATATAATATATTGTATAATATCCGCTGGTCATCAACTGCCACAATGCTGTGAATCTAAACTAATAAAGCCACCAGCAACAGCATGTAAACATGCCCATCGAAATGTTATGGAACCACACTGAATTACTAAATGCTGCAAATATGTACAAAATATCAACGTATTATTTTATTTAAAAAAACGTGTTTTGCACTACATGGCCTATTTTAAATTATGGTGGAGTTACACTGGGTGATGATTCTAATGAGTTAAACCTAGCTCAGTCATTGCAGAGCACCATCACTAAACTTTACTAGAAAACCTAAATTTTGAGAGTGGTCATACCGAAATGAGAAAAAATACAGTGCTGTGAAAAAGTATTTGCCCCCTTCCTGATTTTTTTTTTTCTTTTGCATATGTCAAACTTAAATGTTTCAGATAATGAAACAAATTTTAATATCAGACAAAGATAACCCCAGTAAATACAATATTCAGTTCTTAAATGATGATTTCATTTATTGAGGGAAAAAGCATTCCAAACCTACCTGGCCCTATGTGAAAAAGTAAGTTCCCCCTAAACCTAATAACTGGTTGTGCCACCTTCGGCAACTACTGCAATCAAGCGTTTGTGATAACTGGTAATGAGTCTTTCACATCGCTGTGGAGGAATTTCTGCCCTCTCTTCTTAGCAGAAATGTTTTAATTCAGCCGCATTGGAGGGTTTTCGAGTATGAACGGCTTGTTTAAGGTCATGCTGCAGCATCTCAATCGAATCTAAGTCCGGACTTTGACTAGGCCACTCCAAAACTTTCATTTTTTTGTATTAAGCCATTCAGTGGTGGACTTGCTGTTTTGTTTTGGGTCATTGTCCTGCTGCATAACCCAAGTGTGCTGGAGCTTGAGGTCACAAACTGATGGTCGGACAGTCTCCTAATGAAATTGTAATTATAAATATGATAAAGAAGATTACAACAACAGAAATTACGAAAAATTACTTCATTTAAAAAAGCAAAATTTTCAAATTTGTTGAGCAAACTTGGTCGACCTTTTGTCTCGAAGATGTGGGTTTGACCTTAAAGGTCACTCAAGGTCAAAGGTCATCATACAAAATGGGAGCCCTTATGTGACTCCCCATCTGCTGTCAATACTAATTATACAACTATCTCCAGTAATCAGTATTAACTCAGTTGAACTTGTCACAAGGATAATCCATAACAAATATCAAGTCTTTCTGGCTCACGTTTTCGAGAGAAGATTTTTTTTGAAAATTTGCATGAAGTGATGTTAGGTTTGACCTTTCAAGGTCACTCAAGGTCAAATGTTGTAGCCCATTGAAATATGCTCAATATTGACAATATGAGAGAATTCATAAATTCAAAAATCCATAAAAAAATTCAAAAATCAATATTTTCAAATTCTCTGGACAAACTTGGTCGACCTTATAAGGAAGATGCTCCATAACAAACATCCAAGTCATTGCAATGGTTCCAGAGAAGAATATTGTCAAAAAATTGCAAAGGACGATGGTGTCGACAATGATGACAACAGGTAGACACCAAACACAAAGCATTGACTGACAAATTACTGTGCAGCTGGAGATAATCACTGCAGACACTGTCGCACAGTGGTAATGTTACATTATTACAGCACACAAAACTTCTCAGAGACACAGTGAGAATGCTGAGAAAGCTGGATTTGTATAGGGTGGACAACCCAGGGGACTCACATCTTACTGGGCAACAGTGAGCTGTATCGTACCCTGCAGGGCTTCATTGCATCAAAGGCTGCAAGGCTGAGAGCTCTTGTATGATGAGGGGATGAATGCTGGTGTGCAACACAAGGCTGAGTGCTAGCGTACGCCATGGGGCCGAGAGCTATTTTACGGTGAAGGGCTAGGCAAAATTTTACAATGTGGGCCTGACACCATTGCATGCCATGGGGCTGTACAATGGTGTATGCTACAAGGCTGAGTGCAAGCAAACACCACCGGGCTGAGAGCTATTGTACACCGCGAGGCTAAGCACAATCATAGTGGGCCTGAAGGATAGAATACGCCACAGGGCTTGAATGCTATTGCGTGCTGGAGGGCTAACTGCTAGTGTAAATCGCAGGACTAAATGCTTTTGCATGCTGCAGGGCTGAATGCTATCGTATGTGTGTGGGGCTCTGAGTCTAACTCAAATCTCAGATCTGCTCCATTCACCTCATGATGAAAAGGGCCTGAGTTGGGGTCTAAGAACTCCGGAACATGCTAGGATTTTATGCCCAAGCTGAGCGCACAAACAAGCTCAAAAGGTTTTATAACCTTGGCAATGTGAGTCTGAGTCTGGAGTGGATTATGAAAGCTGAGTTGAGTATAAAATCTTAATCTGAAAAAATGTATAACCTCAGGCCCAGGAATCAAACAATCAGCTCTATCAATTTTTATAAATAAATACACGTGAATGGAAACATAGCTAGTGGCAGTGAAGTCTCGACTAACAAATACGATTGCTCTCATACAACATTAGATGCCATATTTGGGTTAACAAAGGTAGGCATAGTATGATCCATGATATGTAGGTCTGCTGTATTTTTTTTTTTTTTTTTACCGTAACTGATCAAATCTGGACCTCCAAAAAAGTTAGAAACGGGGATCTAGCAGCTGGGGGATTACAAGCCAATCATGTCATTTATGATTTTGTGCGGAATGAATTTTTGATCTTTGAATTATGGCAGTATATATCTAATGCCACGTTACCACAAGTGGATTAGCATTCTTAGTACTACCAACATACTGCCAAATCGTGAGAATAAAAATGTCTGGTTGAACTCAAAGTAATTTATGAAAAGGATAGCAAGTACATGAAATAAAAGTCATTGCTATAGCTAAAGCCTACCCCCCCCCCCCCCAAAAAAAAAGGATAAAAAAAAAAAAAAACATATCCCACGGGAAAGGGATGGGGCACAAGTCATGGAAGGGGCAGGGATGTCTTTTTCACTCTGTCATGGCATTGGGATGGTACAGGTGTATTGTTGTGGGAGAGGGATGGGACAGCTCTCTTTCCTGGGTCTTAAAATATGCTCATCAATGAGCCAAAATATTACTAAACATTAGAAATGGGAACTGAATGACTTTGACAAGGATCAAATTGTTGGTGGGTGTATATTAATGTGTTCTTCCAGTTTTTGTGTGTTGTTCTTTCAGATGACGACTTGGCTCTTATGGGAAAATCATAAATGTGCTCTTATTTCCCACCTTGAACGCATCTGTTCTTGCTTCAAACACATGATCCTGAGGTAAGCCACACACAGCCAACATCAGCCATAGTACAGCCTGCAGGTCAGCAGGAACTTCTGAGCAGATCTGAAATACACTTCACAGCGAACAATAAAACTCACTAGTCCAATCAAAAAAGGGGGGAAAACGTACAGCAAAACTGATTCACCATTAAAAATACCCAGAAAGTGAACAATCCATCTAAATGAGTTTATTTGGTTTAATATTGGCCACATCCATCATGCCCACAGCTGTATTGTTATATTGTCATTATAAAACCCTTGCACACATCCAGTGAGCTCAGAGCAATTTGGAAAAGCTTTTATGTACTGATGATTTATTTTTAGGACAATGAGTGCCCAAAATGAAGATATATGGAACTGAAATGACAGCACAGCGACATCATTCAAAATGCGTAAACCTGAACGGCCCATTTTAGTCCCTGCACTGCACATTTGAATGACAGATTCTGCACTCCGCGCAGATCTAATTCAGATGTTTTTCATGGCCACAAAAGCCATATTTCACTCAGAGAGCGCATCTCCTCTTGAATCGAGGAAGCCTGTGCAGTCCAATAATGAGCAGAGGTATGTGTGTGTGCATGTGTGCGTGTGCGTGTGTATGCGCATGTGAGAGAGAGGCTCTGTCTTGTGTGCATATGTACATGTTTTTGTGTTTGTCAATGTGCGTGCATAGGGGTTTGTGTGTGTGTGTGTGTGCGTGTGTGTGTGTCTGTGTGGCTATGAAAGAATAGCATGCTCCGCAGTAACATCCCACTTGACGGTTTTATTGAGACATAGTTACACAGACATGACCATCAGCAAAACCACTGCAGACTAATGAAGTGATTAAAGCAACACTTTGTTTCAGTACTCGCCCTCTTTGAATCTAAATGCCAAAGTACCCAAGTGACTTTTTTGTTGACGAATTGCATTGCCCTTCCACAATTATACAAACACTCTTGGCCGTCATAAATTGCGCTTGACAGAATGCGATTAGAGCGGTTTACAGAGCCGGCTGGGCTACATCGAAGCCCAGGCACAAATGTCAATTAGTTTTTAATAATGCTAACAATAATTGGGTCCATTAACTGTAGCTGACCTCTGACCTTTGGTACGCTTAAGGATGATTCCCTTCCCACTGGCTGCTTCTCAGTCTCAGGACTATCGGCAGCCAATTGCAGACCCCAGATATACATCAGGAGAAGGTGGGCTTAACAAGGGCCAATGAAACCATAGCATAGGGCGTGGGGCATATCAGTAAATGATGATACCATAATGATAATGGATCATTAGATCGCTGAAATAATTGTAAAGCTTATAAAGCTAAAGTATGTTTATTAACTTCAGTGCCTCTAACAATTTATCATGATATCAGCTGATTCACACATCACAGTAGCGATACTGTATCAAAACTTTTTCATTATGGCACCTCGATGCATCATGAAATCTCAACTTA
The DNA here is from genome assembly GCA_029721435.1 of Gymnothorax reevesii. Lineage (NCBI taxonomy): Eukaryota > Metazoa > Chordata > Actinopteri > Anguilliformes > Muraenidae > Gymnothorax > Gymnothorax reevesii. The sequence continues at coordinate 36,071,078 of CM056587.1, forward strand.
TGTGATGTGTCCCCACCAGGAGGCTCTGAGCTGATTTTACTGAGGCTACAAATTAATACAAGAGACGAGCAAAGTGAGCTATACTAAGTTCTGTTTACATAATTAACCCCTTTGCGCAGAGACAGACGCCAGTGTCCATAAATTCTGAACGTTAATTCCAAAATAATTCTGTAATCAAATTTCCAAATGTCTTGCTTCACTGGAATAATTTTCCGTAGTCTCTGTGACACAAATACTGAGTTATAAAGCCTAAATAGGTTTGTGCATAACAGGGAAAAATTGTATTATTAGTATTCAGCACAAAGGGGTTCAGACTAGCAAGTAATAAATTTTACAGTGATATTCTGAAGTATTTTTATTCTTCCTTCCAAAGGAACTTTCCTTAATACAGAAAATTTCAAACCTTAATACCTCAGCATCCTGAAAACTGGTTTTGCATTTAATGGCACTGGCCAGATGGTAGGTCATATACTGGCATGCATTTGCAAATGTGGCGGAGTAATGGGTCAAATTCTCAGGACTTCTCTGGCAGTAAAAAAAGTTGTGCAGTATTTCTCCCCTTACCCGGCCAAACTTTGCAAGAAAATTAGTTTGACTCATTTTTGATCTCACTAGGTTCTTCATCAAAATTTCATCAAGTAAAATTGTATAAAATCATTCAGACTTCACTTCCTTTGCTGTTGAAGAACCAAGCATGCCAGGTCCTAGAGTAATTCCAATGACTGATAATAGCATTGATTGAAGATCCTGATCACCTGACCTGACATGGAAACCTCCATTAGTCTAGTCTTATAGAGTGCAAATTCCTGCTGCTTTAACTTAATTCCAACAAGAAAGTGGCCTCTTAATTACCTCCGCCAGGAGGTTATGCTTTTTACTTCTGTTTGTTTGTTTATTTATTTTTCTTACTGTTTGCAGGATATCTCTGAAACGGCTGGAACGATTTTAACCAAACTTTGCACGATGTTAGAGCAGCACAAGAGGAACACATAAGTTTGGCATATGTAGGCCATAGTACAGCTGAGATATAGGCCAAAGTTCAAATCCAGTTATGCTGGCAGAGGTATGGGCTCTCGTGAGTCCAGCTCTAGTTAATATTGGAACTTGCTTTTAAAAAGGCAAGACAACAGACAGGTCATGAGAAACATCATGAAGGTAGGGCACTGGTATCCGTCCAACATGCCAACAAAGCTGGACACTCTACTTGCAGTGCACTAACACACATGATCAATGACTTCACTTGCTGTACCAAATAGACAACAGGAATGTTGTAGGTGCCGTAATGTTACATTTTAGTGCAGCTTTTGATGTAATTGACCACACACTGCTATAGAAAAAAATCACACCTTATGGGTTCCAGACAGAAGCGGTTAAGTGGATAGAGAGTTACTTAACTAATAGATCTCAGTCCGTGTACTTCAAGGGTAGTTTTCCTTGTACAAAAAAGCTAGAATGTGGAGTCCCTCAAGGTAGTTGCCTTGGTCCTCTTCTGTTTTCCATTTTTACAGATGACTTACCTCTAGTGCTAAACAATTCATCAATCATAATGTATGCTGACGATTCAACAATATATACAGCAGCTAACAACATAGACTAGTTAAATGAGTCACTACTTACATCGTGTTTCAAACTGGGTGTCCAATAACAAGGTATTTTTGAATATAGCGAAAACAAAGTGTTTAACCTTTAGTTCTAATCATGCATTAAAAAACAGGCGGCCTTTGTCTCTGAATATAAAAGATGTTGATCTGGAGCAAGTGCATGAAATTAAGCTTCTTGGTGTTACCATAGATGAACAGCTAAATTTGTCCCGTCATATTAGCAGCATTTTAATTGAAATGGGAAGAGCTTTGTCCAGCATTAGAAGGTGTGCATATTTTATGACAGATACAACAATCAGACAAGTTATCAAATCATTGGTGTAGTCTCATCTTCCTTTTTGTTCTGTTATCTGGTCATGTACACTTAGGAAAGATCTGCACAAACTCCAACTTTTGCAAAACAAAGCTGGTCGTTTAGCACTTCACTGTTCTTTTAGTACAAGCACCGATAGTATGCATGAAGCTCTGTCTTGGCTAAAAGTTGAGGATAGACTATACGTGAATATCTTAGTTTTTTTTTTATTGCATAATCACTACAACAAAGCCAAAAAGCCTTTATGGCAGGATCTCATACATCAATAGCATTCACAGCCATACCACAAGGCAGGTTACACAAGGTCATGTTGTTGTTCCCATTTCAAGAACTTGTGTGATACAGAAGACTGTTATGTACAGAGCTTCCATTCAGTGGAATAAATGACCATGTACTTTGAAAAGATCTAACACCTAAATGCACTTTAAAAATGAACTTAGGAAATACATTTGTACAAAATGAACATGAACTCTAAAAATAGACGATTATCCGCTGATTGTAACCTGTCTGTTTCTGTAACCATTGTCATTTATTAACTGTTGAATGGAAAGTATTTCCAGTGAGACATTTTTACATCGAAAATATGTGCTACTTTTCTCTCTGTTTTCTTTGTATTCAATCTCCGGTAGTAGGTATTGTCGCTGCTAGCGTCAGTATTAGCTTCTGAGTGGATTGTGGGTGACTGAGGGCGACCATGACTGTATGAAAATAAAAATTTGTCAGAATCATGGAATTCTTATGTTATATACATATCAAATAAAACAAACAAATAAATAAAACATATTGTAGTATATACTGCGATGTGAACCCTGCTCTCTTGTCCTAACACACACTCACATGCGCACACACACAGACACACACTTGCATACTGTTGAGTTTACTGGAGTGAGAATCCGGCTCTCCAGTGCGTACACACTCACATGCACCAATGAAAAACTGGTACTGCGATATGCCATTTTATTGAGAAATCCCATGTTTGATTGGTTGCTTGTATCTATTGGGTAAGGGGTTAACCTGAGCTAATTTTAGTCCTTTAACCGTTGAAACACCAAGGAAAAGTATTTTGTTCATTTTTAAGATGATATTTCTCAATAAAATTGAGTTGAGCAGACATACTCTTTTTTTTTTTGTTTGAGCTTCTAATGGGGTCACAGAATTTGATCAGGCAAACCTGGTAATTAATTATGTAACTAAATTACATCACTGGAAAAATAAAAAAAAATCTTGTCGTACTGAAATGAATTCCAACAAAACACATTTAATCCACAACTATCATTAGCCTTCAGTTTCTAACAGCTAAACTCCTTTATCCATCAGTTTTCTCCCAATTTCACAAATTATAGTCAGTCCAACTCACTCGGTTTTTCCAGATGAGCAGAGATTTGTGTGGACAAGAGGAGCTGGTATGAGGATCACAATGCAGTGTGATCCAGCCATGTACAGGGGGACGCAGGGACAGACACCCATCCCCGCCTTTACTTAGTCAAACAATAACAGGCAGGAGCCCGTGCCAAAGTAACACACTCTCATATCGCTAGAATGTTGAAGCTATGTTGCAACACCCACCAAACATTTCATTAACAAAGCACAAATATTTCCGTCAGCCCGGAGGAGCAGAGGGAGTAGTAATCCAATCCAGATGCACCACTCAGGCAGGGTGGGGAAGGATATGAGATTAACTGTCAGAAGAGCACGGGCATGAGACAAGGGGAGGCTGATAGTACCATCAGGACACAGAGAGCGGACAGTACAGACTGACAGCAGCATACTGCAAACTGTCTCAAAAGAACAGCAAAGCCACTGTATTAGGGCTGTCTGACCCTATTCTGTCCGTTTACCCTTCACCCGCGACAAAGCACAACTCATTCAACAGCTACAGACCTTAATTAGCGGCTAATTATACATAAAACAAGACTAGGTACAAGATAGCATGATTACATAGAAACAATGTTGATTTTCCATCTGAATCATCAGAATGGTTGACATTGAAATATCAATGCGAAATCAATGTTGAATCACTGTTACAATAGCGATGGAAACCCGACGTTGATACAGCAACATTGAAAAAATATTGATTTAAAGTTATGATTATAATTGATTGAGCATCTATTCCTGGTTGACAAGGTGATGATACTAATGTTGAAAAGTCATTGAAAGAACATCGATCTATGGTTAGGTTGAAATCTCAAAACTGTTAAAATGTTCTTTTTGATTAAATAACATTGAAATACCATTGATCTTAAATGAGAAAATCAACATTGATTCAATGTTAATTGAGGGTGCACGTCCAACGTTGTTTCAATGTCTTAACATTGACAAAACAATGTAGATTGAACATTGTTTCAATGACTCTTTGCCATCAGGGTAGTTCATGGCTTAGCCACCAAATGCTGTCTGAGAATGTGCGCCAAAGAAAAGGGTGCGCATTGACGATATTAAATATTAATCTGAAATTATAATCCTCACTTCTCCCTCCTAAAAGGGCGCCCCCTTTTAAAATCGTTCTGGCGAGTTAAAATAAAAAAAAAAAGTGGAGGTTTGGTACATAATTCTTTCCTTTTCTCCGAATCCCACCTCCCATTTCAGCATTTTTTTTTTACATTTAACACAGAATCATTTCCCTGTCGCACCCTATGAAACATCGGCGCAGGAGGATGTGACTTAGGAAGCCTAACCATTGAGAACAGAAAGTATTGGCCAAATAGGCCTAACAATTTGAAAAATTAAGCATAGAAGACTAAGTGCACAGTCATACTGAATAGTATAAATATTGAGCTGTACTGTATTACTTGTCTAAAAGACTGCAAAGAACATGATACATCTTTATACTAATTCCTGTAACACATTACTGATGCCAGTCACCATACTTTCTTAAACATCAGCAGCATAGCTGATCACAACTACTTAAGTTCCATAAGCTAAGTTGGGAAACAAAGACCAGCCTCATCTCTCAGCACCATTTCCCATCCAAGCCAATATAGGTGTGTCTAACCCTTTCTCTTGTCTTTTTCTCCCCCTCTCTCTCTCAGAAGAAGTGCAGGCGATTCAATAAGAGCCAGAGAACTCCCTGCAATGAGGCAGACCACTCTCACCCCGAGTCTTAACTCCCTGAGCTGTACAAGCCTTTCCCCATTCCTTACTTTTAATAACCTGGACAATGAGCTTCCAAATCGTGTGGTCTTTGGTTGCGAAAAAATGCATGTGCAGTGTTTGAATACGATCACCTCACATTTTTGTTGTTGTTGTAATTTTGAATGATTGTTAGATTTCTCCTGCTGAATTGAGCCTACGAACTGTGCATTTGTACTCAACCCCCCATCGATTGGAGCATCCCCACGCAGCACAGCAAACCACGGTCGAGATTATAAGGACAACGTGGAGGAGAGGGCACAGATAAACTGCCTCACATGCGATTCATGTTTCTGAGTTTATTCAAGATTTCTTTCTAATGAAGTAATTGTAGTACATAAGAGCAAAATAAAAAGATATACAGAAAATGTATGTGTATAACAGTATAAGTTTGTATGTTTATGTGTCTTGTTCTGTCTGGATATATAGTTTTTAATGAGCACTTCCTAAAAATATTACTGTACATGCAGGCCTAGATAAATTTATACCTTCTGCATGCAAAAAGTTGATGAAAACTTGTTTTGAACTTATGTATTGGTGTTTAGTGGTAAGTGCAGATGTGCATAAAAATTATGAGCAGATATATTTTAATTATTACCAGTGGATTTTCTAAGATGCAACACTGAACATTATGTTGCTTTGAATGATGCAGGGACTAATTGTGCTGTCAGCTGATACTCATTGATAGTGACCTGTCAGTCCTCTGTCCTGTCTGAAACTCATGACGATTATATTAGTTAATTACTGAATTGATAACTTAGATCCTCCATTTCCACGGGATGATTAAAACCCCAAGCTAATGAAGAAATGGTAGAAAAACAATTTGAAACTGCCCTTCCCCGCCCTCTGCATAATAAACATTCGAGGATAAAGTTATTGGGGGTGTTGTTTAACTCCTCGCACTCAACGTTTGAGCGGCTGGTTGACTGAATTGAGTAATGACTAGTGGCTAACTCAAATTCACCGATTTCATTTGCGTCATCACATCATGTGGATGAGCGAACTGAATGTGACAGTGTCTGCTTGTTCTCTAGCTAGTTGGCATTCGTTTATGCGTTCTGTTGTGGGTATTGTGTGGATAAATATCGATTCCAATAGTTTGAAATGTCATCTGGCCTGCTAGTTGTCATTGAACTCACCTATGCTTGCCATCGCGAGCTGAACGTGCCAGTAAACCTTTAAAACGGTTATATCAAAATTGAGTAAATCCAAATCGTTTCTGACACATGCGCAGTTTGTAGAATCAATGTTATCTTCCACTCGATACATGCCCGTGACCTCGTGACGTAGTTTTGACAGTTATTTCACGCTATTCAGATTCATATTCATTCTGAGGAAAGTGACGTCCGTAAACTGCAATCTGTATTTGTAATTTAGTAAAATTGTAACTTTATGAGTTGTATTCTCACAGAGAATTTATACACTGCATAATCTATGCGTGATTTGACTTAAAGAGTTTACAAATTTTTTATTTATGCAGAACTATAGACTAACACGCACACATTTTAATGCATGCACGATTTTTTTGTGTACACGCACAAAAGTTTTGACAGTAACCTTACCCCTTACTATATTTGCATTTATAGCGAACGTGTGGCCAATGCAGATTTTTTTTTTTTTCTTGGTCACACTTCGCACTTATAACTGTGGCCAGTGCAGAAATTCTCCCTCAGCCACAGCTTAAAAAGTCACTTTGGCCAAGAAAACAATTTTGGCTTCGAACACACTTAAAATCATTGTGAAAAATGGAGCAATGTGTATCTTCGCCACAATTATAAGTGTGTCTAACGCCAATTTCAATCCATGTTTGTGCTTGGACAAACTTAAATAAGAGCGAATAGTCACTTTGTTTATTTTATTTTCATCTTTTTACTGCGGGTACGTGACATCGATTCTCAGTCTTTCGGTAACGAGTGCATTCTCTCAAACATAAGCTGACGCAGTACATGTCGCGATGACTGTGCCCTCTGGATGGTATTCTTTCATAGCCCAGGAATTTATCAGATCTGAATAAACTTTAGACATACAACACTGTCCTAGTAGTATGTTGATTCCTAGCTGCAAACTCTGACAGCATAGCGCTGATCTGAGTTACTTGAGTAACTCCTAAGTAACAGAGTTATCATTCTGGCGAGTAAAAAGCCGAGAAAAGTTGAGGTTTGGTACAAAATTCTTTCCCTTTCTCTGAATCCCATCATCCATTACAGAATTTTATTACATTTAAAACAGAAACATTTTCCTGTCGCACCCTATGAAACATCGGCGCAGAAGGACGTGACTTCGTAAGCCTAGTCACGTGCAGTATTTTGAGCTACTCAAGGTCTGCAGTCACAAAAATAAACTAATAATCCTCGGACAAAATCATAAATTTGAATAAAGTGAATTATCATGCCGAATTTTCTTTCGGGAAATGCAATGCTTGGTTGGAAGGATCCCAAAAGCCCGGCAGCGCGAAAGTTAATGATTTGATGCTCTTCACTGGAGCGTCAAGCTAACTGGTGCTCGGTGCAAGCTATTGCCTATTCGCCAGCTGACCAATCACTGAACTTCTTCCCCGTCGGCAGCCAATCGTTGAACTTGATCACTCAGCCAGCCAGTCACTCACTCACTCAGCGACATTCGACCTGAGAGATGGTTGAAAAGGGTTGGTCAGCAAAGACAGAAAAGCCTCTTCTTTCGGGCAAGCATCTCAGGTAGAGATGGGATTTATGGCTGTTTGAATGGAGCCGGATCTTGAGGAGCCGTTCCTTTCAAAGAGCTGTTCAAAAGACTGGCTCCTTGTTATATATTTTCTAGTAGTAAACCAGGGTAACTCGTTTTTATCAAGGAAACAATCGCTGGTAGCAGTTATAAGTTAAGATTTAGATCAGAATAATTTAAACTTACACATCCCACCAATATGTACTCTATTGATGGGAATTATTCAAAAATATTGATTAGAATTTCATTTGGCTTGTGTTTTCATTGTAAACATTCCATAAGGTGGTGCCATATCCCCTTGCTTTGACAGTAAGATCACTATATTGACTATTTTCTCTCACCTAAAAAACTTTGTGGCGCAATTAAACTACGCAGGCTACAGATAACTTCCATGCAAAACAACTTGACTGTAAAATTTTCCCACACAAGGACATTTTAACAATACAGAAAAAAATATATAAAAATAATAAATAAGAATTAAAAAAAATATTTTTATAAAAATATAAATGAAACTAGATTAAAAATTAGGAACTAATAAAAATGCGAATGCACAACTGTACTACCATACCTGGTGTTTGTACACCTGAACTACTTTACAAACAGGAGCTCAGCTCCTTGACTCGAATCCACATCAGAACAGGTACAGCGGCAAATGTCCTCAGTCCAGTTGGGCGGCGCTCAATACTACTCTCCTCCCCTAAGTTAGCTGCACATTTATAGCTGCGTTCACGTGAATGGAGCGTGCTGTGGACAACTCAAACTCGGACATGCAATTATTCGTTCACGTGAAGGCAGCGTGGACAACTCAGACTCACGGGGCACAAAATGACACATGAAGGCAATTTGCATGTAAGAATGGCTCGCGAACGAGCGGCTCGCAACTACGAATGGGTTCTCATCGTTCACTTAAAAGAGCCATTCAAAAGATTCGATTCATTCGCAAAGGTCACATCTCTAATCTTGGGTTTACAGGACAAACTGGAAACAGATTGAGTGATAGCACCAATTCACCCAGAAACAAAGTGAAAGAGCACTTTGAAAAATACTGAGCCTTTCAGAATGCGCAAAAACTCCCCAACAAAGCAGTATTTCCATGGTATCTCCAGAGGAATATGCTCACCAACGGAGAAATTCAAGGTTTCAATAAAAGAGAACTAGAGACAGACCCGGGTAGCGCCAGAAATATTTAGCACTCTCCCAGAATCTACAAACTGCTGAGCAAGGCACTGAATCTATAATACAATACATTCATCCTCAACCAGTAATCTTCTCTGGTGCACTTTCAAAACTACTGGAGAACTCCTTCACTTTTAGAGTCAGTGTCACTGAGGGTTTGACTCCTCTGTAACTAAATTAGCTTCAACAGCTTGTTAACAAATGTTGTTAATCTCAAGAAAGTACAAGTTTACACAATGTTTAACTGTTGACATATGCTCATTCAATCACTACTGGGTGAATGAGAATGTTGAATTTTAAAATGAGCATGTTGTGTTGTCCTTGTATAAGGATGAAAATAATCATTGCCATAATACCCACACAACAGCCTCAACCAGCTCAGTGTACAGCAGTCTACACAAAAAACAACAGAGTCAACCAGCTCAGTGTACAACAATCTACACAAAACGCACAAAAGACTCAAATGCACAGAGAGATGGGATGGTTAAGGCCGCAGTTGAGCTGTGCAGGCAGGAAACAAGCCGGACGCAGTTGCTACTGGATCCAGTTGCTACTAAGCAGAGCTGAGTTCCTCAGTCGCCAGGCCAGTCAGGCTTTCTGCAGCCACTCAGACCCTGGTCTGATGATCCCACTGAACACAATAACAATGGTTTATTCACTTTGCACAAGCGATAGACTCTTAGCTTCACCCCAGATATAAGAGAAGTGGTTTCAATATAAAAAAGAGCATCTTTATGCATTTGACAGCCTCACAAGAAAGGCCAATCACAACTTTTCTTATGGTCATACTTAAAAAATACAGCATAGCACTATGTTTAGAAATTTCAGAGAATTGCTGGGAGCCACACAATATTTACATATATGATTCCCCGATTAAATAAAGCTTATCTGACCAAAACCACCCCATAGCTAAAGAAATATAATGTAAATATTAAATTAGATATCATGCCAGACACAATTATTCAACATAAACGTTTTCATTTAGCCTGTTGACACGGGTGAACGTTTCTAAACAGTGAAGATTCTCATTTCATTTACAATTGTCAGGCTACAGTACATCCACTAGAGGGAGATAAAGAGCAGAAATGAGACCCACAACTCCTCCCTTGAGTTTTTTTAGAATGTGCACCACACGCAAGAAATGAAAGAGGTGTCTCTGTGTGTTCTAGGAGCGTGTAAAGTGGAGGCAGGTTTCTGCAGTACAAATAATGAGAGCTCTAAGCGTCAGTAAATTAAGCTAGAAGGCAACTTTATTAAAAATGCCTCAGGGTGACTTAAATACATGGTAAAAATCCTCCTGTGTTATTGACATGCAGTACACAAGTGCTGTTCAGCAAAACATACCTGAAATGCGCATAGCATTGTTCTTGCTTTGACAAATCTTGGGCTCAGTGACAGGTATACTTGGTCTAAGAGGTTTCCTATCATATGAAGTATCCACTTCTAAACCAAACGCAAGAGATGGAGAAGTGTTCAGGCCAGAAAGATACTGAGAGAAAAAATGAGGTGCTGAGTAAAGGAATATTTTAGATTTCAGGCCTCAATAAAAAGCTCTGGTCTTTGCTGAGGGCTACAAAGCCGCCCTCGTGTGGTCACAGCAAGCTACTTCAGGTTTTCAGCAGCTCCTTTAGATGGAGGGAGGGGGGGGGGGGGGTAAAATGATTAGCAAGCTCTGCACTGTGGGAACAGACCGAACTGTGTACCCCGGAGGGAGGGGAGGAGAGGGATCAAAAAATAATCAGCATATGCAACTAAACTCAGACTCAGTAATAACTGGGATGATACATTAACTTATAATAAAAACTGACTACAGTGATTTGTAATTTATCTTTGACCTGTATAACATTGAAAGCTATACAACAGCACTTCGATGTTCCACTTCATACAATTTACAGACTTTTCAAAATAAAAATATATTTCAATTGTGCTTGTTGCAGCATATTTAAAAAACGTTCAGGCAGTAAAGTATGTACCACTTTGTAATGCAGCCATTAGTTTTCACAACACTTAAACATTCAGGGATTGAGGATGCTAAGCAATAAAGTGTTTCAGGAGTAATTTTCTGATACTCCCTACAAGAAAGTCTTACTTTGCATCAGTATAGGGTCTGCTTGTAAAATGCAGTACATGTCCTGAACTGGAGAGAAGTTAGAACTGCAGTCAGGCCAGTCCAGCGCCCTCACCCTCTTCTTGTGCAGCTGTGCCTTTGCAATGCGTGAAGGATGCAGCTTTGTGTTGCCTTGTTAAAATTAGCATGAGTGTCCGCCAAAAAAGATGTTTTCTTAAAGGCAGCATATGTTGCTGCATAATCTCAGAGTACATTTCAGCATTAATTAGCTTAACCTTGCCAAGCTAGGGCACTGGCATGACCCCATATCATAACAGCTTGACCTTTTGTCAGTATCAGTCTGGATGGTCTTTTTCTTCTCTGGACTGGAGCATACAGTGACCGTTTCTTCCAAAAAAAAAAAAAGGACCTAAGATATGATTTGTCTGACCACAATACACTTTTCCACTCTGGGGTCCAACGCAGATGCCTCAGAGCCCAGAGAAGTCCATACCACTTCTTAAGACTTAATATAAGGCTTCCTATTTGCCCAGTAATGTTTTCACTTGCATTTATGGATGAAACTTAGATTTGACAAAGTAATCCTGAGCGGATTTTGGGTGTATCACTTACAGATAAAAAACGGTAATTGATGCAGTGCCGTCAGAATGATCAAAGATCACGTATATTCAGCCTAGGCTTATGCCCTTGGCCGTTACGCATGTAAATCTTTCCAGATTCCTGCAATCTTTTAATTAACTTATGCACTGTAGAGGGTGACATATCTAAATCCCTAGCTATTTTTATTTATGTAACATTGATCAAAAACGGTTTCATGGTTTCCTCAGGCATTTGTAAGCAAATTGATGACTTTCGACTCATCTTTTCTGAAGGACTAAACCTTTACTGAGTGCTGCTTTTGTATGAAATCATGATTACAATCACCTGTTGACTTCTGCCATTTCAATCAAATCATTATTCAAAGTTTTTACTCCATCAAATCGCCCCCATCCCACCCTTTTCTGGAATCCTTTGTAGGCCAGAAAGGCAGAAATGGAAGTAAAATGAGGTTGATCTGGCCAAACATTAATTATTATGTCTTCATGTTGTCTGTGATGAAATGTAAGCCAAAGTTAATTTGGAAATTACCGTTTTCTGTTTTTATGTGCATTTCCCATTGCATTTCAACTTTTTCTGAAGTGAAGTTCTAAGCAACAGAAGTAGCTGAGGTGTGTTAAAAATCCAAGCATTCTTTTTGAATACAGACCTTATCATTATTTCTCCATCAAACACACACACAAACACACATATCACACACGCACCACACAGACACACACACCTACGCACACATGTACACACACATGAACACCACACACACATTCACGCACACACACAGGGACACACAAACATATGGGAAATGGAAAATGTTCCCTCTTGATTAAGGTCCTGCTCTGCGGATATGTAATGACTCCCAGGTCCCCAGGTATATGACTCTCTCTCTCTCACACACACACACACACACACACACACACACACACACACACACGTACGCACGCACACACACACACACACACACACACACAATATCACTGCATCTAGGGCAAAAGCCTGCTCTCGGTTTGCTAATTTGACTTCTGGTTTCTGTACACAGATCAGTCGTGGTCTTCTCGCTCAGAATAACATCATTATGCAGCAGGACTCCCTCCTTGCGGGACACGGCCCCCCATGAGGGAATCATTTTATTTCCATGGGTTACATAATAGAGTCCCGCCACGCGAGTGGATGATACTCCATGGTGTAGATTAGGTCCCCAGGGCTGTGTTTCTAGCACATTATAATCACACCACCTGAACTCTGTCCAGCTTGGCAGCTACACAGCAGCCAAAATAAACCAATCACATTCATCTATCATAAACCAATCACATGCGTCTAATAAAAAACAATCACATTCATCCATCTTAAAACAATCGCATGCATCTATCATAACACAATCACAAGCATCTAACAAAAAACAATCAAATACATCTTTCAAAAATAGGACCAAGGGTCCTGTAGCTTACCGGCAAGCAATCTTATAGTGATGATGCAAGAGTTAAAAATTTAATGTAAGTTTAACCTTCGAATCATTGAAGGTCAATGCCAAGGTCACTAAATAAAAGTTCACATTCATTTATAAGACCTCCTGTAATTCAATTCTAAGCCTTGAAGCAGTTTTGGTGATGCAAGTAATTGAAAATTCAATACCTCAGTGGTGAACTTTAAAGGTCACAGAAGATCAATTTGAGGCCAGCAAATGGACTTTATATATGACTTTCTATATGTCTCTATACAAACCTTGGCTCAATCTGTGACCATTTTGGTGATGCAAGTCATTGTAATTTCACTGCTGAGTTTGACCTTCAAAGGTCTATGCGAAGGTCACCAAATGAAAGTTCATAGATGACTTCATATATGTTTCTATTACAAACCTAGACTCCATCTGTGACCGTTTTGGCAATACAGGTCATTGTAATTGTATTAGGCCAAGTTTGACCTGCAAGGGTCACTAACAGTCAAGTTGAATGTTCATGTGTGACTTCCTTTAAGTCTGTGATACAAACTTAGGCTCCAACTGTGACCTTTTTACTGATAGAAGTAATTGAATTTTCACGAGGTCAAGTTTGACTTTCAACGGTCAATATAAAGGTCACCACATGAAAATTCATATATGACTTCCTATATGTCTCCAATAAAAACCTACGCCCTATCCTTAACAATTTTGCTGATATAAGTCATAGAAAATTTTTATTTTGGCTGTAGAAGGCTATGGAAGGCCAAGTTCAAGGCCACTCAATGAAACTTCATACATGACTTCCTATAAGTGTTCGATACACATATGTTCCCAATCTTCAATATTTTCATGCATAGAAGCCTTTGAAAATTGTAACATTTTGCTTGACCTCAAGTTTGACCTTTCAAGATCGTCTAAGGTCAACTTTAGCACTGCCAAAATATGGTCAAATATAACTCCCTATATGTCAGTAATACAAACTTAATCTCTATCTGCAACCATTTAGCTTCCACAGGCGATTTAGCCCATTCTCCATAAGACCAAATGTTAAAGTACAGCGCCCCCACTGGACCCAATACCGTCAATTCAATCAAAATGGCACTCGCACTGTACATTGACGGTAGTACGGTAAGTTTATTGCCTGATTTAAAAAAAAAATTTATCTTGCAATTTTTGAGAAAATATATTTTTTTCTCAATCCTATCTTTAACACTGGGGCCAAAATTTCAAGGGCCCATAAAACGGACAAAAATGATTCAATCAAAAATCCAAAAATAAATTCTGGAGATATGGTCTAGTGGTATGCTATGGCAAATTTATACAAAATTCATCAGGCCAAAAAAAGATAAAAAATGTTCCAGACGACGAATGCTGCACCACAACAATAGCTTATCGGCTCATAGGGCCAGTAAGCTAAAGACAATCACATGCATCAAACAAATATCACATGCATCAATCAAATAACAATCATCAGCATTTATCGATAACAATAAGATGCATCTTTCAAAGAACTAAAACATGCACCTATCAAAAAGAATTGCTATCTATCAGATATCAATCATATGCACCAATGGAAAAGCAATCACATCCATTGATCAAAAACAGTCACATTCAGCTATCATACAACAATCACATACATCTAACAAAGAAAACAATATCCACCAATCAAAAAGCAGTATATGCATCTATCAAAGAACAATCACTCACTTCTATTAAGAATAATCACATGCATCCATCAAAGAGAAAAAGCTGTTCACTCAATGCACACACTTGTCCTCACTCACTTTAAATCTACCTTTGATGAAAATGTTCTCCACCTCTGTCCCTGATTTTTAAAGAGGGTCGAGTATTATAAGGTAATACTCATTCAGTGCACACCGATTGGCTGGTTATGATGACCCATCAATTTTCTACAGTGCAGTAATCATCCCGCTGTATAATCATGAGCCACTTTTCTTACATGGAGAATTATCATTCACTTTAACAATGACAAACATATCAGAATACATCACTGTAGGATTTTGAGAAGGTCAGTTAGTATATGTGCTTTATATGGAAATTAAAATAGGAAGAACTACCACCTGGCCGGTCCAAATTCCTCTCCTGATCAACAAGAACAGCATTAATTATGACCTGACCATCTGATGCTAATAGGCTACTGGCAAAGCACAAACACTCACGCGAAAGCTTCCTGTAGTAGCCACATACACTGATTAACAAGGACTACACAGAGCAAACATCTTGAATGAAGTGAAGGAGGAAAATTTTGTGAATCTGCCAGGGAGCGGATGAACAGCAGCCGGTATTGTGCCTGTGTGTGTGCGTGCGTGCGTGTGTGTGTGACAACAGAGCGCTCCTGCTCAGTACACACCCGTTTCAGAAATCCTCTGGCCCTCTTAGGTCATTCTCCTTTTCGAAGTTCACAGAAAAGCCTCCTTTCATGCAGGACAAGAGCCAGAGATACCAGAAAGCGCACGATTGGTCAGCCCATTTTCAGGTTATTTCGGTGGCCAGCATTATAAATTATGATAATAAAGTTACACTGGTATTACCCGGTTCCGCCTAACTTCGCCATCCTCCTCCTTATCTTCAAAGGAAGTGAAGATATCCCAGAATGACTTGGCTGAATTCTGAGCGAGACAAGCGATGAACAATGTGCGAAAGAAAGAGCCCACGATATCACTTCCTGTGTGCGCCGAGGGGCTTTCATTAGCATATATGTAAATCCAGGCTCTGAAGCTGAATAATTATGTAAAGGATAGCGTTATCACAAACGCAGGGCGCAATGTAATTTCTGTTAGCCAAACAAACCCTTGGGCCAAAAAGAGCCGTTGCCCTGCCAGTGTGTTTCAATCCCTGGAACTGAACGCAAACACAGGTGTCTGTGGATATACAGTCAGGTGCTGTGCATCAGCAGTAGGGCAGTCGGCAGTACAGAGGGATGAACAAGGACACGGGTTCTAATCCCAGCCAAGGCCTGAATGTGGAGTTCAGCATGTCCCCTGTTCCCACAGATTAGAGTATGCGCCGTAAGTATTTGGACACTGATGCAGTTTTTAAGGGACACGATTCCCTCAGTCTACACTCCATACAGATACAAATTCCCTCATATTAGAGCGGACAATCAGCAGTTTAGAGAGCATTTCACATCAAAACTCTTAAAATTGTCTTCACTGTCCAATTACTATTGAGCTGGACAGAGCTTGCGAAAAACAGACAAGAACAGCTGCTGAAGAAGTAGAGCTGTCAATCAAAGCCACATTACCTCAATGGGAGGAGCCACCAATAAAGCTCTCAGAACGTCTGGCAACCTCAGCGAGAGAGAGAGAGAGAGAGAGAGAGAGAGAGAGCCCTAATTCACACAGCTCGCTTTATGGTATTTACATAAGAATACAAGGAGATACAGAGTGAGGATGGAGAGAGTGAAGATGAGGATCAGCGAAGAGATAAGAGGAGAGAAGGAGGGAGATGTGTAAACACAGCCGAAACAGTCACACTCTGTATGAGCCTGCAAAAGGTCGCAGGAAGCCAACACAGGACACACAGTGTAAAGCCAGCATAACCGAACCTGTCCCTTTGGTCTTCACTCCATCCCTAACACAGAACTCCTGATTCAACACTTACACGTCGCGTTCAGCAGCTAATTTGTTCAGTCAGGTGTGTCCAATTAGGGCTGGGGAGAGAACTCCAAGACGAACGATCTCCCAGGGAAGGGATAGTCAGTGTATCACTGGTTTAAAGACATTCATAGCTTAATTGAGTGGGATAGGATTTTGCAGGTCAATCTAAGTTCCAACACCGAGCTGAGTTATGACAGATAACGATAGATTAGAGAGCAATGAAACATGCAGCAATAACCTGTGCTATTTATTGATAGAAGTTGCATGTTTTAGCACCAGAATAGTAAACATGGCAGCTATATTACACTGGTCCCATGGTCCAGATAAATTACAATCATCGATTATCCAAGCCACTTCTTCACAAGGGTCGTGGGAGAGCTGGAGCCTATCCCAGCTGACTCTGGGCGAAAGGCAGGGACCCACCTTGCACAGCTCGCCAATCCATGGCAGGGCGCACACACCATTCACACGCAATTCAGTCACACACTCACACCTACAGGCACTTTAGAGCCTCAAATAAGCCTAGCATGCAGTTTTTTGGGCTGTGAGACTCTGGGGATGGTAAATACAGGCCCTGTATAGCCTGTACGTTATTAGCACACCGCAGGAATAAGAGGCTCTTTCAAACAGACAGACTGCCTCCTCACAAAACACTCCACAGATGATGAACTCAAACACAATTACAGACGGGTGACCAACTACTGGAAAAACATTTACATCAGTTGCTGGGCCTCCACAAGCTGCCAAATCAGCTTTAACCCTTTGAGCGCCGAATACATTTTCAAGGAATTAAAAATGTAGTTATCCTGAGCTTTAGAAAAGCTATTATGTGGCAACTTGTTTAAAAGAGCTCCCCTGCAGAAGCTCTTTTAAACAAGTTGCCACATGATAGGTTTTCAACAGCTTCTGACTTTGATATCTTACATCATGAAGGGTCAACCCACTGAAACGCTGAAAGGGTTAACACACCTTCACATATAGTGTGCAGGAGTAAATTTTTACCGGAGGGCTGGACTATTCTGCCCTGAGATATTCCCTTATTTGCTGTTTCGATAATGGCGACTAAGAATGTTATCTAACACGTCCCATAACAGTTCAGTTGCTTTGAGATCTGGTGACTGAAGGCAGTAGCAAATGCTAAGGATCATTTTTATACTCATAGAGCTATTCAGTGACTCCTTGTGCCCTGTGTGGTTTGGTGCATTATAATCCTGAAACACACCAGTCCCATGCTGCATTATAGGATATAAAGGTGATCACATAGCATAGCACTGCACTGATTTGAAATCAAACCAGCAAAGCAAAACAGAAGGATCCACATTTGTTAAGTTCTTCTCAGCATTCATTCAGGTAGGTCGTTCCTTTGATTTGACACCTCTTTGTGGTTCAAAGGATAAACTAGAGGGACTCGGCAACCGAGTACATGTATCCCCCGAAGGCCCCCCAGTTGGGCCCAGATGGTCCCAGAGTACCCAAAATCAATAGGTGTCGTGAACTTACCATAATACATGTCCGTGCAAAATTTGAGAAGAGTCGGTGTACTTATGTGGGCTGTAGAGCGTTCACAAGAAAATCTCTGCGGACGTGGACGCGTGACGAGGCCAAATCCATAGTATCCTCCGAACTCGTTTGGGGGATACAATAATTAAATAAATAAATAAATTTCCTCTTAGGACACCAGCATCCCTGTAATTAAGCAATACCAAACAGGGCAGGAGATTTTAACACTTTGCCTACCAGCGTTTTTTTTTTAATTGCCAGCCATTGCCAGCATTTTTGATAATATTCATTGGTCTTTCAACACCTATTTTTGTCCGAATCTCTGTATCCACACCCCCACCACATAACAGTATAAACACTGAGTGCTGGAATATTTTGTCAATGTCAGGAGGAGCATTATGTCATAACTGACAGAAAATGTGGAATAGGCTAATGAGTCTAAACAGATCACCTGACTTGCTTTTCTTTTGCCTTACATAGAAACACTATCACAACAGCATATCATGACAGTTGACATGACAGAACCTGTTTTACGGGCAAATTTCCTTCCATAGACCATATTGTTAGATTCGTGCTGTGGAAGCAACAGAGCTAACACAGCAGCCCTGATGTCCCTCACACCTGCAACTTCCACCATCTTATGATGTGGGATGCTAAGGTGACCACAGGCATGCTGGGAGGTGTAGTCCCTCCAGTGTGGCCAGGGTCTGGCTCGGGGCACCTCCTGGTGGACGTGCCTGTAACTCCCCCAGAGGGAGGCGCTCAGGAGCACATCCACATCAAACCCCAGATCACCACAACTTACGACCACAGTACAGAGATACTGTTTCTACTTAATCAACCAGACCTGAGAGGCAACAAACTGCATATTACGCTTTCAGCATTAAAATAGAAAAAACAATTAGCATTCATGTAGCGCTTGACTGTTATGTATCCTATTCTGAACTGTGTCCTCAGTCATAATTAATTTGCAAAGATAAAATAAACAAGCACCTAAATTTTAAAGTAATCGGATTGAGATTTATAAGTATAGTGACATTTGAAACTTCTTATTTAACCCTCCCCTGACATTGACCTTCCTACCGCGCAGGAGTAGGTGTCCACATGACGCAGTGTGGCCTATCACAGGATGTTCTTTATGACAGCAGCATCTTCTGAATTTGCATTTAACTTGATCTGACGATTACAGCAGAAGTTATGGCGAAAAAAAACTTTCTGAACTTTGACCTACTTTCTCCAAAATCAAATGGCTTGTATTCTGGACCATGGCTGACCCCTGTTCTAAGTTTAGGAGTGCCTGCTGCAATATCATGGGTACAAAGTTACTAACAAACAAACAAACAAACAAATACGCAGAACTAAAAACAATACCCCCCTGGACCCTCAGGGCCCAGATAATAAGCAACATGCAAACACCAAGTCTTAACTTCTGAAGTTATTTTCAGTGATGAACTTATTTAAATACGAGGCTAATATCAAAGGCGAACACAAACATCACGCAGACTCTCACACACAAACACAGACACGTGCACAAACACTCACGCTCACATACGCATGTTTACATGCGAGCGCACGCGCACACACACACAGACTAACGCTGACTTTCTCTCTCTCTCATACGCGTGCACGCACACACACACACACACACACACACACAGTGAAGTGGAATACCCTCCCTTCAATCTAATTAGAGTCCAACCAGTAGCTGTTTATAGCGGTGTAGTCATGCGTATTGTCATTTTAATGACAGCTGTCCGTGGATACACAGGCCACAGGAATACGCCGACTAAATATAGTCTTAACTCGAGGGTGGAAATAGTTACACAGCCTTGCTAATTACTCCCTTTATAGCACAAACCAATCAGTCAGCTGACAGGGCCAGTCAATCAGCACTGCGTGATCGAGGCACAATAACTGCGGCACTGAGAGAGCCGCACAATAATTACTCAACACAATGACATTTCATTCAAGCTTGGGCTGGAAACACTGTGTTTGACAAATGATGACTGGAAATAGAAAAAAAAATCCACTGTATTATAAGTAAAAACTAATGAAAAATATCTGTGGTGCTTCAAAAGCCAACCACTCAAAGTTGTTTCATAATTTCTGTTTTTATAGATTAAAGCCTTATACAGGGCTTATATCTCTTTCTTGAATATAGCATGTGTTTAAAATGATTAAGTTGTGGCAGAGTACAAACAAACACTAATGTACACACACATGTGCACATACACACACGAATGCTAAATTAAACACACTCAGCTTGTTTGGGTGCCGTTAATGAAAATGCAGCACCAGCGGAGCGATTCATATACTAGCTGTGTATGTTTGTGTGTGTGTGTGTGTGTGTGTGTGTGCGACTGCACTTGTGTGTACTCATTCTCCTCAGTCTCATGGTGGCGATACACAGCTTACAATGCCTCTCCACTCCAGCGCTGACTGTTTCAGTTCTGCTGAAGTCAGCAGGCTGGTCTTTCAATCCATCATCAAGAGGTCAATACAGCACCAGAGCCAGCGAGAGAGGCTAACATACATTACAGGAGCTATCAGACATGCCACTGACCAAATTAAAAATATGAAGAGAAAGTTAATTTTTCATACAGGGGGCTCCAATATTATTGGAACCCCAGCCTGGAAATTAAGTAAAAACAAAAAATAGTACCGTTACAGCAATAAACTCAAAATATGAGAAAAGCCACTCTTCATTAATATTTCAGTGGAACCAGACAAAAATAATTGACTCATTTGTTTAAAAATCAATTTCCTCCAAATTAGTTTTACAAGTAATGGCACACCTGAAGATAACTGTAAAAAATGAATAAAAATGAGGACATACCCAGGAAAAATTCCTGTGTCATCCAACATCATGAATAAAACAAAAGAACTGCCACCTCAGAAGAGATCAAATGTCACAGACCCTCATAAATCAGTTAACTGCTATAAGATCAACAAACGATTACATTCACCGCAGGGCAATGATTGGAAAATGTAAAAAGTACAGAACAGTATAACACCTGACGTGTGGAGGAGGCAAAAGCATTTTGTCCTCCAGGATGGGATGGGCAAGAGGAAATAAAAATCCTAATTATAGTGAAATAAATGCAGGCCTTGGTAGCATCAGGTTTCAAAATGCACCTATGCCACCTCCACAACCACTGGCTCTTAGGAGGGGTTGCAAGAATAAAGCTTTTTCTGACCCACGACGCAGAGGTATGTTCTAGTAATTTACCAAAGGTCATTTAAATTACGACTGGCTAAAGATGCCATGGTCAGAACATTTTTGGTCAGATACAACATTAGCATGTATAACATGAAAATGCATGAATGACAGTCATGGCTCCCAGCTGGAGGCAGACTACACTGTAATCTACTTCTGTCTATGAGGACCAGGGTTGGGTTCAATTGCTTTATTCAATTAAAATCACATTTACAATTACTTTCTGGATAGAATGTTCAATTACAATCACTTTTCGATAAAAAATTCAATTAAAATTAAATTACAATAATGACAGTAATTAATTACAATTACTGTGATTGTAATTATATCCCCGAATGCCGAATGGCGTTCCGGGGATATTATGTTTTTGGTCCGACTGCTGCCGCCACCGCGCCGCCCTACGTGTTAACGCGATAACTTCAGTAATAGTTCAATTAGACATTTCATGTTTGCATATAAGTAAGTATCATAAAGAGGAAGAACTGATTAGGTTTTGGACAATTTACAATGTCTAGATTGGCCACCAGGGGCCAAAAACGGAAAAATCACTGTTTTTATCATATATCTGAATATATTTGTCCGATTCACCTCAAATCAAGTGCAAATGAAAGATCATGACCTGAGGATGTATAACATTTTACCTGTTTGGTTCAAAATTTTGACACAAGGTGGAGCTTTGTCACATAAAATTCACAATTTTTGCCATATCTTTAGAACCATTTGTCCAATTGACATGAAACTATGTGCACCTGCAAGGTCATGACCTCACAACGTGTCTCATGATGACATCATACCTGTATGGTTCAATATTTTGCCACCAGGTGGCGCTTTGTGATGGAAAATTACCATTTTGGTCATGTCTTCAGAACCATTTGTCTGATTGACCTGAAATTAAGTTCAAATGAAAGTCTATTCAAGGTCTATTCAAGGATTGGGAAATTTGAGGATTGGGGGCGTTCGGGGATATACCCCAAGTCGTCGCCTCCGACGGCATAAGCCAAGTTGAAAAAATTAACTGGACCCAACCCTGATTAGGACGGCTATATTGCTAGTATACCTGATTACATTTCAGCTCTTTTCAGCTCTCCAAGAATATTTTGCCCACATGCACGGACACACACACACATACCCACACACTCACAAAAATGTCACAGAGTTGGCGTGCTCATCTCTTCAAGAAACAAATGACAACACATTTAAAGCATGATTAGGAGAGTGATTATACAAAGTTATTTGTTTTCTATCACTACTAATTATGATTATAAATATCATAATATGATTATTATATATAGCAGTTTAATTGGCTGTAATGTTGCATGCACTGACTGTTTTGATTGTAGTTAGCACAGCTTGTTTTTCATACCTTTTTTTTTTTCCAAATATGACTAATTAATCAAATCAAATTTAGCTTTTGTTCTAATATTGTAAATATTTGAGAATGCAGTGGCTAGCAACTATTGCACACCAAAAAAAGCAAAAAAAAAAGCAAAATACAATAGGTCATCAAATGACTAAATAAACAGAATCAAACACTAATGCTAAAAGAAATCTAAACCTTCATTTCATAAGTGTCATATTTTTTTCTGCATGGACCTAAAAGCTTCACCTTAATCAAAGAGCTGGTACATAATTAACTGCACAACTCATTATGAATTCACGATCAACTCATTATCAACATGGACCAAAACAGTAAGGTTTTTTTTCCCCCTTTTCTGTGTCATGCTAAAACTAAGGTGACACTCATTCAGCAGGGTAAAGATATTCATGGAATAAACAGTAAGTGATTGATTATTTTTTTAAAAATCAGATGGGCTTAGAAAATACTTCTGTCAGTACACATTTGACAACCTATTAATAAATGGAAAAGTGGACAGTGAATGCATCTCAGTCTAACTACCAGTTAGAGGGATTGTCAAATAAAGAATTACAGTCATAAACTCTGTGCTAAATTAGCATGCTGTCAGGAAACACGCTGAATGGGGAAACTCTATATGTGCTGCTGACCAGAGGAGTTTATTAATTCATTTGAATATCTGCAGTATGTGACATTTTCTGAACACAGGAAATTAAAAAAATAATAATGATAATAAATTTTAAAAAAGAACATGCTGAAGTCAAGCTGTACAAAGAGAGGACCGATCCAAATCCAGAAATACGCTGTACATACACACACACATACACACACACACACACCAGCACATACCTCAGCAACAAAATCTCCACGGTTAAGAAACTTTCCCCCACCGATTGACACTTACATAGCTTCAGTACAGTAAGACGGTGAAACTATTCACCTATATTAAAATAAATTATGATGATCTCATCTGTTAGTCTCTGGGTGAAACGTGATGGCAGCAGAATGAGAAAAAGTGCCAGGAACTTCGACTCGTGCCACAAAGGCTTCTGGGAAAATGCAGGTAGGATATTTTTCATTCACTCATTCAGTATCCCAAAGAATTTCAAGCAGTGAGTGCACACATTAATGATGCAGTCATTTATACTGGGGCCAACAGAAAGCTGTTCCAGGGATCTCGTACGACACACTGACAGCATTTCACTTTTCTTTGATGGACTAAACCAAGGAAACATCACAGCCGACACTAAACTCCACTCAATCAGTAAAGGGACTCTTCTTCTGCGTTAAGTCCACGTTCTGATTTTCTTCCATCAAAATGCAAATACTCTGAATGGAAACGGTGGCCCAGAGTTAACCATCCTGAGGAAGTCAGACATGGTCAGCACACTGCCGAGGATGATGAGGTAATTTATCATTCAAATAGCAGAATACAGAATAAGCCGCTGGAATCATGGGAAGGTAAACTGTGCTGTGAGCACAACAGCATCACATTACTCAGACAGACAGACTGTGATTTTTCTGGTTTGGGGTGAGTCAGATTGTTCTAGAACAGGCGATCACCAGCAGCTGAATTTGAATTATCAGCTGATTCACCTGAACACAGGTTCAATACCGGTCTGTTTTCAGGGCTGATAATCACAAACAGAACATCTCCCATAAGGCACCAGATCCCTCACACTGAGACTGAGAGATCAGCAGGGACTCTTCCCCCCGCCGCTCCAGGCCAGGGCTGCTGCTTTGTGTCTTTAGGGCTGTTTGCATCATGTGTGTTGGGACCACAGCTGGAAGACAATTTGATTTGATTGAAATGGGCTGTTTTCCTTCCAAAGAGCACAGAGACAGAACAAAGTGAGGTCGCTGCTGCTTCCTTATAGCCTCCTGAGCTGTTTTGGCAAGGCCCTTAAAGGTGCACTATGCAAGTTTGTTTATTTTAACTTCTGTTGACATTCCAACTCAAACAAAACAGAGTTAGCCTGCCCCTCCCTCCCATAGTTCCCTCCTTCCCATGCTTCCATAAGCGTCAATTCTTGTCGGTGATTGGCCCGGGACGGTCTGTTATGTTATGGGGCATAGCCTGTGCCCCTTGTGTTTGTTTGCAGTTTGTGACGGATGTGCGGTCTCCAGTGCCCAGGTCTCTCTTTTTTTTAACAGTGAATTTTGGGGCAGGGCGCTCGCGGATCATGGAGAGATGTCAGCGAATTGAGACAAAAATATAATCGCACAGAAAGTAAACAAACTTGCACCTTTAACCCAACACTGCTCTGGGAGAGATTCACCCCTACTAAGACTAATGAACTGTGATAGATTGATTGTTCATTGTTCAAAAACACTTTCAGAAATTTTTCAGCTCTCTCATCAAAATAGAATTAATTCACACCCATGGGCTATTTAGTATCGCCAATAAGCCTGATGTGCATGTCTTTGCGCTGTAGGAGGAAACCGGAGTACTCGGAGGAAACACACGCAGACACACAGAGAGAACATGCAGACTCCACACAGAAAGGCCCCAGGCTAGAATGAACTGTGATAACTAATGTAATGCAAATATGATTATTATTTCATGAGAGCAGAGTGCATCCCTCCTGACCCATGTTGAGTTAATTCGTCACTGGGTTGTGCTCGCCCAGAAGGTGAGATCGTCAGCAGCACACACACCCAGCCACCGGCCCCACATATCTGGCCACTAAACAGGGATCAATGGGATAGCAAACAGTACCAAACTCAGAAATAGTTAACATATGCAAACAAATGACAAGAGCTGTTGACCCCTTCTCAAATGTACAGCTACGTCTATAATGATCTGGACGATGCCTTTATACACTCAACAAAAATATAAACGCAACACTTTTGTTTTTGCTGTCATTTGTCATGAGATGGACTCTAAGATCTAAAATTCATTCCAGATACACAATATTACCATTTCTCTCAAACATTGTTCACAAATCTGTCTAAATGTGTGATAGTGAGCACTTTTGCTTTGCTGAGACAATCCATCCCACCTCACAGGTGTGCCACATCAAGATGCTCATCAGACACCATGATTAGTGCACAGGTGTACCTTAGACTGTCCACAATAAAAGGCCACCCTGAAATGTGCAGTTTTTGCTTTATTGGGGGTCTGGGGACTCAGAACCAGTCAGTATCTGGTGTGACCACCATTTGCCTCATGCAGTGCAAGACATCTTCTTCGCATAGAGTTTATCAGATTGTCAACTGTGGCCTGTGGAATGTTGGTCCACTCCTCCTCAATGGCTGTGCGAAGTTGCTGGATATTAGTGGGAACTGGTACGCGCTGTCGTATACGCCGGTCAAGCACATCCCAAACATGCTCAATGGGCGACATGTCCGGTGAGTATGCTGGCCATGCAAGAACTGGGACATTTTCAGCTTCCAAGAATTGTGTACAGATCCTTGCAACATGGGGCCATGCATTATCTTGCTGAAACATGAGGTGATGTTCATGGATGTATGGCACAACAATGGGCCTCAGGATCTCATCACGGTATCTCTGTGTATTCAAAATGCCATCAATAAAATGCACCTGTGTTCTTCGTCCATAACAGATGCTTGCCCATACCATAACCCCACCACCACCATGGGCCACTCGATCCACAACATTGACATCAGCAAAGCCCTCACCCACACGACGCCACACACGCTGTCTGCCATCTGCCCTGAACAATGTAAACCGAGATTCATCCGTGAAGAGAACACTCTCCAACGTGCCAGACACCATCAAATGTGAGCATTTGCCCACTCAAGTCTGTTACGGCGACGATCTGGAGTCAGGTTAAGACCCCGATGAGGACGACGAGCATGCAGTTGAGCTTCCCTGAGACGGTTTCTAACAGTTTGTGCAGAAATTCTTTGGTTATGCAAACCAATTGTTTCAGCAGCTGTCTGAGTAGCTGGTCTCAGACGATCTTGGAGGTGAACCTGCTGGATGTGGAGGTCCTGGGCTGGTGTGGTTACACGTGGTCTGCGGTTGTGAGGCCGGTTGGATGTACTGCCATATTCTCTGAAACGCCTTTGGAGACGGCTTATGGTGGAGAAATGAACATTCAATGCTTGAGCAACAGATCTGGTTGACATTCCTGCTGTCAGCATGCCAATTGCACGCTCCCTCAATGCTTGCGCCATCTGTGGCATTTTGCTGTGAGACAAAACTGCACATTTCAGGGTGGCTTTTTATTGTGGGCAGTATAAGGTACACCTGTGCACTAATCATGGTGTCTGATGAGCATCTTGATGTGGCACACCTGTGAGGTGGGATGGATTGTCTCAGCAAAGCAAAAGTGCTCACTATCACACATTTAGACAGATTTGTGAACAATGTTTGAGAGAAATGGTAATATTGTGTATCTGGAACGAATTTTAGATCTTTGAGTCCATCTCATGACAAATGGGAGCAAAAACAAAAGTGTTGCGTTTATATTTTTGTTGAGTGTATTTCTAGAACTTAAAAGCCTTTAGAACTGT
Organism: Gymnothorax reevesii; assembly: GCA_029721435.1. Classification (NCBI taxonomy): domain Eukaryota; kingdom Metazoa; phylum Chordata; class Actinopteri; order Anguilliformes; family Muraenidae; genus Gymnothorax; species Gymnothorax reevesii. The sequence goes on from CM056587.1 coordinate 36,098,267, forward strand.
GTCACTGTCTACATGCTCATGGACCTTATCCACTGATTTATTTTTTTTTTCTGCACAGTTTCAATGCCATCAAGTGCAATGCACTGCAGCTCATCACCTGGGGTGCGTTCTAAGTCACACCGGTGCACATCGTTTTATTACCGTTTTTGGATTGAACGACCCGTTTCCTCTAACCAGGGTGCAACGGTGCTCAACGACATTTGAGGTATGTTTTCTCCTGTTTGATGTGTGCGCCAGGGATGTTATCCAATCAGCTATAACATGTATATAAACGGCGCCATCTTAAAAAGGCAGTGGCACAATGAATCCAGCGGGGGTAGTATATAAATCATCTCTTGAAGCTTGGTTTTCACCACGGTTGATGACATCAAACGGCACGTTTGTGGTAAGTAGAAGTTGAAAAAGTTTCAAAATCAAACACGAATTTGAATTTCATCAGGCTCCGAGAATTATTCCAAGAGAACGCACATTACGGCCCTTTCGGCTGCCATTGCTGCAACGCTTGCGTGACACAACGGGGAGTTCAGCGCACTACTGTTTCCATTTAAATATACGTTTTGCGACGTGTTGCCGACTTTGAATGCACCCTTGATTATCTGCATTTTAAGCTCACCTCACCACACCTCAACTTGTGATTGTTTAAAGTTTGAGCCCAGCTCACCATATCTCAGCTTGTAATTGGTTAGATTTTAAACCCACCCCACTACATCTCAAGTTGTGATTGATTTTAAGCCGAGCCTCCTATATCTCAGCTCGTGATTGGTTATACATTTTAAGCTCAACCAACTGCACCTCAGCTTGTAATTGCTTATAGCTGTTTGCTGAGTGACCTAAGATTTGCAGTCACACTGCTGTTGACCAGAGGCAAAGCAGTTCCTTAACAGTGACTCAAAACATAATTTTTGAAAAAGAAAAAAAAAAAAAACGTCCTTAAAGCTGCAGTTGGTAAGTTTTAGAAAAGTAACTTTTTGTCATTTTTGGCAAAACTGTCACTGTGTGCAGACAGTATTACATGAAACTAGTACTCTGTAATTAAAAAAAGGCTAATTTAAACCCACCTAATGCTCCGACTGCAATTTAAAATAATCGTTCGGACCGACTAGAAAGAACCAATTAGAGCCAGGATGGTGTCTGACAGCCGTCAAACAGTGCACATGCACGCGCTGCAGACAGCCCCCTCCCCCTTCCTCCTCAGTTCACGCCAGTGCTCAGTCAAGTTCATATCTCCGAGAGCGGGTTCAGGAGCTTAGAGCCATCAGCGAGGAAAAAAATACCGATACCTCAGTTTCCAGAAACAGCACACATGGCTAAGACTAGTAAAAAAGGAAGCCAGAAGAAAAAAAAGTGCAAAAGAAAGAATGTAACAAAACCCAGGATAAAACCAGAGTGAACATCGGAGTGGATTTTCAGACGTGGATGGAACTCCGTGATCTGGAAGGATTAAAAGACGCGGAGTTTGCAACTTTTCTCCTTGGCAGGTAAACCCCTGCTTTATTTGTTGGTTCATTTTTGCTTTGCAAATAAGCGAGTTGGCGTCGCTGACATGATCACCAAACTAACCCCAGCCCTAACCAGCATTAATTCATTTTCGCTCAGCAAATAAGCGAGTGAACGTCACTTACAACAAGCACAGTCGCTGTTCGAATAGCCAGAATCTTTTAATTGTTACAGTACCCCGCAGTGCATGTGATGTTACTGTGATGCTGCAGTCGAACTAACTTTAGCCTGTTTCAGATGCTAGGGCTAACGTTACTGGCGTTGTTTTATTAGAAAGCAGCAGAAAATCTCTTTATGAAGTGACCTGGCAGTCTTATCAGTTGTGTTGTTGTCCTTATAAATATGTGTAACATTTCTGTGCTCTCACAGCTAAATGCTGACATACATGGTTTACTGTCCATTCAGCTGGATTCACGACAGTTTCTGTACTGAAAAAACGGGTAATTTCCTGAAATAAGTGTGTGCTAGGTTTTTAATGAATACATACTGCTGTAGATTACTGTTTATGTCAACATGATTTATTTCTGCTCCTTTGTTGGCAGGCGTGTCGTTGGACCTGAAAAATCCGGGGCTAATATTCCTCCTTTTTTTGAAAATAATTAATCCTGGCTAATTCTAGATGGGCTTCCGTTATTTACAAGTTTTTCACTTCACGAATAATCAAGTGGAAATCGAGGAGACGGCTTCTCTCCCCCATGCAATCTAAAAGCGACAAAATAATGCGCTGCATTCGGGACAGAAAAATAATTTAATAATAATTATGTTTATGCACCTGCACTCGGCAACGGCATTTCAGACTAGTAAGTGGTTTCGTCCGTTTACATTTTCCAATCGGACAGCTGTCTTTTTTTTTTTTTTTTTAACTACGAATTGAGCGACCGTGCTGCAAAAACAGGTGTATGTACTTGTCGCCGAAATTACCTTCATTCGCTGAAGAGTTATGAAATGCCATCGCCGAGTGATGGTGCATAGACCTAATTATAATCTAATAATTTTTCGGTACTGAATATAGCCCAATATTTTGTCGCTTTTAGATCGCATGGGGGAGAGAAGCCGTGTCTTCAACTGCCACTTGATTATTCTTGAATTGGAAAACGTGTGAATGAAGGAAAACCATCAAGAATCTGCCAGGACTTATTATCATCCCTCGCCGCGCGATTTGCGTGAAGCGGGGGATATAGCATTGAGCTCCGTCTGTACAGACACATAAAATTGAGGCGGCGGGGGATATTGCCATGTTGGTGGCAAACACTTGTTTTCAATAAAAGGAGTGATATTAGCCCCGGAATTTTCAGGTCTAACAACGCGCCGTGTGTTGGCCAGCAGTGTTGACTGTTCGCAACAGTAACGTCTCGCCTCGGCAACTTGTCCGCTTTCATAATGTGAACGTGCAAAATCTCTCGCAGTTTCATGGATAACAGTTCGCGCACCTTCGCGTGCACGGTAGCTTTCTAGGGGAGGGTCTGAGGAGTGCAGTGGAGAGGGAGGGGGAGGGATCTGAAAGTTGCTTTTTTCAAATTTTTGCGCGAAGTCCTCTCTCTCCTCAAAGTTACGGACTGCAGCTTTAAAAAACTACTTCCCAAAGGGTTAAAGGGATAGTTAGCATTCTTTAGACCCAGGTCTACCTCAAATTATGACAAAAAAATTAATACTGTATATATGAGACGTTCCAAGCACTATGCACTCCTGACCAAGAGTGCATAGCTAAGTCTCATAATACCATTATTTCAATGGCGGTCGAGACTTGAACTGTTTATTTAATAAACACAGACTATAATAAATACTATAATGACGCTAGGCACTAGTAAACCATTTTTACGTGCTGTTTGAACAGCTCTCACACATCTAACATGATTTCATAGGACCTGCTAAGATATGTGCTGACTAAATGATCTCACACACACACAAACTGCATTTCCAAAAATCCAGAATGCAAAGAATGCAATCACACATTATAGAACAGTATCTTTCCTGAGTAAGAGTGTAAGCAAAATACTTCAACATTCCCAATTCCTCCTTTACAAGAAACGAGCACCGACAGAAAATTACATGCTTGGCTCAGTGTACTTCTGTAATTCCTCCTCAGTCAATTTCCTACGAGACTAAATGTGTTTTTCACAGTTTCTATGCAGCACAGACGGCGGAGATAAGCGTTTCTGACTTCATTCAGTGCAGAGGTGGAGATTCTGTGAATGAACTATTCAGTGAGGTTGAAAAAGAGTGAGCAAAAGCAACTCCCCTGATGGGTGAACAGAAAACAGAATTCAACAGCAGCGAGGTGAACACAGGTGTAAAAATCGGGCTTCAGTCCCCGATACATGTGCATCTGTGTTCTATAAACAAGAACCGAGCCTCGGCAAATCTCGATTTTAGAACAACTCATTTTACCATGAGCCCCTCCAGTGTTTATCTTCCATGCCATAGCAGTGCAAGACCATTCATGTTTCAGCCAATAGCAGAGGAGAGGTGATGTAGCTCTGCATGTCAGGGAGCTCAGTCATGGAGAGCAGTAACTGTTCACCCTTCTGTGAGTGTGAGGTTATTGTGATGGTATTTCTGTTCACCCTTCTGTTAGTGTGAGGTTATTGTGATGGTATTTCTGTTCACCCTTCTGTTAGTGTGAGGTTATTGTGATGGTATTTCTGTTCATCCTTCTGTGAGTGTGATGTTATTGTGATGGTATTTCTGTTCACCCTTCTGTGAGTGTGAGGTTATTGTGATGGTATTTCTGTTCACCCTACTGTGAGTGTGAGGTTATTGTGATGGTATTTCTGTACACCCTACTGTGAGTGTGAGGTTATTGTGATGGTATTTCTGTTCACCCTACTGTGAGTGTGAGGTTATTGTGATGGTATTTCTGTTCACCCTTCTTTGAGTGTGAGGTTATTGTGATGGTATTTTTGTTCACCCTTCTGTGAGTGTGAGGTTATTGTGATGGTATTTTTGTTCACCCTTCTGTGAGTGTGAGGTTATTGTGATTGTGTTTCTGATCAGCCTTCTGTGAGTGTTTAGTTATTGTGATGAGATTTATGTTCACCCTTCTCTGAGTGTGAGGTTATTGTGATTGTGTTTCTGATCAGCCTTCTGTGAGTGTATAGTTATTGTGATGAGATTTATGTTCACCCTTCTGTGAGTGTGAGGTTATTGTAACTGTATTTCTGTTCACCCTTCTGTGAGTGTGAGGTTATTGTGATTGTACTTCTGTTCACCCTTCTGTGAGTGTGAGGTTATTGTGATGGTATTTCTGTTCACCCTTCTGTGAGTGTGAGGTTATTTTGATTTTGTTTCTGATCAGCCTTCTGTGAGTGTAAGGTTATTGTGATAAGATTTATGTTCACCCTTCTGAGAGTGTGAGGTTATTGTGATTCTACTCACCCTTTTTTGAGTGTGAGGTTATTGTAATGGTATTTCTGCTCACCCCTCTATTAGAGTGAGGCGATAGTGATGGTGTTCCTGTTCACATGGTCCAGTCCTACTGCAGCCCACTCCTTCTCCCTTTAAAAGCGTCTCTCTAGGGTCCAGGCCGATCGGCCTTCCACAGTGCTCCGCAGTCAGGCAGGAAGGGTTTGCGCTCTCCAGAGATCATGTGACATCATACTGAACCAAGGAACTCCACCAACGTTGCTAATGCTAAAGATGTGCAGCCTATAGAGAGCAGACCGTCACTGAGAGAGGAGCTAAAATTAGAGACTAGCGCTGCATCCGTCTGGTTACAGCCCATGAAACATGCAAGAAAAACGCGTCAGAACCAAAGAACATCTCCAGCTTCCCACAGCTCTCATCGACAGCTGACCTGGATTCTACTGAACTAAATAGACCAGCCACACTGCCTTATCAACACCACAGATACAGAAAATGTTTTACACGAAAAAACTGCAACCATCTGTAACGTGTATTTAACAGTGTTAATAGTGGCCTATTTTTAAGGCAATCTTTACGACGACTTGGAAAAAGTTTCCAAAATGAACTGACACCTTGGATTTCACCAATACTATGCAATATGCCAGGAATTATTCCCACTGTTTTGGGTCATCAATAAATGACAAGACCGAGAGGAATATATTAGTTATTTGGGGCTCAAACTGATCATGTGCCTCTGCAGGCTTTTATAAAGCCCCCATCACACTTATTCAAAATCAGCAAGAATCAAGCAGATCCAGCCAGAATGAAGAATTCGTGCAACATTCCAGCGGGAATTTCAAATTGACCAAAATTCTTACCGCTTTGAAAGAATGACGTTTGAATATTTAGAATGCACTTCAAACCCGCCTCAAATGATTCTTGCACATTCTGGGTGTATTGAATGCAGCTTGAATGTAGTTGGAACGCATTCAGGAGGAATATTTAGAATGCTGTCAGAATGCAGTCAGAATAATTAGAATACAGTTCGAATGCCATACGAGTGCAGTTCAAATTGATGCCTGATCTCCACCCAAAGTCTGGTTGGAACGTGCCTCGAATGCTGTATGAATTCACCTCGAATGCAGTCAGAACGCTCCTGGAATGGCCGCTGAATATGGTTGGAACGTCCAAGAAGTCAAACAGAATGCATCTCGAATACTCAGAATGTACTTAGAATGTAACACGAGCGTCCCATATGCGTTGATTGAGTAATTGCTGACAACAGCAGGGGAACGTAAATATGCCTCTAAAACTGACGCCAAATGCGTGAGAGTTAACAGGTATGTGTTATTAATGAAAACTGGCCACACCTGATAATGTTGAGAGTTTTCGGAGTTTCTGTAATGGTACTTTAAATGAATGATTGAAAACAGGTCACCAATTATTATTTTTAAGCCAGTTCACCAGCTGCCACTGATTCCAGTGGCAATCGAAAGATTCCAACGGCATTCGAAGCACATACCAGCTGAATTGTTTTAATATCAAAATAGATTCCTGCAGCAATCAAAATGCATTTGAGGTGCATTCTGGCTCATTAGAGGCACATTCTGGCAGGATTTGACGTGGCTTGCCTTTTCGATTCTCCTTAGAATGCAATCAGAATGTTTTGAATGCTGTTGAAATGCCATAAGAATATTTATAATGCAGTCAGTGCGCAGTTAGAATACACTTCGAATGTCCTTCAATATTTCTCCACTTCGAATGCACCTGGAAAGTTTTGAGCATGGGCAAAACATTTGGGCCGGCCGCAAGGACGGGCCCGAATATTTGGAATGCACTCAGAATGCAGTCAGAATTTTTAGAACGCACTTCAAATATCCAGAAATATACAAAGAATTTTCATTCCGACAGCATTCCGGCTCATTCCGCCTCTAGTGTGACTAGGGTTTAAGGTATTGTTCAGTCTGTAATGAAGGACAATTAGCCAGTGTTATAAAGGGTTAAAGCACTGCTTTCACTCCTGATTACAGTGTTACATGCACATTTAGGATAAACAAGTCACCATTCCAACCATTTCACCATACTTGTACATTGAATTCCTTCACATAATGATGCATTGTCAGTCAAATATTTTAACCAGGTTCATACTGCAAGTGAACAGCTTGTAACTTGTCATTCGAGTCATGCAGCATTAAAAATGAATCGACGGCAGGTTTTAAAAGCCACAGCCACCTCAATCACCAGTAATCAGACACACTCAATAATTCATTTGGGGAGTTTAAAGACATTTGGCCTTGATTCTGCCCATTAAAAAGTGACAATAAAAACAATGGCCACACATATTTACATTTATTAAACAGACGAATTCTTCATGCGGATGCAATTTCTAAAGAGAGCAAGCAAAAGTTGTTGTGCTGGAATAATTGGTAATGGCTTCACTTCTGCAAGGCAATGTAATGCTCTGTGTTTCCCTCTCGAGTGCAGCTCCGGATGAGGAGTCGCGGCAGGCGGACTCAGTGCTCCTCTCCACAGCACAGCTCTGTCAGAGGGACTGAAGAGCCTCCTGCTAGAGGCGTTTATGTCACATCTTCACACACAGTGAGATAAGTATGAGAAAACATGTTTTATAGTTACCAGAGTGGATTTTCTCAATTTTCTCAAAATGGACGTTTTGTGACTTCAAAAGTTTTAGCACTGGGGTCAACAATTAGCAATTTCTTTGAGTCTATTACATATTCAGACCATTTTTTCTCCAGATAGACAAGTTGAGACTTAAGTGCTTTTAGCACCAGGTCCTTATGACCCCAAACTGAGGTGCTCAAAGACCACAAAAGTATCACAGATCCCTAACCGATCAGAGGCCCACAATAGGTCTGGAAGGCCCAGATCATGCGCTGCAAATCATTGAAGGAGACCTCAAACCAATTAGGGGCTCACTGTAAGTGAGGGAGGCATCTAACCAATCAGGGGCTCACAGTAAGTAAGGGAGGCCCCTAACCAATCAGGGGCTCACAGTTAGTAAGGGAGGCCCCTAACCAATCAGGGGCTCACAGTTAGTAAGGGAGGCCCCTAACCAATCAGGGGCTCACAGAAAGGGAGGGAGGGCCTCAACCAATCAGGGGGTCACAGTAGGCGAGGTAGGCCTCTAGCCAATCAGAAGCCCACAATAAGAGACCCCTGTGGAGGGGTAAGGGGTCAGAATGATCCAGCCTTGGTGACATCACAAAACCATCAGAGCACCAGTCTCAGCTGCCACTACCCTCTGAAACAGGGACTGTAACACAGTGAAAAGAGCTTTATCGCTGCTGAATGCACCAAGGGTGTCTCTCCACTGACACTCCAGACACAAACAACACAGATTCCCTCACAGCAGGTCACCAGGCACACGAGAACATAAAGAAACGTCCTGAGTTCTCCTTTCACACTGAGACAGCGAGTAGTTTTCACTGAGAGAACTTCAACATCTACATGTAAGAACATACAGGGAAATGATTATGCTTGTGGAGCAGTGGTTTAAATAACAGAAACAAGCAGTCAACATACACTTTATACCGACACTGTTCAAGACCAGGGGCCTTATTTATAAAAAATTCGTGTGGATTTCATACCTTTTGTAAATAATACGTACGCACAAAGAAATAAAAATGACATTTTGTGGAAAATAATCAACTTTATAAACCTATGTGTAAAATAAACTGCACGTAATTTTCATTTATTTAAACAGGATGGACTTTGAATTTATTGACATTGCGCATAATCTCAATAATTTCCTTTTTTCAGTGTCAAGCTTGTATTTATAAATAAGAATCTGCAAAAGAAAGTGATGTATCTTTTTTGTGCCTACGCACCGTTTATAAATGAGGCCACAGGTCTGAAAATCTGAACCTGGGTGAGGATCAAACTCACAGTCAACATGTCAGATTAGAAAGTGGTTCAAATTTGAACAAAAATGGAAAACTTCATAAGAAATCACAGAACACACAATATTACTGAAATGACCTAAGTGCTGAACTCTATTTCAGCAGAACACTGAGCTTCTTTGTGTACAGAACATCACAGGGCTTCTGTTCTCACGGCAGGGGGAAACACTTTACCATCTCATGCCAGCATTAATTCAGCTTTTTTTGTTTTTGCCTGTAAACCTATGCAGTGTCTCAGGAGCAGAGCCTGCACAGGTGAGCCTGATATCATGTGACAGGAAGTGGCGAAAGAACACCAGCACAGGCATGACCACATACTCCTGCGATACGGACAAACGCTGTTACCTGCTGAAAACACTCAAGTGCCACACTGAAATAATTCACTATAATTAACATCTACGCAAACACACAAACACACACACACACACACACACACACACACACACACACACACACAGGCGCGCGCACACACACACACAGATATATAGTACCCAAAATACATACAGTATTCAAGTTCTCTGGATGTATAAAATGCTGTAGCGCTACAGTGAGGTGTAAAACAAGCAGAACAGTCTGCATGCCAATTTTAAGGTACACAGAGAAGTATTTTCCTATTAAAAAAAACAATAAAACAACTCTATCAAATATAATCCCTCGCATTCATTGCTTATAACCCACTAGAGGTGTGTGGCTGTGTCTGTATTTACAGAGTCCTTGCTCTACGCTTGGATGTTTTTTTTTTTTTTTTGTGCTAAGGTTTCTGGGTGTCAGCTGTTGAGCAGTGGGTGTGTAGCCCCCAGCCAATGACAGCTCGCAGAGTCTGAGGGCGGGACATATCACTGCCCTGTAGGGCAGCGCCTCCGGTGTCAGTGAGCGAGGGGGGAGGAGCCAACTTTGAATGTAGAGTTTACAAACCGTAACCGACATATCCTGCTCAGTGCCCCCTCATGTTCACATTCCCTGAGCCGCTGTGGCAGGGCTTTATAAGGAGGAGGTGGGGAGGTGCGAGGGTCAGGCCTGTAGGCGAGAACAGCTCACACAGAGGACTCGCATCATGAACCGCACTGGGGTACATTTCCCAGAAGCACAGATGCTCACTTACATAGCTTAAACCACTGACTGCGAATGGGCGAACTATGTAAGCCATAGAAATTATGCTTTTGAGAAGCGCACCTCAGGCCGGAAGCATCTGCTTTATTTCACAGCAGGTGTCTGATACCGGTACCCAGACATCATTAGCAAAATGCACAGAGACTAGAAATTCAGCATCTCCAGGTATTGTAACTGGGCGCTCATGTAACCTTAACTATAGTCAGATGTTTATGCCTGAGTCAGGTGACAACAGAATGTTCATAAACTTTCAGTGTTTTCAGGCCAGAAACACTCTGCAGCTGGACTATAAACAAGCCTTTAAGCACAAAGGATTAAAAATATTTTAAAGCATAAAAGATTATTCATGGAGTGGAATTTCATGGCTGCTAATTATGTGAAAGCGATGCATTTCCAACAAAGTGAGATCTTAAATGCTGAGAATATCTTGTGTCAGTCCATTATCGCTGAATACACAGCAGCACTAATTTCTGGCTGCATTTCTAGTGAGCATAGCAGCGCCAAGAGGCTCAAACACTGCACAGTGATGCCAGGGTTCATCATCCCCAGGAAAGCCCATCTCAAGCCCAGCTTTTCCTCTGCGCCAGAGTTAAAATCACCAGCAGATTTTAATGTTTATTCTCGAGGCCATCTGCTCCTGCAAGATCAAACACGGTTCTGGAGGGGTTAAGTGTACAATTCGCCTTTTCCTTCAAGCCAACGCTAAGAGCAGGTGAGAGAGCCCTGTGGCGACATTGACATCTCCACCGTGCATCACATCTGAGAGGAGGTGAGAGCGCACAGGACCTCAGCCAGCCTGCATATTCAGAGCTGTGATCAGAATGGACACCAACATCATTTAGCACCACGGCAGTTTACCAATCATCCTTCGATCGCATGATCTCACATTTAAATCCAGCAATGAGGTATGCTTCTCCTTTTTAAAGATGAGAGAGCCATGCAGCAGGAATGCGCAGGGTTTCAACTATAGTGAATTCAAAGCACTAAAAGTTGGTATGAAGCCATGCTTAACTTTGGTGATCAGACCAGAGAATGCCACAACCAGCTCATTTGTTGTACACTGCAAATGAAATGTGTGTGAATTGCCAATGTGGAAGGCTTAACAGCTTCATAAGAGAACACAAACACAAACACAGCAAGAAAAACTTGAATAGGTGCCGTGATTAAGCAGCTGGATTTGTTTCTGGGAACTGGACACAAAGTGCAGAGCTGCTGCTTGGTAAGACTCGCTTATAAAAGTGCAGTAGCAAGTCTCCAGCTGGGCTTTGGATGCTACTGCTAACTGAAGGCACAAACATTACACAGCCCAAACAGGCAGCTGCACATAGCCAGCCTCAGAAGCTCAAGTAAGATTCAAGCGCACAATTCAATCCACAACTCACTCAACTGTGAGTAGAGTTAAAATACAGACAGACATATTATTCAAAAGTCAGCGTCTTGCACTCAGGTACACAAGTAAAATAAAACCTTAATTCACAAGGAATTAGGGGAATGTGTAAAATAGAAATAGCAAGAAACAATTAGCAAATCCTTTTAACCTGTATTGAGTTGAGAAAGGACAAAGACAATAACTAATGTTTTCACTCATCAACTTTTACTTATTTTCATAAGAATAGCCATTTTAAAACATGATGTTTCCAGCACTATTCCAGAGATGTAGGGACAGATGCAAGTTCACCACTGTGTAATATCACCTCTGGGTCAGTCCATATCTAAGCATCCAGACCCTCCCAGAAGACCCCCTCAGAAATTTCTCAAAAAAATTCATACGGGTACCTCTGGTGGAGTTATGAAATAATACCAAGTATTAGACCAATATGCCTAATAGTTTTGAAGTGATGGCCTGTCACAATTTTAAGTTTTTTTTTTTTTTTTTGACGAAATTGTGTTTGGGCTGCCACTGTTCCTCTATTATTTAACCTACAGATCAGATTTTTGGTTTTCCTGACCAACTTTTCCCCTAGAATCTGAATTTCTGGTCAGATTAGGTGTATCTACCTTGGTTGCTCCACAATAGGGCTCCAAAGTTGGCCGAAAAGCCAAAAATCGCAAAAATTGCTGTACTTTTTAAATGCTACAGATCGGTTTAGGGAATTCAAGCTTAAATTTTTTTTTTGTGACCATTCCTGATGCCTCTCATGGGTAATCCACTTTAATCTTGTTTGTATCTTGGCAGGAATGAGAAGAAAAAAATGTTTTTTTTTTATTTTGCTCGTTTTTCATTTTACGGAAAAATAGCTATTTTGAAGTCCATGGTTCACCATGTGTGCAATTGACCACATCCTTCAAATCTTTATCATAGATTGCTATAGTTGTCAGCTTCCTCTGGAATTTGATCCCATTCTTGCCTGATATAGGATTTCAGTTGCTCAAGAGAGGGCGGATCTGAGTTTCAGGTAGTACATGCGCTCTGTACCTCCAAAGACCCCTGTTGTGAAACATGCACTGTGGGTCAGTATTATCCCTATTATAAGCAGTGGTTTCCCTAAAAAGGTGATGTCTGGAAGGCATATATATTATTCTGAAATATGTGTGTACTCTCCTGCGCTAATTTCACAGATGAGCAAGTTGCCCATGCCGAGAGCGCTAATGAAGCTCCAGACCACAGCGGACGTTAGTATTCAAACACGTCGCTGGAAACACTCAGGATGATCCCTCTGCTCTTTAGCCCCAAGAACACATCCATCACTCTACAAACAATCTGTTTAACAAATTTGCTCATGCATCATTTGGCAAAATGGCGTACCTTAAACCCTCTCGCTGGTAAACCACAATGGCATTAGCGGCTGCTGATGTTCAGCCCAATCGTGATTGAATTACCTGAAGCCTATTCACCTGTTCACCTGCGGAACGTTCCAAACATGTGTTTTTCTGAAGATTCCACAATTTTCCTAGTCTTTCCATTTCCCTGTTCCAATTGGTTTAGAACATATTGTAGGCATCAAATTTGGAATATGAGAATATTAAAAATCAATACAATTGACAAGGTGACATAATTTTTTTAAGCTGCTTCAAAATGAATGTAGGTATTAAAAAAAAAAAAAATGAAAAATCACTGAATTTTACACGCATATTACACGCTGTCCCAAATCTTATGAAATTGAGGTTGTATGTTTAAAAGGCTAACATAGCTAACATGCAACGTGAGACAATGACAACTCTGAACCACAAAGTTCATGTCCTCAGGTAAGACTGAATGTAATTGTGCAGCCAGGGCAGGGATGTTATCACTGCTACCTATACAGAACACTGAGAGTTATGCGGATTCATACAGTGTACAGAAGTCAGTCCGCATTAAATAGGACAACGGTGTTACATGGAAACACCAAAATCGAATATCAGAATTTCGCAAATTTTTCCCACGAGCCATCAAGTATCATGCACAAGTCGCACATCCGTGACAAAGGAAAGATAAATCAAAAACTTGTTACTAGGTGGTCACCCCATGAAGGAACAAAGATTTTAAATGTAAGTCAGACACAAAGAATATAACTGTTCAAAGCATAGAAAGTTTATTTTGAGTTTGAAAAGAAATTTGCATTGCTACTGCTGACTAATGAGAACATTTAAGTTCATATCATCCTTTTAAGACGTTTGACTATATCTTTTCGAAAACAAGTTGCGTAGTGCTCATCATGCATGTATCATATAAGATTAAAAGTTACTCTTTGAGCAGAAAGTGGATAGCCATCAATACTCCCTGGGAGTTACGCAACTTCTCCTTCGAGTTTTTATGCAAAAAATATGCATCCAATTAACAAACATCGAAAATGATTTGGATGTAATGAGGACACAATGTCCCACTCATGAAAAGCCTGTGTCCACTGCTCTACTGAAGTGATCTAAGCACATGCGGAACGTCATTTTCGGATCAAACAAAGTTGTACGTGTGTAATAAAATGAGATCTGGGTTTTCTTCAAGCAACTTTGCATGAAGAGGACGTAACCTACAAGTTAAGACACCAACGAAATCTGAAATTTTACAATTCTCTCAGAAGAAATTAATGACACACACACACACAAAAAAAATAATAATAATATCAACAACTAAATTTTGGGTGGTTAATGTATTTTGATACTACTGTTGTTTGCATGAAACCCGATGGGGCAAAGTTCTTTTGCGCGCTGTGAAAACATTTTTCTGGAGAGAATATTCATAGCACCGGATTACAAAACTTTAACACTTTCTCAAAAGGTTCACAGGGGCAGTATATTTTTATTTTTAAACATGAAACATTTCTGCGCAAGTGGTTGTAAAATGATGTGTCTTTTCAAGTGAAAGAATTTCAGGACTTCAGTGCAGGCCCGATTTGACTTCTACATGTTTTTTTCAGTGACATTTCTATTGAAAGTGCTATTTTTATCTATAAATGTATGTCCTGAAATGAATATGAAAGGGTAGCAGTTGTGAAGAAAATGTTATTTTATTGTCTTCCTTAATTTTTAAGGAAGACAATAAATTGATACCGTCCCATTTAGTGTAGAGCGACAGAGATATCTGCACAGACCACATAACGATATGACTCAAATGCCGCCATCTCACACAATGCAGAAATCATACGACAAGGCCATCTGGAGCAGACATTTACTCTCCACATATGTGAGAGACATCCAGTTCAAATCAAATATGCAAGTTAAACTGAGATGAACAATTCTCTCAGATTTTCTTGACTGCCTCAGAGTATATACAGATAACCAACATACAAAAGTGCATATTTTAGATCTGCTACTGAAATAAGATTAACTATGGTGATGAAGTGTTGCACATAGAGGCTCAGAGACTGTTAGTCATAAAAACACAAGCACTCGAGCCTCCTTGCGCAGTCTATTGCAGGAGAAACTGCAGGGCCCATGTTTCTCGGCTCCTGGAGCATCTCCAGCAGAGACGGACTCGTCAGCGTTAAGTGAAGCTGATGAGGGAGGGAATCTTTCAGCAAGATCTCAATGCGTCCCCTGGTGCTGCTCCATTCCCGTAATGCACTCAGAAATAAAAGCATGTCAGCGTAATTAATAACCCCGTCCAGTGATGGACAGAATAAAGGATCAAATTGATTAGCGATAAATATCAGCTGAACTGGGCCTAACGCTCCGAGAGGGAAGAAGAGCAGGCTGCTGTAAGAAGTACACTGTATGAAACAGGAAATGCAACACTTACTTCATATCATGAGGAATGATGTCACAGCGCAGCTAGGGGTGTGTGTTTGTGTCTGGGTGCATGTGTGTGAGACTGTGAATTTGTGTATGTGATTGTGTGTGTGCGCGCGTGTGTGTGTGTGTGTGTGTAAACGAGTGTGTGAATGGAATGCAAGAATGCGCATGCGAGTGTGTAAGTATATGAGCATGTGTGTGTTTGTGAGTGTGCGTGTGTGTATACGCACACACAATAGAAGCAAACACAAGAATATAAAATCAAAACAAGTCTAACAGGCAGATGCTGATGGCAACTAAACAGAGGCTTTTAACAGCGGGCTGTATAATTCAGGAAGCTTGTAGTGAATATTCATACCACTGATTGACAATTCAGAAGCAGAACTTATAAATAAATATAATGTAGACTATAATAGGAATTTCATTCTCAATAACCTCCTAACCTTATGAATAGAGTGAGGCAACTTTTGAGATAGATGTAACAGTAAAACTCTCCATAATGTAATTCTGACAGGCTGATAAACAGTATAAAACAGCATTCCTAAGAAGAATTAACAGGTTTGGGCATCCACCCAGCCTCTGTTATAGAGTTATTCTCAGAAAGTGTTCTGCATGATTGCCCCTTCAACGAATCTGTGAAGAGAGTATTTACAGAGATGGCAAAAGATGGCCAGTTAAAATAAATATTATAAAACAAGGAAAAATATTTACCTTTAGGTGAATTCACTTCACTGGAAGTCAGCTCTAGACAGCAATTTCAACGTCTTTACAAGACATCTTTTAAAGGAAACATATTCTATCATTTTTACCCACGCCCAACGAGGCTACCTGGGTATACAGTTTAGCACCGTGTGTGTGTGTGTGTGTGCGTGTGTGTGTCTGTCTGCGCAACAGCTCGGCCACCACTGAAGCTAGAGTGACCAAACTTTGTGGGGTAGATGATCCTAGGGTACCCTGTCCAAATTTGCATTTTGAGGTCAAAAGGTCGAAGTCAACAAGAGGCGTGGATCAGCATCTCTATAGAGTGCGCATCATCTAGTTTTATTTCTTTTCCCCAAGTTGTACTATTCTTGGATGTCCAAAAAGGAGCTTGATAAACTTTTTGGAAAAAAGTTCATGATTTCTAGGCAAGTTGTTTCCTGTTATTCCTCATTCACTGAAAAACAGGCTGTTGAGTGGGCGTCCCCTCTATTAAATCAGCTTTATTCTGATTGGCTATCAAACAGAGCTACTGGTTCTGTGTGTCAACGGACAGTGACAATGTCAAATATATGCATACAATATAAATACACACTGCTTGGCCAAAAAAAAGTTGCTGTTTGAGGTCGCACTTTAGCTGAAGTGTCGCTCATAAAGGCTTTATACAGCATGTCAGTTATATTATATCTGGCATCACATGCTGAGTAAGGATGGTTTATTTCACCCTTTACAAAGCATGACATTTGCTTATGTGTGATTTATGAAGACATTATGTCTCATTTATGAGGGCATTATACACTTCATCTAAAGTGTGACCCAATTTGGTTTTAAATAAGCAAATACTTAAGAGCCTCCGATTGAATCATTATTGCGGTGATGAATATGTTTCAGCTGGCAATAATACTTTAAACCTGACTCAAGCCGCGCGCAGCTTCTAAGATTTTTTTTGGGATTTTTTCCTTTATTTGACAGCCACACAGTGGAGAGAGACAGGAAGGTTGGGGAGAAGAATGGGGAAGACATGCGGCAAATGACCCAAGCTGGACTCAAGCTTGGGTCGCCAGCTCGCCGCGAGGACACAGCCTTCATGGTGCGCGTGCTTAGACCAATGAGCCACCAGGGCGCCCCAGCTTCTTATTTCTTAAACAACCCTGACAGACGTATCCTGTAGTCGTAGAAAAGATGTTACTTTGTTAGAATAGGGGCAAATTATTGGCTTCCTCCAAGCAAAGAAAGCAATTAAAGAGAGTGCTGACATCACTGGAGCTAGTGCTGTCATCACTAGAGCTAGGTTTAGAGCTGTCCAATGCGCCACTGTAACCCGGTTGGACAGAGGTGAATCATCAACCTCGTGGAAGTAGCGAGTCAAAAAATCGTGGATGATTCTGATCAGAGATCAATAAAACACTAATTGAGGGGTCAATGTAAAAAATTGACTGTTAAATTCATGGCCATGTTTAATTGTGTAGGTAAGAATATTTCCACAAGCAGAATGTGACAAGAACTTGAAATATTCAGACTTATCAGCTCTGTGGGCACAAGAAAGCCACTTGTTAGTGAGGCTAAATTGGGGAAAAAATTACTTCAACTTGCAAGGGAGCACATGAAGTGATGCACTGAAAATCATTTTAAAGTTCAAATTCACTCCTGAAATAAAACTACATTTCCCAAAAATACAAGGAAGATAAAAGAATGCCTCATGGAGGTTTGCCTTCCCTCCTACATGAGTGAGGAAGACACGAACACACAAGCTCTGTGTCTTGGATAATCACAGGCAGTTATACCTGGACTGCGCTGGTTTCTAGCAGTACTGAGAATAGAAACGTCATGCAGAACAGAACCTCACTTTCAGTCTGCTTGGAATCCTCAGCTAGCACAGCATACACATAAACGATACAGGTGAGTATTAACAATCAGAGCAGTGATCTAGCATCGGTATGCTTCCAAACATTTACTCATTCACTATGAGCCTAATGGTCACACAAACACAAAATCAGCACAAGCAGTATGAATGCAGACCAACTTTACCATCCAAAATAAACTACAATGACTGATACACGATTGCAGAGTGCTGAAACTGCAGCAGATTTACAGAGTGATTACATAATGAACCATTCATCTCTGATACGAGTCCCTTCAGACAAACTCTGGTTTATTTAGGTCAGCTGCGGCATCCTGTGTGAATGGACGTCAGGAAAAGCAGGATTCTGCCCTCTAATTTACAGAGACTAGGCAGGGCTGTTAGGCAGACAACCCACAGCAGGTAACCCGAGAGAACCATTTATCAGGTATTCTGGGCCTCCCTTATGTTCACCTTTACTTAGAAAAGATAAATATTTATGCATTTATGCTGCTCTTGGAGACGATCTACTCAATGAGGGCACAAAATGCACTCTGTGTATATATATATATATATATATATATATATATATATATATATATACAGTGGTGCTTGAAAGTTTGTGATTCCTTCAGAAATTTTTATATTTCTGCATAAATATGACTTAAAACATCAGATTTTCACACAAGTCCTGACAGCAGATAAAGAGAACCCAGTTAAACAAACGGGACAAAAATATTGTATTTGGTCATTTATTTATCAAGGAAAATGATCCAATATTACATATCTGTGAGTGGCAAAAGTATGTGAACCTTTAATTTCAGTATCTGGAGTGAGCCCCTTGTGCAGCTATAACTGCAACTAAATATTGCCTGTAACTGCTCATCAGTCCAGCACATCGGCTTGGAGGAATTTTAGCCCATTCCTCCATACCGAACAGCTTCAACTCTGGGATGTTGGTGGGTTTCCTCACATGAACTGCTTGCTTCAAGTCCTTCCACAACATTTTAATTGGATTAAGGTCAGGACTTTGACTTAGCCATTCCAAAACATTAACTTTATTCTTGTTTCACCATTCTTTGGTAGAACAACTTGTGTACTTAGGGTCATTGTCTTGCTGCATGACCCACCTTCTCTTGAGATTCAGTTCATGGACAGATGTCCTGACATTGTCCTTTAGAATTGGCTGGTATAATTCAGAATTCATAGTTCCATCAACGATGGCAAGCCGTCCTGGCCAAGACGCAGTAAAATAGGCCCAAACCATGATGAAACACCACCAAGTTTCACAGATGGGATAAGGTTCTTATGCTGGAAAACAGTGTTTTCCTTTCTCCAAACATAACGCTTCTCATTTTAACCAAAAGGTTCTGTTTTGGTCTCATCCGTCCACAAAACATTTTCCCAATAGCTTTCTGGCTTGTCCATGTGATCTTTAGCAATCTGCAGATGAGAAAATTGTAGATAAATGTAACCTTAAACTCATGAGAATTTTAAGGGAAAAAAAATCCCTGACTGAAGAATAATAATTTCTCATAAAATCACCTGTTCCACAATTATTGGCACCCCTAACGATTCCTCTGAAATAAATGTAATTGAAGTATTTCTGTCATTTCTACAGTAGTTTACAAAGTTTATCAGAGTATCTAGTATTAAATTAGTGTCACTTCCTGTTTCCCTGGTGTATAAATATGACGTGACACAGGGGCCATTTCTCTTATCCACTCTTCAACATGGGAAAGACAAAGGAACACACCATTCAAGTAAGGCAGATGTGTGTCGAAAAAGTCTCCTTGAAAATATGTCAGATCAAATTCAAACTTGCAGGTGCACTGGTTCTCATGACCATAATAATGCATAGCGAGTTTGAAAAAACAAACAAAAAAAAGCTAATGTGCCATAGCCCTGCCCAACTGCAATATCTTAGTAAAATAAATTACAGTTGAAACCAGGCGCTAAGCTTCAGAAGTTTTCGTGCATCATAAAGGCATTAAAAATGTGTTTGTCAAATCAAGACGGACGCAAGAAATCCAAACCAATTTTTAAAAAAAATCATAAATCCAGCATGATGAAACCAATGCTCCCATCAAATTTCATAAACATTCAAGCACTTGCTGGTAAATGGATGTCTTCAAGCCGGGATTCTCTCCAAGCCTGTGATGTTCGGGCAGAACAGACAATGTATGTCACAGGTGAAACAACTTTCAACTGTAAATACTTCCTGTTTCATGGTGAGGTGTTGAAATTCACTGTGCTGCAACAGGCACACCATTCAACAAAAACCAAAAAAGCTTCACAATTTAACATCAAAGTCTTAAGATGTCACACAACAAATTTGAAGTCATTCACGTGAAATCTCTAGAGGGAGTTCATTAAAGCACAACGCCTGGAAATGGCAAAAAAAAAAAAAACGTTACAAACTCAACCCAAAATGGCTGATTTTCTGTTACATCTGCTCACCAAATTTTGTTTATGAAGGTGAAATGGGCCACAAGGGCTGCTTCATTGATGTTTTAGGGGGCGCTATGGAGCCATTTTGCTGCCTGCAAGCGCAGTCTGTGCAGTGATAAACTTGATGCTTGGCCTCACACGCGGGCAAAATTTCATGAGCCTTGGTGCATGTTTAAACCCTCAAAATTCACTTGAAAAAAGATTAATGGGTTCTCTGGAGCCATGTTCATGCTCAATTGTGATATCAAATTGCAGTGCATTACACTTACAACCTGCCTGTACAGTTTTGTGAGTTTTGTGCAGTTTTCCTGCACATCCTAAAGCCAATCAGTCACCTGACCTCAGTACATTTCAGCATGCAGCATTTCACCTACAGAAAATAAAACTGAGGGATTTTTAACCGCATATTAACAATGAACATAAACGGTTAATCTTTCGTGAAAGGCCTTGAATTATAGTTGGCACGTAAATCACATCTTGATGGTTTCATGTCAGATCCACTGTGATGCTGTACACAAGCAAAATCACAAAAATTGTGTTGTCCACATACGTCCGTACTTAACTGTATAATAACTATGTTTTCTTTAAGAATGGTTTGTAACTGCTGTTTCAGTCAGCTTTTTGCTTTGTTGGTCCACGTTTGAAAAAGTGCCCAGAACACATTTCTGAAACTCAAATTTTTCCCCAAGAGCACCCAACCCCAGCATCATACACTAACCCCTCACGCCCAGACTGACCAAAATCCCACTCTAAACCATATCCAAAAGTCCGCAGCCTTGGCAGTGTATTACATGCCCAGCTGTGGTGTGCTACACAACTGTGGTGTAGTACACACTACTGCAGTAAATAACACATTCTGGTGCAGAGTATAAAATATTCTGCTGTGGTGTATTACACACTCTGCTCTGGGATATTATACACTCTGTGGCTGCATGTCACACACTCTGTAGTGATGTGCTGCACACTCTGCTGCGGCGTATTACACACTCTTCTGTGGTATCTTACAGACTCCACTGAGGCACGCACTCATGCACACCCATACACACACACACTTGTACCCCACACCAGTGCGTAGATACCATGAGTCAGCACTCTGCCCACACACACTGTGCCAGCCTACAGTCCAGCAGGGGGGCTGCACAGGTGTGTGACTGACCGCGCGCATCATTCAGGGGTGGCGGATCAAGAAACGCAAGAGGGAGGGAGAGACAGAGAGAATGACTGATAGCCATGATGGAGGGAGGGAGGGAGTGGGGAGAGAAGGGGGGAGAGTCAGAAGCGAAAGAGGGTGAGAGAAAGAGAGAGAAGGGAAAGAGGGGAAGAGGTACAGAGAGACAACGAGAGAGGGAGGGGGGAGAAAGAGAAAGAGAATGACTGACAGCCAGGATGAGGGGAGAGACAGAGGTTGGATATTAGTTTTGTGAACACATGTATAAATTGATTTCATACCTTCCATTTGTGATAATTACTTTCTATTACGAGTTGTCATTTCAAATTTGACTGTTGATTTGGCCAGTCGCGAATTGTTCAAGCTTTGGCAAAATATTGAAGTACAACATGCCAAGAAAGCATTTAAAATTGCACCGAAATGAACTGAGATGCAGTCAGAAGGAAAAAGACAGGGAGAGAGAGAGAGAGAGAGAGAGAGAGAGAGAGAGAGAGAGACTATTTACCACATGCTGAGCTCATCACAGATTCTGGAGTGACTTGAGTTACTGCATAAACGCAGAACCAAAGCTGCTCCATCCAGTGTAAAGGTGCATCAACAGTGACTGCAACATAACACAGTCATTCATAATTAAATACAGTAGATGTATCTGTCCATCACAGGGCACGACACTCATGAATGTGTCATGACTTGTGGGCCAATTCCATGACCATCAGCTACTATTCCAACGTCAGATCTTAAGATCACATTTTCATTCGAACCAAATCAAGGATCCAGGAGGTGCCAAAAACCAGTCCCAGTACCCGTTGGAGATGCATTAATCCAACGGTTGTAAAGCAGTTAGTAATTAAACTTTTACTTTTTTTTTTTTTAAATAAACAAAAACATTCTGCCACTGCCCACTTTACACAATCAAAAGATCAACTGAGGGCAATAATATATGGCAAACTTCTGCAATCTTAACTCACAGGTATCCATTTCAGAAACAGCAGTGAAGTGTAAATCCGCTCTCACACAGGACGCAAAACGATTTTTTTGCGCGACAAATTGCGTACAAAGTCAATGCAAAGATGCGAATACACGCAAAACGTGAGTATTCGTGTCTTTGCATTGACTTTGAATGCAATCTGTATCTTCGGTGTGAAGAATCTTTTTCAACTGTTTACACAAGTGATGCCTGCAGCGATTGATTTTCTGCACAAAGT
Organism: Gymnothorax reevesii; assembly: GCA_029721435.1. NCBI lineage: Eukaryota > Metazoa > Chordata > Actinopteri > Anguilliformes > Muraenidae > Gymnothorax > Gymnothorax reevesii. Next base: position 36,120,647 of record CM056587.1, read on the forward strand.
GATGACTTTATTAAGTGACATCTGCAGTAAGTGATGTTGCAGAAAGCAACACCTTCTCAAAGTGATGCCTGCAATAAGCAATGCACTCAGTGATGCTTGCATTACATGATGCCTCCTCTAGGCGACGGCTCAGATAAGTGATACCTACAATAAGTGATCCCTTGAGTCAGCGATGCCTGCACTGATACATTCAGTAAGTGATGCCTGCACTAAGTGATCCCTTCAGTAAGTGATGCCTGCACTAAGTGATCCCTTCAGTCAGTGATGCCTGCACTAAGTAATATCTTCAGTCAGCGATGCCTGCACTAAGTAATACCTTCAGTCAGTGATGCCTGCACTAAGTAATACCTTTAGTCAGTGATGCCTGCACTAAGTAATATCTTCAGTCAGTGATGCCTGCACTAAGTAATCCCTTCAGTCAGTGATGCCTGCACTAAGTAATATCTTCAGTCAGTGATGCCTGCACTAAGTAATCCCTTCAGTCAGTGATGCCTGCACTAAGTAATCCCTTCAGTCAGTGATGCCTGCACGAAGTAATACCTTCAGTCAGTGATGCCTGCACTAAGTAATAGCTTCAGTCAGTGATGCCTGCACTAAGTAATACCTTTAGTCAGTGATGCCAGCACTAAGTAATACCCTCACAGTCAGTGATGCCTGCACTAAGTGATACCTTCAGTCAGTGATGCCTGCACTAAGTAATACCTTCAGTCAGTGATGCCTGCACTAAGTGATACCTTCAGTCAGTGATGCCTGCACAAAGTAATACCTTCAGTCAATGATGCCTGCACTACTTGATCCCTTAGAGGGGCACTATCAAAACATATGCATGCCTGAATTTTTGAGGATTTTCAGGATCCTCAAGTATTGAGTGTTATCATTCCAATCCTTGAACTTCAGGATATTCCAGCTCTTCTGTCATTTAGATTGATTATTGTGTTGTATTTTTGAGCTGCTATTTTTGTTTAGGAGCCAAAATACGTTTGTAACACCTACTTTTTATGGCCCAAGGGCATGGTTTAAAACATATGGCACAAGTGAATTTAGGGCATGTGCTATTTTTGCTAGTTTACCGGCGGGTAATTTGAGCACAAAGTATAGCCTATGGTTCAAATAAGTCTACTTAAAATCATAATCACTTAGTTCATCATAGGCCTGTTTTGGGTGTAACATAAAATAAACCAATCAAAGTGTAATCACCCATCAAGCCAGGTGGGCTTGTTCCTTGGCTAATTTACGGGCTTATCTGCAGAGTAGGAGGACAAAAAAACTCCTCTCTGCAAAGAAAACGAGTCTGCTTATACATGAAGTAAAAGCGCATGAGAAAAACTTTGCTGAATGTATAAAACCCTGATCACAATTATCCCCTAAAATGAAATAAAATTTTTTGAAAATATTTTTCAAAGTTGTTTTAATCATGTACAAAATAAGCAAACAAATATAAAAGGTTTAAATTCAGGGTCGCTCGGGAAAAAAATACTACGTGCTTGTCCCCACCAGCTGAGAGAAACTAAAATGAGTGAGAGAAACAACCAGCAAGGATGACGCAAAGATGTTATTTTCATCACGCAACCACAACCCCTCGAATAATATCGGACAGGAGTGAAAAGAACTTCCTTCTGTTTGGCCTTTGATTGAAGGTGAAGTCGGATGTGAGGAAGAAATTCGGATTAATTACAGACAGTGACAACAAAGTCACCTGTTACCCTGCTGGTACTTAATAGTGCTGTTTTTCAAGGCTGCTTCGCTTGTCAGCCAAACTGTAAAAAATAAACGCACCTCAATTAAATGCAGAGTTTTGCATTTGATAATAGAAGCGGGACAAATTGGTTGCAGGCATCGTGTTCAAGGATCAGGTTACACTCCATCTGCAGTGGGTAGGTTAAGTCCTTCTACCCACTGCACACTTTCGTACTCTTTTATAATAATGGTCACCAGGTGGCAACCGCAAGTCGACGACGACTGAGGACCAATCAGCGCCGAGTTTACAAATGTGTCGCCAGCAGCAGCATGTAAACGGTAAACAATCCGCGATGATCATGGCAGAAAATAATCCCAAAAAAAGGATAAACCATTGTGCCGAAGGGCTTTCATGCTTCTGCGTGGTATGTCAGTGCGATATAAGATTAGGAAATACGTTCACACGTGGAAGACGATGTGTGACATCGCCGGCAAACGGTCATTTGCGACAAGTTTTGACATGGGTGGACACAGACTTGGATGAGTTCTGGCCATAGATATATATATATAGAACACTAGATTACTGATAGGGTACGCTCAAGTGAAGCATCTGTTCTGCGAGCCTATACACCCGGAAGTAAAAGTCGCTCAGATTCCCATTCATTTTCGCGTACTTTAAAATTACATTTTCAAAAACACTTGCGTGCGAGTCGGTTTTTTTTCGGTATCGCTGTGCAGAGCAACATTTTGTCTCCCTAAATATGTCCTTTTCGGAGGATGGAAGGCGGCATACCTTCTAAAGCGAAGATCGAAATGTTATTCGATGTTAACGTTAAAGTACAGCAGAGAAATGACGCGACCAAGGCTTTTACCTCTAATCAGATAATTGCTTGGAAGTTATCGCCATTAAAAGAAACATTGATGACTGTCCGTTTAGGTTATCAATTACAAGTAGCTAGCAAGCATGATAGCCACCTTTTTAATTTTATTTACCACTAAGTCAATGTAGTCCCCGCGACGCCAAAGCAGCTCGCTGGTGACCGTTGTCAATCGCTAGCGTTCGCTTTCAGTCAGCCGTCTGTTCAAGTCAATGGGACGGCTAATTAGCTAGCTAGCACAAAATGCGATTTTTTCTATTAAAGTGACTACTTTGCGTTTATACGTTAACATACGCATGAGACGTTTTATTACAGCTCTTCAAATAAATATTGCTGCAAAAGGCAGCCGCGCATCTCGGCATTTTCTCGCTTATATCGACTTATTTGAAATTGGCCTCATAGGAAACCATTTTAATGAAGTTGGGTGTATCAATATTGCGGTCGGGTGCATCACTTTGGATAATGTAAATACGACGACATCAGCAATCTAGTGTTCTAAATATATATATCTATGGTTCTGGCAGTTTGTGTTGCCACTAAAACACGAGATTTACATCTGCTACTGGTGTCATAATCAGTTGATGAGATTTGATAAAATCCGTAGCAGATACATGCAGCAAGAGAGTGATTACAAGCGCGAACTGTTGGACTCACAGCTAAGGGACTTCAAACAGAATTACATTGGCTGGAAGCGCAACATACCATGTAAGGGCCAGGCACCCCCTCACGTGGGTCGCCCGGAGCCAATGACAAAAGATGTCATAGATTCTGAATTTTAAGGCAAAATTAGTGCGCTGATTGGATGGTTGTGATCATGTGACCTAGTGGCAATTATTCTGAAATCGTACGAAAGCGTGCAGTGGGTAGAAGGACTTAACCTTCCCACTGCAGATGGAGTGTAGGATCAGGTTGGATTCAAAAATTATTTTCAAGACATTTGCAAGTATCGGGTCGACCCGTTCAGGACTCACCAGACTTATCCAAACATCTGAAGTGCAATTTCCACACATCAAACATTTGTTCTATTACAGATCATGTTTCATGAGATGGAACAAAAATCTATGCACTGTTTAAGACATGATATGCCATGTATTTAATATGTAGGTTCAAAGAGCCATCCCTCCAGGGGAGATCCTCTAGAAGACTGCAGGAATCACAGAGTTTGCCAGTATTTAGGAGATGTGGCTTTATCCAGAAAATTTTGAGAACACCTACATGGGTAACCCCACTTGTTCAGTTGCAAATTACCAGATGGAATTTGTTCTGCTACAATTCAGTAAGCCAACATCAGAGCATTCTCAGATCCGGGACATAGATTGCACCAATCACGATGACGTATATTTTTAAAATATCTTGAGGATAATCTTTCTAATCATAATTTTTTTATTTTTAATCTTTTGCATATGAGGGCGCTGCTGCTCGTCCTTGCATGTGTAAAGTGTAACAAGGAGAGTGTAAGCGCACTGAGCACTCGCCTACAAAGCCACAGAATACTATCTTACCATGCTCCCTTAAGCAATCATTAAAAACTGACTATTAACTTTAGACCAGGTTTTTATTGGGCAAGAGATTGCGTTCTGCTATCTCGAGATGGAAACATGCCATCAACGCCTCTGTTTGCTCCACATTTTAAGACCAACACACCCCTGGGTGCCCAGTTTGGTGCAAGTACATTAGCTAAACTGGATTCTGGACGGGCCATTGACACCAACACTGGTCATAAACTAGTAAAGACACTCGCGTCACTCTTGACACCGCTCTGTACGGTGGGTAAGATAGAGCCCGAACTCTTTGATTATAATTCCACTCTCTTGTAAGCTCATTTATCGGATGGAAAGCCATCGCAAACAAGACTCAGCTGGTTTGAGTTTAGATTTTTTTCAGGGTTTTGACAAGGTACTACAACGGCAAATAATTTTTTTCCTTTATATGGGCATCCCCAATTGCTTTGCCCAGTTTTCTTTATAGAGCAAGTGCTCTCACAGTTGGTAGAGATAACAGTATCTTTGCAAGACAGTCAGCTAAAACAGCAAAATTTTGAGATTTGAAAAGAACTTTACCTGAGTTTTCTCTTCTGGAATCTTCTCCTCATTTGTCAGCATTAGTTTGACGTAAGTCTGTATTGTTTCATTATTATAGCAAGCAAAAGCTGAACAGCAAAACACTTTCAAAATCCTCTTTTCAAAAAACACACAGTTCAAAATACCTATGAGATTCTCCTAGTAAATCTTGGAGTTTAATAATACAAAGTTCCCCCATGCGCGAGTCATAACAGAACCCCTTAAAGCGCTGTAAGAATTTAATTGAAATTACAGCAAAGCTTACATTATGCTCCAAACTGTAATGAAAAACTCGTTGACAGGCTTAATGCGCACTCATAGGAGTGTTTGGGAGAGGAAACCGGGTCTGCCAGACTAAAGGAAGCTAAACGCACAGATCATTTCTGCCCACGCTCAGACTGCATTATGCAGCAGTGCTGGTGGATCCTAACCGCTGCTGCTTGAACGCCAGGAGTAGAGACAACAGTTTGGCTGGGCTAGCACTTCAGAAACTGCTTTCACAATAAAGACTCGCATGATGTGCCCCCTCCCGCGGTTTGTATGACTAAAGACTAAATGAGCCGCAGAACTTTACTTTTTCTAGAGTGCGGAGCTGATGCCTCAGCACAATTATGGGTAAAAAAAAAAAAAAAAGGTAGGCGTAGTGCTTTTCTTGTTCTGCTGAATGGATTCCCACTGTAAGGTAGCGCATGTGTCTTTTTTAAGGTTTGCTTTTATTTACTACATCACCGTAATATGACCAAACAGCCTACTCTCAGTTTCAATTCCACAAGGATAGCAACTCACAAATCTCCTTTATGTTAACGGGAGTAGGTCACACAAGTGAGGTCACACAACGTGTTATTTCTCCCATTGTGCACAGAAACTAAAGCCGCGGCTTATGTGTTGCATACTGTCATCACTCACTCAGCCATTGATGTTTAGCGGGGACACTGAGTGGAACAGGTGTGCATTAGTCAGAGCTGTTTCATTCTAGTTTAAAAAAATGTCCATGTCAGGTAAAGGGCAGCACGTTGCAGTAATATTGAGAGTTGCTTAGACAATAATTGTGAGTTTGTAATATCGTGAAATACAAAGTAATACTTTGAAGAAGTCACACAGCTAGAGATGTTCCTGCCCCACACAGGACTAAGAGATGCCGCCCCCCCCCCCGAATTTAATGTGGTATTCCACTGAAGAAATAAATTACCATATACTGTGCACTCAAATTATGCCCCCTGTACTGTATTTTTGAATTTGAAAAATAACAAAATCTCCATGAAAATCACTCCAGTAACCTTCAAAATTGCGAGTGTACAGGTTCTCATTGTGACAATAATGCAAATTAACTTTGAAACGATCCACCATATGGATAATAAATAACATAATTCACCCCAAAACCAGATTTTCAAAGTCAAAAATGGCAAAATGCCAATGGCACTATATTGAACCACTTTTAAAATTACAATGTGCGCACGTTCTCAGGGTGATGATAATTCCCAGCAAGTCTGAAAACAATCCACACTCAAAGAATACAACTCTGGACAAAATTGAATCCAAATTTTAAAACTGTAAAATTGCAAAATATCCACTACTCATTTGAAATTGCAGGTGCATAGATTCTCACAATGATAATAACGCATAACAAGTTTGAAAAATATCCACCAAGTGGTTCAAGACAAAAAGCTCCAGACAGAATTACGTCCACTGATGGACAGATGGACCGACAAATGAGCGAACGGATTCCAATATACCTCCCCACAAATTGCTGCAGGGGGTGCAAAAAATGTGCTGGATTTTGTAACATCCATTTTGGGAGTGTATTTAGCTGCAAGGATTTATGAATTACATCCAAAGAAACAGTCTAAGCCAGGCTATTACTGTCCACCCAAAAAAAAAACACAAAAACAGAGCAGGATTAAAGCATTTCCGAATGAGTTACAATAAAAATTACAAACAAACACAGAATTTGATCAAGAGGATCTAATACATCTGACAAGGCAAACATGAAAGTGCACCACCAACTCAGAAAATCCAGTTCATTTGGGGGGTAAAAGCATTATTGGTAATTTGTGAGAGAAGCTGACTGGAGGGTCTGCAGTGCACCTTTGAAGCCTTCATGATGTCACTCTGACTCAAGAGCTGATGGCGTAACTCTGTAATCATACAGCATCATGAACCTTAATTCCTTCACCCCACTTGTGATCAGAGATTCCTGGTCCCCTGAGCTGAGCCTCGGTACAAATGCTGTTACAATATCCAGAGACTTTTTGTTGTGGTTTTCATCCGACATATTTTAAGATTGTGAGTTTCCCCCATCCTCAAGCGATTGGAGAGAGACAGATTCTGAAAAGGAAATTGGGCTTTATTGTGTCATGTTGATAAATGTCAAGCAGAGTTCTTTTTGCGCTTGAAGAACTGATTTCCCAGCTTTCATACCCAGATCTTATACCCTTATCACCGGAAATATCTTTCAAATATGGTCTTTCCGCTTCTCATTCTCGCACTGCAATTGGACAGGCAACCCAAAACTCTGTTAACTAATCCTTCAGGAATTCAAAGCAAGGACGCATGCGCATCACTTCGAAGTAGTGGAAACTTCCAAGCAAGACATGTCCAGACATGTACACAGGCAAGAGATGAATATGATATACAGACAAAGGAATAGTTACAAGTGGATGAATTTGATACATGATTACAAATGATTCAATTGATTGATTATGTTTTCAGTAACAACTAATGATTTTACTGAACAAATATCGATCAAAGCTACAGAAATCAAACACATCCTCTGATTATGTTTTTTGAATCAACTAAACAGAAGCCTGCTTACTAATCAAAGCTACAGAAGAGCACTGCTTATGTGTGTGTGAGCTGCTCATGCATGTGTGAACTGAATTGCTTGTGTGTGTCTGTCTGTGTGTGACCTGCTTGTATGTATGTTTGTCTGTGTGTTTTATTTGTATGTGTCTGTGTGTTTGGACTGCTCATCCCCTCCCTATGCGTATGTGAACTACTCGTATGTGTGTGTGCGTGTTATGTTATGTGTGTGTGTTTCTGCTGCCTAAATACTATGGTTATTGATTATGATTATTGATGGCTAAATATAATCTAAATCTAATTGTTAGTTTATTGATTATTGGTATGAGTAATAAAATGAATAATGATAAAAAATATATAATCAGTATTAGTGAATATCATGAATCAATATTAGTAAATATAATTAATAACACCGAAATATAATCCTCAACATTTTCTACTTGAGTTCACTCGCAAAGCCTTCTAAAACAAGTTGGTCCATTTTTTTTTTTTTTTTTTAGAAAAATCAGATTTTTTTTTTATAGGCATAGAAATTATCTTCCATAGATACCAATTTTCACTACACTGAAACTATTAGCCTTGTAGACATAATCCATGAGGCAATTGATTTTTTTTTTAAGAAATGACTTTGATTTACAACAAAAAGTTTTGACTTAGCAGATTTGAGTGGAGCAGAAATTTAGCAGGTTTTGACAGTGTTTAAATCAGCCCCGTTGCTCAATAGGTGAAGGTATTTGACTTAGGACCCACTCCACATGCAAGAAATGCATTTTAAGACACGCAGGGATATCATTTGAACTCATAATAGTGTTCCTTACCTTTTAAGTTTGAGGAGTTCCTTTTTGAACCCTTACGAGGAGATTTGTTCGCATTTTCTGCTATCAAAACAAAACTTGAGTCTGTATCCCCCATCTTGAGTTAGAGAAAACAAAAGCTGAACAGGCAATAAAAGCTCGACTGTAATTGGTTCCTTTTAGCGAATGAAAACGGAATCAAGTTTCCACACTGGCTGATGACTTAGCAGAATTTGACTGTTTTCCTTTTTGACTTGGCAGGTTTTAACAGTGTTTCACTTTCTCTGTTACAATTTATAACATGACTTAATAGGTTTTGCAAGTAGACTCCTCACTTCTTCATGAGACATCATCCTCAAATTACTTTTCTGATTAACTTTTCCATTTCCAGAAGATACTTTTCTACTTTCTCATGAGTCTTTTCTACTGCCACGAGACTTTGCTACTTTCAGTAATGTTATACTTCGACATGAGACTTTCAGCTTTCATATGAGACTTTTCTACCCTTACAAGAGACCTCAACTTCCACATGAGACTTTTCTACTGCCTCATGAGACTTTTGTATGCTTTTTAGTTCTCCTTGCACAGCAGACATGCATGGAAATTGCTATGTCATGGGGATGAAGACTACTTTCACGTACTCTCTCAATCGGTTCGTGCAAGTGGATGTGTGTGTGTGTGATTGGTAGCCCTAGAGCAGACAGTATATAAAGTATATAGGTGATCATCTTCATGAATCAATAGGAGCCTGACACACAATTCCCACTGGGACAGAAGATCAGGTTTTACTGACAAGCCACTGTTCAAACCATTTGTGACACTGCTGCACCAGCAAGGAAAGGGATATCCTTCACTTGGTCCAGAGGAAGGGAAAACTGCACCATAAACAGAAACCAGATGAAACTTCAGCCTGAGCCATGATTCAGCTCTTGGCTCCGATAAGGAGCTTCTGTATTTTTAGGCAGAAAAAACTGTGAAAGCATTTTTGAGAAGTGCGAACAGATATCAAAATAGGTGTTATGACAAAATTAGTGTAGTTTACTTATTTGTTCTGACTCAAAGATGTAGTTTTTTGGCTCTAAATGTAAATTATACTTTCAAGCAAATGAGAACAAAACCTTTTGTCTAATTTTAAAAGTGGGCTACAGTTTATTTCCATTTACAAGATTACTCACATGTTTTAAAATGGCATGGATGGGCCCACCCAGTACTTCAGTTGTTCTCCACCAAGACAATTGAAGACCACAATGGGAAAAAATGATCAGAGTCAAATTTTCCCATTTTGGAGAAACGATGAATTAAAAATTCAAAACAGTGCCAGAAACAAAACATTGAAAAAAATTAGCAAAAAATACAAAATATATAAAATATGACAATAATATATAGTATTATTATACAACACCAATTCCAAAAAAGTTGGGACAAAGTGTGAATAAAATCAAAATGCAATGACTTTCAGATCATATGAGCCAATATGTTATTTACAATACAGCACAGATAACATTTCAAATGTTGAAACTGAGACATTTTACACTTTTATCCATAAAATGAGCTTATTTCTCATTTTTTGGCTGCAACAGGTCTCAAAAAAGTTGGGACACAGGAAAAAAGGGGGCTGAAAAAGCAACTAATATATTTCTGATAGGACACATATTTATTGAAAGCATACAAGCATTCATTGAGTTTGGCAGCATTGCTCTGTTCGAGAGATCCCTGCCCGCCAGCGTGGAACCGAAGGCTGGGAGCTGCAATTAAGCCCCATTCCATAGAGCAGAGCCTATAACAACAATGACCTCAAAAAGAAGAGACATTGTAATTGAACGACAGTTTAGTCATAAGAGAACAGGATTACAGAATGCTAAAAATGGACAGGGTGTGCTGGGAAGGAGGAGGAGGGATGTTAAGCGTACATGCGGCGGAGCCGCTTCTCAGACTGTGAGCTTAAGTAAACTAGCATATTATCAATCAAGCAATCACGTGACAGCAACTCAGATGACATTCATGAGCACTCAGGTGATTCTCCAGCACGAGAAGCGGCTCTGATAAGTTAGCAAGCTTGACTCCGTGCCAATTAGAATTTACGTCAAGCTCCATAAGAGAATCAGCTGAAAGAAAATTTAGCAAGTAATTAAGTTTACTGGCATCAGGTGTGTAACATGATTGGCTATAAAAGTGATGTCTCAGAGAGGCTGAGTCACTCAGAAATAAAGATGGCCAGAGGCTCTCCATCTTGTGAAGGCTTCCGTAAAAAACTTATGGAATACTTTAAAAACAATGTTCCTCAACGTCAAATTGCAAAGGCTTTGAAGGTCTCATCATCGACAGGGTATAACATCATCAAAATATTCAGAGAAACTGAAAAAATCTCTGTGCATAAGGGACAAGGCTGAAGACCTTTACTGGATGCCCATGTTCATGTTCATATACGGATAAATCTGAGACACAGTCCTTCGTCATGTTCATATACTGATAAATCTGAAACACAGTCTTTAGTCATGTTCATACACTGATAAATCTGAAACACAGTCCTTAGTCATGTTCATACACTGATAAATCTGAAACACAGTCTTTAGTCATGTTCATACACTGATAAATCTGAAACACAGTCCTTAGTCATGTTCATACACTGACAAATCTGAAACACAGTCCTTAGTCATGTTCATACACTGACAAATCTGAAACACAGACCTTAGTCATGTTCATATACTAATAAATCTGAAACACAGTCTTTAGTCATGTTCTTACACCGATAAATCTGAAACACAGTCCTTAGTCATGTCCATACACTGACAAATCTGAAACACAGACCTTAGTCATGTTCATATACTGATAAATCTGTACACAGTCTTTAGTCATGTTCATACACTGCTAAATCTGAAACACAGTCCTTAGTCATGTTCATACACTGACAAATCTGAAACACAGTCCTAAGTCATGTTCATATACTGATAAATCTGAAAAACAGTCTTTAGTCATGTTCATACACTGATAAATCTGAAACACAGTCCTTAGTCATGTTCATACACTGACAAATCTGAAACACAGTCCTTAGTCATGTTCATATACTAATAAATCTGAAACACAGTCTTTAGTCATGTTCTTACACCGATAAATCTGAAACACAGTCCTTAGTCATGTCCATACACTGACAAATCTGAAACACAGTCCTTAGTCATGTTCATATACTAATAAATCTGAAACACAGTCCTTAGTCATGTTCATACACTGATAAATCTGAAACACAGTCCTTAGTCATGTTCATATACAGTACCTGTCAAAAGTTTGGAAACACCCACATTTTTCTTACAATACATGTTGAATAAAGAAATAAGCAACCTTTATTTTCCAAAAAAAAATATAATTCTTAAATCCTTCAAACTAAACAGCATTTGTTGTCATATTTGCAGAGTATTTTCACATTTTTTTAAACAAGGGCAGTGATATGACCGTAATGAATTTGCAGCTGCATGGCCGTCTAACTTCCCAAAGACGTGCTACAATTGGGGTGAGCTTTTCATCAACCTTTTTGCCCAATAAGTCCCAAAACCGCTTGACTTAAATTCAGCTGCTGGAAAATACCTCAACCTACCTCAACAACAGTACAAACTGTAAGAATCACGCTATTGTTACATTTTTTTTTTAAAGTTAAAAATAGAATATTTGTTTTGCTCATCTAGCCAATATTGGATGACGTGATTATCACTTCACAACAGCTTTGAAACGAGATCTGAAATAAATCCTCGAAGATTGTTGTTGCCAATGATCCTGCCATGCTCACAATTAAGAAGATGGGAAGTCAGCATCTGCTCCTTTAGTTTGTGAAGATGTTTCGCCTGGAGCCTTAACATCAAAACATGAAAGTAGCAGAGATGCAAAGTCTCACGCATTTAACGTGGGTTTAGCGCATTTTTTATGATTATTCGCCGTAGTCTGCAATTATTCAATGAACGCTTATTAGTGAGACGCAGAATGAAAATCCTTGTGCCTTGTTTCAGTTTCACTTACGTAAAGGTGAATTTCACCGCAAGTAACATGGAAAGCGATTATGACTTGCTTCGCTTTAGGCAGCAAAGCCAGCCAATCAGTGTCATGTGCTTGCAATTTCATAATGAGGTTGCCAGTTAAGCCCAAAAGGTCACCAAGAAGGTGCAAAATAATGCGTTCTAAATCCCCCACCCTAACATAGCTTTTTGAGAGAGGTTTTTAGGAAGCTTCTGAGGGATTACTAACCCAACCAAAATTTTGTTGTCTATATGTCACATCACAGAACAAGGATAAATATCCCGTTCAACCATTCTATGTCACCTTTAAGCCATTTAAATTTCTCTAAAAAACAGAATGTTGTAACATTAGCAAAGTGTGTCCAAACTTTTGACAGGTACTGTACTGATAAATCTGCACGACTGGCAACTTGATCTCAAATAGTGAAAATGGATATAGAAATCAGGGCTTTTTCAGCCCTTTTTTTTCCTGTGTCCCAACTTTTTTGAGACCTGTTGCAGCCATGATTAACATACAGTATCCCTTAAAATATGAGTCAAATATGTCTAATTATTTTAAGGGAACCTCAAAAACAACTAATCTGGCTACTCAGATAATCACTCAGAATGGCGCTAACAAGGTCAAATTATGCTTGGTCGAAATCTACCAGTCCAGTCTCTCAATCTCTCAGATATTTTTCAGCCTCACATCTCAAAAGTGGCAATTAACGATGAGAAAAGGCAAGTCATGATGAATTTGATTTTAACAGTTCGGTGCAACATAAATTCAGCATGATCAATTATCTGCCCAAATAAAAAAAAAGCTACAAAAAAGGATTCAAATAAAGATAAAAACCTCAGAATCCAGGCAAAATATCAGTCTTGCAAATATGTTAGTCCTGAGCTACTCCACCATCCCAGTAGCATGGGCCCTGAGCCGATCTGCTGATCAAAATCTAGAGCTATAGCATGATTCCTGAACTTCTGTACAGCTCAATTCTAGACCAAAAGCATGAGCCCGGAGCCGCTCTACAGCCCAAATCTAGAGCTACAACACAAGTCCTGAGCTGCTGAGTTACAGCATGAGTACTGAGCTGCACTATACCCCAAATCTAGAGCTACAGTGTGAGCCCTGACCTGCTAGAATCTCCTGGGATTCCCAAGCATAGAGGTCATAATATAAGGGACCAGGGACCTCCACTGTTGACAGATCAGGTCTCTTCAGTAGTAAACACACTACTTCATATTTGGTTTCAGAGTTAACTTCAGTGGGGGGGGTCATTTCTGCAAGTATCCGTTTTCCCACAGTCGGCAGGGATCTACAACAAGGACGCAGAAACAAGTTCTTTAAGTGCAATCTGTGCATCAATGTCATGACGGCATGGAAGCTGATATAAAAACCCGGCAATAAGAATGAAATAACATTGAATTGGACCACCTATCTCAGCCCTCACCATCAGGGTCCATATGTGGACCCGGATACTCATCGCCCTTTCACCCCTCCAGAACAGGTTTCTCACCCTGATACTCATCGCCCCTCGGGTTTGAACCTCGGCAGCAGTGTCTGCTGGCCTCTGGAATGTTTCGGCACTTAAGTGATTAATATAAGCCTCATATCTCCCAAAAGTCCACACACCTTTTTCTTTAAGCCCAAAGTAACTGCTGACAAAGGACATCACACAATTCCATTAACACTCGGGCATTTCAGGACAAAAATTCAGCATCTCCCAGAACAAAGTTCTCACATTGAGCCAGTGAAATGCAATTGTAAAACACAGCAAACAAGATGACAGTGTCATCTCCATCCCCCCCATGATCAAGGGCCATAAGTCAGTAAAAAAAAACAAAAAAAAAAAAACGCTTCGACACCCATTTTTGAACTCAACGTAGATCATGTCTTGCTTATTAAGGATACAAAAATTTTTTCGTCTTGGTGTAATAGTTTCAGAGAAATCGTGTCCCCGTTGTGGCCTGGAAAGATGGACACGCACGGACAGACGGACGGTCAGCCCCCAATCCAATATCTTCCATCGCACTTTGTGGTTGGGGATGATTAGTATTCTTGTATGATTTTGTTGCTTGATTTTTAGATTTTAATAACAAAGAACTAGAAAATGGGAAAAACCAGTGAGGCAGGAAGCAAATTTCCCCCAAATCCAATCCTGAATAGAAGACCTATTTAATGCCAGGAAAAATGCATCACAGGAAATGCATCAATTTATGAAAGAACTTACAGGCCCATATGACAGTCTTAATTGAGGATGTGACAAGGATTAACAAAATTAGAGTACATGAGAAATATTCTGTCATCACTATGTTATCTACTCTGCTTACCCAATATCCTGCTTTCGCATTAACTTGATGACACTTATAGGCATTTTAGGAAGTGTTAACGAATGTTGACTGCTCTGACCTCTCCATCAAAAGTGAATGCCAGAAGAAAGTCAAAATTCAACCCCACATCAACACAGCGAGTATATTTCCACCGCAATGGCAGCTTTAGGAAGGGCCTCCATTATTAGCTGCGGTGACTATGAGCTTTTACAAAGACTAAGACTGAGAGGCGTAGGTGTCAAATGATCTATTATCTGTCATTCTGTCAGTCGACCATTAACCAGCAATGTGTCAGACAGAAGACTGTAATCCCAAGCTGAAGCCTCTGTACACAGCCACTTAACATTTTACAATAAGCACCATTCATTTCAGAGAACTGCAATTCAAAAATGGCTCCAAACAGAGAGATATAATCCTCAAAAAATGCCTTATCAGATGAATCTTATGCAATTGCCAAAAACAAATTAATTCACCAGTTACAGCATCAAACAAATGCATTGCTGTTCAGTTTTCAATATAGTAGTGGGTGAATAGACTTTTCAAATCACTTTTTTTATTTTATTTGCTTTTTCCATAATGTGCCGACATTTTGCAACAAGGAGACGCAGTGGTTAATGCAGTCGCTTCACAATAAAGAGGTCCCGTGTTCTCGCCGTGTTTGCTTGGGTTTCCTCTGGGTACTCCGGTTTTCCCCACCCTAAAAACAATGGGAAAACTCCTAACACTGCCACTGAGCGAGGCTCTGGCTTTTGAGCGGGAGTCGGTCCCTGGGTGCTACACTGTGGTTGTCCACTGCACCCAGGTAACTAGGATGGGTCAAAAACTGTGGACAAATGATCTCACAGGGTTGAATGATGTATACCTTGGCTTAGATTTTAGAATTGGGCTTTAATTAATCCTAGTGTTTGCTGAAGACAAAAGATGAGGAAATGGGGTAACAGTTTCACATCCCAAGCAAACAGTAACTTAAACATGCTGATACTGTCTGCTTGAGAAAAAGTACTACAATTTCAAGTCTCATTACAAGTGTGAAAGCCAAGACACGCTATCACACCCTCGCTCACAAACACATACTCATGCGCTCACATTCGAACACTCTGACACTCAAACACTCAGTACACACAATCAGTAACTCACATATTCCTTTGCTCCCTCACACTGAAATACACATACCTCACACAAAGAGACCCGCTCTCATTCACACACGCGCTCTTACGAACACACACTCACACACTCTCACATTCACACTTACTCACTCGCACACTCCCTTTGTCCTTCTCACCTACTGCACATTCTATCACTCAGGTCCTCATGCTGTGCCGCTCAGGGCAGCAGGGCCAAAGGGTTAAACTGATTTTGTAACCACTCATTAGCAGAGGGTCACTGTTTATTTTTAAACTGAGACCTCACAGAGCAGTTCGGAACATTCACACACTCAAACACACACGCATATCTGCAGGCCTTGTAACTAGCACCCAGCAGAATCACCTCTCAAGTGCTGTGAGAGTGCTGTCATTTCGGGTGGAAACTGCCACACCACCCTGTACCACTTGGCCCATTTTCTTTTGGACAAGACAAATGATAATGAGGATATTGCTAAATAAACACGCACAAACAGACCTCTGTTTGTGGAGGTAAATGGAGGTATTAGTCTCATTCTGGTCAAGTTTTCGAGGGCATGTAAAGCCGTGTGGCACGCGTATGTAGGTTGGAGGCATTGTGTGTGACTGGGCACACTGCCAGGAGTCCATGTTTGATCCCCAGGAGGATTTCTGAAGCAGCGTATCACCATTTCTTCAGTACATACGGGGGCTTAAAAGAAATGCATCAATAACATTCTTCAATCAAACCATATCAAAGTCTTCAATAATCGATGTTATTTCATCTCTACACAATACATGTATGCAATAAGGCTGGCATTCACCTAAAACATGAACAGAGAATTAAACAGCAGTTTTGTAAAGATTAAGCCCAAACCGAGGCTATATTCATTTTTTTAACCCCTTGAGCACTGAATAAATTTTCAAGGAATGAAAAAACAATCACATTATCCTGAGCTTCTGAAAACGTCTCGTGTTAGTTTTTGTTTTTTTCCTTTTTTGGCTGGGTCAGTTCCTTTGTTTTAAATGTCTGGGTCAGTCCCTTTGTTTATATATTTTTTTTTGGTCACTTCCTTTGTTTTAAAGTCTGAGTCAGTCCCTTTGTTTTTTTCTTTTTAGACTGCATCAGCCCCTTTGTTTTTTTTTTGGATTTAGTCAGTTCCTTTGTTTTCATTATGCCCCCGTCCTCCCAGGAAAGGGGGCATTATGTCGACACCATGTCCGTCGGTCGTCCGTCCGTCCGTCCGTCCGTCGTCCGTTAACTTTTCGTTTCCGTGGGATAACTACAGAACCCCTCGTCAGATTGATGCCATTTCTTAATCGCGAATTGGGAGTGGCTAGAGGAAGGCTCCTTTCGAAAACCAGCGTTGTGCGATATCTAATATGGCCGCCACAGCAGCCATCTCAATATGCCCTTGATCAACATAAAGGCGGGGGAATATGCCACGCTCTGCATTGTTCTTGTTTAAATTGGGTCAGACCCTTTGTTTTTTAGACTGGGTCAGATCCTTTGTTGCTGGGAGCTCTTTTAAACAAGTTGCCACATGATTTTTCAACAGCATCTGATTTTGAAATCTTACATCGTTGGGCAACTTTAGTTGCCTACAGAGCTGAAAAGGTTTAAGAGATCATGCTTTATATAATTCAATTTAACCCTGGACTAACTTTCATTGTTGTGAAACATGAACAAGAAAAATAACATTTTTTTTTTTTTTTTTGAGGCAGCTCCATATAGTCTCTGTTGCAGGACATAACACCAGGTGCACAGGGAACATTTCAATCCCAGATTAACATAATAAATGTGTATATTTTTGCCACAGGGCAAAATGAGGTGAAGAAACCTCTATCAGAAATCTGCAAGTGAAATGAGGAGCAGGGTGGAGACATGCTGCCACTCAAAAGCACAGCCCAGTACCAGGGGTAAATTTATATTACAAAGGGTCTGACCCAGTAACAAAGGAACTGACCAAGTCAAAAAAAAAAAGGAACTGACCTAATCTACCGAACAAAGGGTCTGACCCAGTCTAAAAAACAAAGGAACTGACCCAGTCTAAAAAAGAAAGGAACTGACATAATCTGAAAAACAAAGGGTCTGACCCAGTCAATAAAACAAAGGAACTGACCAAATCTAAAAAAAAGAAGCTAAAAACAAACAAACAAAAAAAAACAAACAAAAGGGACTGACCCAGAGATTTAAAACAAAGAAACGATCCCAGCCATAAAAAAAATGAATTAACGAAGGGACTGGCCCAGTCAATAAAATAAAATTGCAGACCCAGTTAATGAAACGAAAGGACAGACCCAGCCAATTGAATAGAAAAAAAAAAAGACTGGTCTGATCTAAAAAAAACTTAAACTCTAGTCACACTAGAGGCGGAATGCCATCAGAATGATCAGAATGAAAATTCTTTGTATATTCCTGGATATTCAAAGTGCGTTCTAAAAATTCTGACTGCATTCTGAGTGCATTCCAAATATTCGGGCCCATTTTTGTGCCTGGCCCGAATGTTTTGCTCATGCTCAAAACTTTCCAGGTGCATTCGAAGTGGAGAAATATCGAACGGCATTTGAAGTGTATTCTAACTGAGCTCCGACTGCATTATACATATTTTTACAGCATTTCAACAGAATTGAAAAGATTCTGATTGCATTCGAGGGAGAATCGAAACGGCAAGCCACGTCAAATCCTGCCAGAATGTCCTGAATGCACCTCGAATAAGCCAGAACGCACCTCGAATGCATTTCGATTGCTGCAGGAATCTATTTCGATATTAAAACAATTCAGCTGGGATGTACTTCAAATGCCGTTGGAATCTTTCGATTGCCACTGGAATCAGTGGCAGCTGGTGAACTGGCTTAAAAATAACGATTGGTCATGACCTGTTTTCAATCATTCATTTAAATTACCATCACAGAAACTCAGAAAACTTTCAGCATTATCAGGTGTGGCCAGTTTTCATTAATGACGCGTACCTGTAAATATTCCTACTGTGTTCCAACTACATTCAAGTTGCATTTGAGAGCTAATACACCCAGAATGTGCAAGAATAATTTGAGGCGGGTTCGAAGCGCATTCTAAGTATTCACACGGGATTCTTTCAAAGCTGTAAGAATTTTGGTCAATTTGAAATTCCTGCCCAAATGTTGTGCGAATTCTTCATTCCGACTGGTTCTGCTCGATTCCTGCTGATTTTGAACAAGTGTGACTGGGGCATAAGCTACTGACCCAGTCAGTAAAACAAAGTGACTTACTCAGTCAATAAAAAAAAATTATGAAACGGGTGCTTCCCATCCTCTAACGTGATTCGCTGAGCCGCGTTCCATGCAGGTATAAAATCAGTGTAACCCACTGTATTCTGAGGCAGACCGCAGCACAAAATATCCCTACGCGATTGGCTGAGCAACCATCTACTCTGCGTTCAACTGACTCGTTAGGTTACATTTGTTTTAAGACTTTTAGTTCGCTATTTCAGTGTTAGCGAAGTTTAGCCTTTTAACCCACTAACCAGTTGGCTATCTACCAAGCCAGTTATAGCATTATAGAGTTCAATGTCACTTTAGCTTGCTAGTTACCTTGCTAACTAGCTCGCTATTTCAGTATTAGCGATAAATTGCTGATGATTTTTCTTGTGTGTTTATTTTATGGGCTATGTGTAGGGTAACCACATCCATTGTAGTGAATGCTCGCTAGTTGACAAGCTGGCTAGCAAACTAATGCACAATTGAACACATTTTCCTGGACACCGGCAAGTGTAGCAAGTGTAAAAGTCAATCTTGTTCCCTACTCTCGCTGCTGGTCGAAATGATATGGACGTTCGGCGCGAGTTGAGAACAAGGAAACTCGAAAACCGAAATGAACTTAAAATTATTAACGGGGCCTTTGGGAGACTGAAGGCGACATTCCAAATAGCCTGCTTTCATAGTATTTCTACATTAACGAGACCAAATGGCCTGATGTGACATGATAATGGCGCTAGATGAAAAAATAATCGTGTCTTCTGTGTTGCTTGCGAACTATTCGGTCCAGTTCATCTTGCTTGGTGGAAGAACTAATAGTTCTCATCTCAAACTCACAATAAGTCAATTGATGAGCACAAACGAATAGATTGCTCTCTGTTCCCTTATCCATCCTATTCGTTCGTGCTCGTCAATCGCCTTATTGTGACTTTCAAGATGGAGGCGACTGGAAACTACCTCAAGGTTACGCTTGCATAAACAGTCTTTTTTAATACACTACCTGTGCATTTTCAAAGTTCTCAGTGCCTCGTTTTAAATGTCAGGGCCCTCAGAATTCTAGGGATCAAGTGTGGAGCTACCGTGAGCCTCGTTAATGATGAAAAAAATAGCGATTTCTTTGCATGGCAACATTATTCCCGATTCACTACCATTGTAAGCCTGTTGGGAACTTCGGATAAAAAGCCATTTATTTTGAAATGTTGCGTGCATACGGAGGTGGGGTATTCGACAAAGGTTAGCACTCATCATGTTTCAATACACCCCAAGTCAATCTCAGACCGGAATTCTCCTTTAAGCCCACGTCTGTCAGCACTGAAGTTAGCCATAAGAGTTTACAAACTTTAGCGAACGTTAGCTAACATAGCGACGTAAATGATAACTTTAAATTAATCTCCAGAGAAGTGACAAGATGTGGCCTTAAACACGATGTTGACTTAGCTTGGAACAAATGTAGACAGACATCCTAGTTGACCTTTGTTAACTACGTTAAGCCAATAGCTTGGTCTTCCGCAAAGCTTTAAGCTGCTTTCACACCAGACGTTACACTAGTTTTTTACACGACTGATCATAATCAAAGTCAATGCAAACGCGCATATTTGCGTCTTTGCATTGATTTTGTACGTATTCTATCGTGCGAAAGATTTGTCTCGCGTCCAGTGTGAAAGCAACTTTATCCAGAGGAGACACTTCTCTCAGTTATGATGTGGCTTTGACAAGGGAATAAAATACACCCTATCGCCCAGCCTCTCGGGATACCTCATATCGGAGTTAAATTTACCCCAAGCACTGCTTTCGGCCATTTTTTTCTAATTTATAAACATTTTAAAACCCCAATAAAGTGAACGATTTGGATTTTCCACAATGCACTTCAATGGAAGTTCAGGCTCAGAATGTCTGAGTAGCTGGGGAGAGAGCACGCACTGTGATTGGCTCATTGCATTTAAGGGCCAGGCTTAGCCATAGGTCAATTTATGAATACATTAGAGGAGATGGTACAGAAGGATTTTTTTTTTTCTTTTACAGAAAACTCCTCCTTACATTCACAGACTGAGGAACGTCTGAGAAAAATACTTCAACACATTTAAAGTAAAGTCCCAAGAATTCAGAGAAATATCTTGATATTACCTCTTGGGCTGCACAGATTAGGCCTCTAAGCTATTGGTTTAATATAAAACTTTGCCCAGTGTGGGCACAAATTCAAGGGTATATCCTCAAGATACATGACCTTTCTTACATTTCTTATTGTTTTACATCAAAAAGCATAGTCATTTACTGTCAATCCCATTCTTAATCACTCAGGAAAGATATGGGAGGGGGTCCTAAAATATATGGGATGTCCATATGGGATTTCTCTTTCACCAGAGACACCCATCACGTCTAATAATGCTTTACCATCGGCTTTAAGACAGCATTCCTTCCTAGAATGGTCACTGAAGAGTATAGAAAAGATCTGTATCAAGGGGACACCTTAATGACTTTTAAGGACCTTAGTGAGAATTATCAGATCTCAGCCTCCCACTTTTTCAGATTCTTACAGACCCGACATTTTATACAGACCAAGCAGGGAGGTTCCTTAAATAGGCCGAAGTACTCTCCATTGGAGTCTTTGTTACTTAAATATGACTTGAATAAGCATATATCGCAAATTTATAACTTGTCATTAAAATACTCCAAGACTAACCCAATTATTAACAGAGAAACGGGAAAGGGATTTGGAGATTCAGATTACAGAAGAACAGTGGAACAAAATCAATGAGCACTCA
Source organism: Gymnothorax reevesii (assembly GCA_029721435.1). Classification (NCBI taxonomy): domain Eukaryota; kingdom Metazoa; phylum Chordata; class Actinopteri; order Anguilliformes; family Muraenidae; genus Gymnothorax; species Gymnothorax reevesii. The sequence goes on from CM056587.1 coordinate 36,142,268, forward strand.
CAAAGAAGCTGTATTAGCACTATTGATAGACTTTGCAATTATAAATTCATATATCGTGCTTTCCTTACACCTGAGAGACTAAGCAGTTTTAAAACTGGTACGTCACCTCTCTGTCCTCGTTGAACAAGTAAATTGGACTTGGGCACGTTCAAATATATGGTGTGGTCCTGCTCTAAGATAAATCGGTGGTGGCTGGATATTGAGAAAATCCTTGATAGAGTCCTATCACAAAAATATCTTTGTCCTCTGCGGCCATAATATCGGGGGCTCTGAGTGATCTGAACCTTCCTTCCCAATGGTTGAGGGGCCTTACTATTACAGCTGCTAAAAGATGCATAACTTCTCAGTGAATTCACAAAGACCCTCCATGTATTACTCAGTGGACTAATGAGATCAATTCCTGTATTCCCTCGGAGAAAATAACGTATGACTTAAGAGGTAAATCTGATGTATTCCATAAGATTTGGAACCCATGGATAACCCATATGGAAATTAATTAATTTGTAGCAACTGAAGGTTAGCCTGTTTACCTATGTATTTTTTTTTTCCATTTATTGCCTACTTTTGAATTCTCATTTTAAGAGGTGTGAGGAGAGACAAAATTCATTCATAGTTGTGAGAGGGGAGAGATGTTTACGTATATATTTTTCTTAAATACGAGATGTAACCTTATAGGTTGTTTTTTTCTTATTTTTTTGTATTTTTAATATGGAAAATGAATAAACAATTTGCAAAAAACAAAAAAACAAAACAAAAAAATAAAACACATTAACATACCCATTACGTACAGCAATCACTGGTCATTGCAAGAAATGTAACAAGATCCCAACAACAAATGGCATCAACTTATCTAATGAAGTGAAGCTTATTTCTATGATGTTCTGTCGAGTAAACGGCCAGGGCTTAGTAGCACAATCTGTACTGAGTACTTCAGAATGTAGGGTTCCACTGTCAGCGAAGAGAGTCCACATCTCACCGTGATTACGGAGGAATTATGCGTGCAGTTAAGTAAGAGAAGCAAGTTCACTTAAGTACAATGCCAATGTACAAAGATTACACACAATATCAAGCGGAATACCACTTCAACTTCAGGGGGATTTTCCTCACAAAACCAGATTCTATTTGCTGAACCTGCTGACAGCTCCTCGACAGCTCCTGTAGCGCACTGTGGCTACGTGCAACAACCGCTGACAACTAACATACTGTTCTGGATTGCTGCCATAATTACATGTTTATGTAATTGCTGTTTTCTGGGACTTAATGTAAGGGCTGCGATATTTGATGAGTAAGATTACATACGATTACTGCCTGAAGCTGCTGTAATCAGAGCACGAGCAGAACTAACTCAAGACTAATGAGTAAAAGCAGTCTTTAGGCCCGTGTTCAAATACAGAGATCGAAGGAAATAAAACAAGGGCAGCCAAACAAGAGCACGTCCTCCTACTGAAGTCAGAAAGTAAGAAATATTAATCACATCCACTTACTATAATACTCTTAATCAGGATGCTGACAAAAAAAATACAGTGATGTTTGTTGCTTAAAATTGTGTCACTGTCCGAAAACTTACTTAGTTTTGTGGATATTCAATATTGCAATATTCATGGAGTCAAGGTGATTTAATGTCAGTTTTTTTTCCCTTAGATTACCCCTTAGGGCGCTGAAAAAATTTTTCAAAAAATTATAAATTAAATTATCTTGCGCTGTTGAAAACCTATCACTGAAACTCACTCAGTTCATGGTAGTTTTAAAAGATATAGAAAATGTTTGCCCTTACATGCAAATATGGTGTGATCTAATCATATTGGATTTGAATAATTTTCAGGTTGTCTCATCAGTTACTATCGGTAGTCTTCAACAACAAAAGTAGTATTTCATAAAACTGTAATAAAGCAAAAAAAGATATATTGGGTTTACTCCAAAATGTTAATGTCACACAATTCAACACAACTGTGAAATGTAACTTCTAAGATTCTACGTCCAGTTAGTGAATCAAGTTTCCTAGAAGTTTCTTAGCGCAGTTTTGTTGGACTAATGGACATAACATTATAAAATAAACAGAACATTTTACTTCATTGAGTCCACAATCTCACTCACCCTGTGGACTGGTCTTAAGGGCTGAGCGAATTCGTCGCTCCACAGTCCTGACGATCACGCTCGTGTCCATGGAAGTTTACATTCCGAATCACGATAAGATGGCTCTTAAGCCTGCTAGCGCTTACACTCCTCCTCACTGTAGTCTATAAATACAGCTGTTCAACTGCATATGGTCATTTCTAGCAAGCAAGCTCTTGAATAATTTTGAGACCATAAGTGTCCTGCTGACAATTTGGCCATTTAAAATAGAGGCAGGACTTTCTATTGGGTATTCAAATGATGTCCTGACAGGCCGGGCTTGAAATCAGCCTGAGATGCCAGTAAAACGCCTCCAGACTTCCAGAGCATAGCGCCTTCAACTGTCGTGCTAAAGAGCTTAACAGGGATGAAGCAGAGACACGTAGCCTGCTGGCTGTCTGACTGTGGTGAGGTGGCAGAGTGCAGGAAAACTTCGATTCAGAACAGATGATTGCACAGATACTGAATCATGCACATATTTTCTCAGAGAAAACCCTTCAAACATTCCTACCAAACTAAGGCAAAATGAAAATTAAAAAGCACTGCTGGACACTGAGTTGGCAGACAGGAATTCAACCATCAAAAACTATGTCCAGTCCACAGGAGTAGAATTCATAAAAGGGGCAGCATCTACACCAATCAAGGACAAGTGATTCTAACTGATGTCCAATCACCAGCCCCATTTTCAGGTACAGCCTTGCTGCCACATCCAGATATTCATTATACAATAGGAATCCCCCTCCCCCCCTCGACCTTTTTCCCTCAAACCCTTTACCAGTTGTGTGCCTGCGAACTAACACATTCCTCTCCAAATTAAAGTGGAAGATAAATTTTGTTCTGAATTGAACTACAAAAGAAACAGCTGTCACTTTGGTGTTATAAAATATCTTTTTTGGTGATTGTATTAAAAAAAGTTCAACATCTAAATTGAAACTCATGAAATCTGCCATTTTCGCACTAACACTGAAGACCGCTTTCCCAAGAGTGTTCAAACCCTCAACAGCAAAATACACTGTCATTTTACTGATCTGTGAGGAATCTTATCCACTAATACAACAAATTATCCACTAAATAATCAAAGAAACATAATTATGGGCCACCAAGGGCTAGTCGTCATGTCAGTCGGAGGAATCGCATGCCACGGCATTGAGTAGATGGGAGCTGGTCAGTTGGCTAAACCGTTTGGCTGTGTTCGGGGTGGGGAAAGTGGTGGGGAAAAAAAAAAAGAAATGAACGTGACCCTGTTGTTTTTAAACCTGTGTGAAAACAACTCTTGGTGGAAACAGCAGGAATAATTTGACGTGGCACATATAAACAGCTGATAGTGAAATGTGTTCAAAATATTTATCTATTATCTATTTTGGAAAGTTAGGGGCCAGCTAAAATGTGCATCCACTGTACTAGTATCCAGCAAGAAGCAGACAGTAGGAAGGAGACCCTTTTAAAAGGGCTTCAATAGAGATACATAGTCACATCTAAGGATGGGTATACACTACCTGACAAAAGTATTAGGACGATCCTCATTCTCACTCAACCTTTGATATACGAGCTATATTACACGTGAGCGTTGTAGGAATTTAATGGTGTCCTAAAATGTACATGTAAACATCACAGAACATTATTTGAACATTTGGGGATGCTACAGATATACAAATTGGCATATTTTTTCTCTGCATAAAAAACTCTCACTTTGGGTCTGTAATAAATAAGAGATATTATAATAAATAGTGCTTGCAAGATGGTAATCTTCAAATTAACAAGTTTGGAATTGTGTCTTTGTTATAATGGAAGACCACGGCTACTATTAGTTCAATCAACATGATCAGGTGTGGCACATGGGGTGATTTTGATTCTCTATAAAAGGAGGGTCAAGACTTAGAATAATTCAGTTTGGTGTATCCAAAATGGGGTCTGTATTTTTATTTGAATAAACAACTATTTCCAAATATGATACATTCACTATTTTCAACTGCACTGTAAGAAAATCACACACATAAATAGTGACGTCCTAATACTTTTGACAGGTAGTGTAGATAGGGAAGTATGTATGGTTTTCCTGAAAGAGGAAATAAGAAGGGATAAATATCAGGGTGCAGCACCTTTCTAATTCTAATCAAAAGCAAACCTGAATTTATTAATCTTTTGCTCAGGGTGCCAGGTAGATCGTGAGACGTGTCATTTTTCCACTACAAGGTCAGTTGCAGCTGCTGGGATAGCTCAGTCGGTTAATTGCGATGCAGAAATGACTGCGGGTTCGATGCCCGGTCGTACCAACCAACAGTGGTCGGCAGCTTTTTCAGAACAGCGCACGATTAACAAAAGCGCTGAGAGAATGCAAATTGAGAAAGGATTGCTGGGAAGGGAAATTAAAAATGATTGCCTTGTTCCTTGCTCAAACGCATCCTGTTGGACAGCCGGGCGATTGTCAGTCAGATTCTAAGCTTGCTCATGTTCGGGTATCCTCCGCCCTCATTCTGAATTTACGATAGTTTCGACCAATGAGTGTAAAGATGCAGGGGCTGACCGGCGCGTGCTTCGGAGGAGAGCTGCGAACTGCCTCTCTCTCCTGAGCTGGCAACAGGGGGTTGCATATGAGCATGTCTTGTACGTAGTTCTCGGATTGGGCATTCCAGATTAAGGGGGGATTGGAGATACCAAGTTAGAAAAATAAATAAACAAACAAAAGGTCGATTGCAAATGGCCATGATGTAAATTACATTTAACTACAGTCAAGAAGAACCAGTGTAGTTATTTGGGAATAAAAAGCAAAATCTCAAAATTGATGGAGCCTTAAAAATAGCGAGGAGTACTTTTTCATGAATTTCTCTATATGTCTATGACTGAAATTAATCAGAATTGGTACGAAGCCAGAGTAGCGTGGTCACCTCACTACTTGATACAGCTCAGTCCTGAGAGCCTCGTGTGAGCTGCACAGCTGTGTGTCTCAGCAGGCTAACTGCAGTCTGAATCCTCCTGTAACACACCTGAGCACAAGGCCAGCTGCACCATGGGAGGCTGCCAACTCAGCCAATGAGATCAGTAGCTGCTATCGCTCTCATGAGCACCGAGGTGCATTTCGGAGAAGAGAAACCAATTAAGCCACAGCACCCTCCTCCGCCTTGACAATAAAACCTAGAGTTTTGGTTAAGAAATAAAATGACAAATATGCCATTGCTGGAAACACAGGATGGGACAGATTACGGAGTGATTCACTCATACTTCATGAGACCCAGAGCTAAGGGAATAGAGATCACTCAGTATTATATTGCACTCACATGGATAATGGTAGCGAGCAAATTGGAAGTCATTATAACAGATGACTGCACAGTGGTGAAATCTAATTTGAACGGAAAAAAAATATTTTGACTGGCAATGGTAAGAACAACCTATAATTAAAGTTAAAGAAATTTAACTACAAACCATGACATTCAACGGAATTTAAAAACAGTATGTGACAACACAAGACAAAATGGTCAAGGAAAATATTTAACAGTTATTCCCCAGTGTAGACTAAGAGCTACATCCTTCTATCCATGCTGAAAATGGATAGCATTAACAGATGATAATGGAGTAACATCAGGGCAGCAGTGTACAGTTTATTGCTGTTGTACGAAACAGATTTTTTTCCTCCCAGTGCCATCTCAATATTCCCATCAGCCAGGAAGCATCTACCATGATCCGAGCGAATTCTGCATTCCACCGGCCCAGATACGGGTTCCATAGAGAGTTACAGGGCCAGACATAACTGCAATACAGACCCTATAAATACAGGCCCCACAGGGTCGACGCTCACCCATTGTGCACACAGGGGCAAATATATCCCATCCAACAGCAATTAAATATTTTCTAACAATGCTTTTCACACATTCAGGGAACAAACTCTCCCTCCCTCGCCGTCAAAGCCTGCAGAAATCCCTGGCCCACTTCTGCAAGCACTGCACCTGAAAAAGGACAGGCTCAAATATATCCAAAATATCCACCCAGCACTCAAAAGCAGAATCTCACACTGATAGGCTGCAGATTCACAGTGTAGTTCACCCTCCAAACACACCGATACCTTTTAGCCAGCAAACAAAGGTGTACATGAGTCTTTAAACAATCAGCTTTCAACAAGACCCATTTGCATCACCAAACCAAAATTTACAAAGCAATTTTTAAAACTAATTATTCATGCAACTAGTACCGGAAAATCTTGCTTGAACTCTAAAATATTCCGGAAGCAAACTTAGTTTCTTTCAACACAGTTAAACAGTTCTAAACACCGTGAATCATTTATGTTTTAATCACACATATTCCTTACCTTTAAAAACGTGGTGCTGACGTGTGTGTGTGTGTTTTTTAATTCCGAGGCAGCCAATGTTATAACAAAAACTCCCATCTGCTTGGTGCCAATGATTTGTACCTACTTGAGGTTATTTTGCCAAAATTGCAAGTTGTCACCAACAACATAAATAGTGCATATTACAGAGGTCTGGGGGTTTAGAAAAGTCTTTGTAACTTAGCCTAATTAACTGCCATCAGATTCAGTGCATTTCTTTGAGATGAACTCAGCAGCGAGACAGTATATAATAATATACATGGGTGCTGTGAAGGAATTAATCAAGTGTGCTTTTGTGCGTATGATATTTGTACATAAAACACCATTTTTCAATTGCTGATTCGAAAAGTTATTTTTCGGAGTTGTTCCATGTTCAAATTGCAGTGGCACCGGGCATAAGCTAGTTTAATGATATTTGCAGTCCTGAACTTAAATGGAGATTCGCAGAGATGTGAGCACTCTGCAGATAGGTCAAATGAAATTGCGCAGGATGCGAGAATTCCAAGTGCCGTCTTTTCGCTTGAAGTGAGTATGCTGGCCTTCCCCTGGGGGGGGGGGGGGGGGGGCTGGTAGCTGGTAGCTTCCCTTGGGAGAAGATGCGCCATCAGAGAGCGTGACCTCCTCCGTTGGAAGTGTGCCAAGAAGAGAGAGTAAACAGGGTGCGGTCCCTTGTTCTAAAAGTTCTGTTGACTGTTTCATTGCTTTCGGACTCATTCTATTGGGAAACGTAAAGGAAGCGGGTGGTACTGTATAGGATGTTTCCGTTTCCTGTTGACTGCATGGGAAATGTAGTTCTGTGGTCCCTTACAACATGTTCATTTTGAATAATGAAAGGCACAGTGCTGATTCTACAATGCGAAAGCAGTTACAGGAGCACAGGTAAAAAATAGAAAATAGAACAGGAATATAGGACCGGGACACTAGAGGGCCATAAGAGTTTCTGATGCGTCTTTAAAATACTTTCAGCCCCCAGCCCAGTCAATCCACAACATAAGTACTAAGCAGCAGATCCAGAGGGCCGCACTTTCTTTCATAACATTATCAAAGCAAACATGCAAGTAAGGTTTAGTCAGTTGCCACAGCAATAGAAAATGCAGCATTTGTATGTAGTTTAGAAGCTAGAGACCTCACTGAGCAGAATCAAAGCCTAGAATTCAAAAAGACATAGAATTTTTATCTTGAAAAAGTCTTTTTAGTGCTAATAGTAAAAGTGAGAGCTCATTCCCCTTCTTAGCAAAACCTTGAAGAAACAAATAACAATGAAAGAGAGGCAATGGGGAATGTAATGAAATTCAAAAGCTGCGACAGAATAAAATCATGTCAAGGTAATCTCAGAGTTCTCTCTCCCAGCGTGCTTGTCACAGAAACACAAAGACTTTTTAAGTTGGGTCAGCATTATAAGAATATCAAAATATAAGCTTGTCAGTGACCTTGAAAGACCCCCAACAAACACGCTTGGACGGACAAACAGGCAGTTGGGCAGATGGATGGACAGACGGACAGTTCCTAAATCAACTGTCCCTCGGTCTATCCGTCAGGTGGCGCGAGACTGAAAAGCAACTTTGAAAGGCACCGCGAGTTGGTCAGGATATATTCTCCCGGAATGGCACAGAGGTCAAGACCCCGCAAGTCAAAGGTCAAATGAAATAGCCTGGGAAGGTCATCGGTCAACTTTCATAGATGCATTTGTTTTCTTAATCTGAACATAGCAGGTTTTGAAGAGTACCATTAAAAGATCAGATCATTTTTCAAAAATTTCAAAATGGCAGAAAAAGGCCAAGATCATAGGAAAAAGGTCAAAGGTCACAGGCCAACAAAACATTCAAAAGACGCAACTAGAGGATACGGCCAACCTACACAAGCAATTTTGAAAGGCCACTGCTGACAGTATTGGATGTATGCTCTGGAAATGAAAAACAATGGTAGAGGAGATCACTGAAAGGTCAAAGGTCAGAGGACATAAAAAGGTAATAAACATGAAACGGACCAAGTCAGAGTAAAATGGTTAGTCTGCTGTATATAATTTCAGAGTAATGGATCCGGACAGACAAGAAGACGCACTGACAGACATGGCCTAAATCGACCTACCCTTTGGGTGGCGAGGCACTAATAATTAAAGCTGTATTAAGATAGACAACTGCAGGAGAAGACATAGATTCTTATTATGTGGATGATGACATCATGCCTAACTTTCAAGGTAATGAATCACAGTACAGAGAGGCCAAAGGACAATATCCCTGGCATGTGATCTGCAATTACTGAAATGTCAAAAGCATCTTGATAATGACTTGGGTGATTTTAAAACCTGGGGTTTCTCATTATTAGTGCTAGCCCTTTTTGAAGAAAGCTCACAAATATGTGATTAGGCTGCTATAAGCTGAACACTCATACAGATGCAACAATCAGTAATGCTGAATGGAATCAGATTAGTCTAGAACAATGACTGGGAATTCTGAAAAAAAAAAAAAAATCCAGAAAGCCTGCACTACAGGAGTTTCATTGAGAAAAGCAAATGGTGGTCAAGGAAAAATGGGGGACATAGAGAATTTAAGAGTGAGTTTGTCCTGTACATTAATGCACAGACATTAAAGAGGCAGCTTGATTACTGTACCTCTTGCACGAGGACTTGCTGTAAAATTTCCCAACAGCAATGGACTGATGTGAGCACAGGGGTAACTGGAGACAGCGGCTGATGCAGCAACAACAAGCCATAAAACAACATGCTATAATATACACATAAACAAATAACTACACTAAATAGCATAAACCACAAAAGAAATCTAAATTAACATGCAAACAAACATACACACTCTCTCTCACTCACTCACTCACTCACTCACACACACACACACACACACACACACACACACACACACACACACACACTCACACACTCACACAAACACACAATACTTTTCCTCCAGTGCTCATAAGAGAAGCATAGTACATAATACCAGGATCTGAAGGCTTTCAGAGTCCACCTAACAGTAGCTTTATCCAAACTCCATCCCGTGGGATGGTCAAACATTCACAGCGAGCTCGGTACGCCGTAAAAGGCTGTCTATTTGAGGTGCATCAGGTGAGTACGGTCACTACAGCAGAGCCTCTGAGCACAGCTGCAGCCACACAAGGATCTGCAAGCAGCCGTCTGAAATTTTCGGCTCATAATGTATCTGACCTACAAAAGGCCAGGTTGGAAGAGTGACTGGGGTAGAGTTTATCTAAAACTTAGACACCAAACCAGAGACTGTTAATTATGTGACATAAAAGTTAGTTTGGGTAGGCCTCGTAAAAACAGACACAACACAAAAAAAAACAAAAACAATATCCGTCCAGCTATGAGGCTTACTGCACAGCCAACAGCCAACGTACTGAAGTAAGACAGAGAAAGCTCATTGCTGACTGCCCTGAAACTGCAGCAGCACTGACACCGCAGACACAATGATATACACTAATAGAGTAGCAGCACAAATGAAGCAGCAAAACTGATACACACCGATACAGCCGCAACACTGAAGCAAACTGATACAGCAGCAACACTGATACACACTGATACAGCAGCAGCACTGATACACACTGATACAGCAGCAGCACTGATACACACTGATACAGCAGCAGTGATACACACTGATACAGCAGCAGCACTGATACACACTGATACAGCAGCAGTGATACACACTGATACAGCAGCAGCACTGATACACACTGACACAGCAGCAGCAGTGATACACACTGATACAGCAGCAACACTGATACACACTGATACAGCAGCAGCAGTGATACACACTAATACAGCAGCAACACTGATACACCCTGATACAGCAACAGCACTGATACACACTGATACAGCAGCAGCACTGATACACACTGATACAGCAGCAGTGATACACACTGATACACACTGATACAGCAGCAACACTGATACACACTGATACAGCAGCAACACTGATACACACTGATACAGCAGCAACACTGATACACACTGATACAGCAGCAGCAGTGATACACACTGATACAGCAGCAACACTGATACACACTGATACAGCAGCAGCAGTGATACACACTGATACAGCAGCAGCAGTGATACACACTGATACAGCAGCAACACTGACACACACTGATACAGCAGCAACACTGATACACACTGATACAGCAGCAACACTGATACACACTGATACAGCAGCAGCAGTGATACACACTGATACAGCAGCAACACTGATACAAACTGATACAGCAGCAGCAGTGATACACACTGATACAGCAGCAACACTGACACACACTGATACAGCAGCAGTGATACACACTGATACAGCACTAACACTGACATACACTGATACAGCAGCAACACTGATACACACTGATACAGCAGCAACACTGATACACACTGATACAGCAGCAGCAGTAATACACACTGATACAGAAGCAACACTGATACACACTGATACAGCAACAGCACTGATACACACTAATACAGCAGCAACACTGATACACCCTGATACAGCAGCAACACTGATACACACTAATACAGCAGCAGCACTGAAACACACTGATAAAGCAGCAGCAGTGATACACACTGATACAGCTGCAACACTGATACACACTGATACAGCTGCAACACTGATACACACTGATACAGCAGCAGCACTGATACACACTAATACAGCAGCAACACTGGTACAAACTGATACAGCAGCAGCACTGATACACACTGATATGGCAGCAGCACTGATACTCACTGATACAGTAGCAGCACTGAAACACACTGACACAGCAGCAGTGATACACACTGATACAGCTGCAGAACTGGAACACACTGATACAGCAGCAGCACTGAAACACACTGATACAGCAGCAACACTGATACACACTGATACAGCAGCAGCAGTGATACACACTGATACAGCACTAACACTGACACACACTGATACAGCAGCAGAACTGGAACACACTGATACAGCAGCAGCACTGAAACACACTGATACAGCAGCAACACTGATACACACTGATACAGCAGCAGCAGTGATACACACTGATACAGCACTAACACTGACACACACTGATACAGCAGCAACACTGATACACACTGATACAGCAGCAACACTAATACACACTGATACAGCAGCAACACTGATACACACTGATACAGCAGCAGCAGTGATACACACTGATACAGCACTAACACTGACACACACTGATACAGCAGCAACACTGATACACACTGATACAGCAGCAACACTGATACACACTGATACAGCAGCAACACTGATACACACTGATACAGCAGCAACACTGATACACACTGATACAGCAGCAGCAGTGATACACACTGATACAGCAGCAACACTGATACACACTGATACAGCAGCAGCAGTGATACACACTGATACAGCAGCAACACTGACACACACTGATACAGCAGCAACACTGATACACACTGATACAGCAGCAGCAGTGATACACACTGATACAGCAGCAACACTGATACACACTGATACAGCAGCAGCAGTGATACACACTGATACAGAAGCAACACTGATACACACTGATACAGCAGCAGCAGTGATACACACTGATACAGCAGCAACACTGATACACAGTGATACAGCAGCAGCAGTGATACACACTGATACAGCAGCAACACTGATACACACTGATACAGCAGCAGCAGTGATACACACTGATACAGCAGCAACACTGACACACACTGATACAGCAGCAACACTGATACACACTGATACAGCAGCAGCAGTGATACACACTGATACAGCAGCAACACTGATACACACTGATACAGCAGCAGCAGTGATACACACTGATACAGAAGCAACACTGATACACACTGATACAGCAGCAGCAGTGATACACACTGATACAGCACTAACACTGGTAGAAACTGATACAGCAGCAACACTGATACACATTGATACAGCAGCAACACTGACACACACTGATACAGCAGCAACACTGACACACACTGATACAGCAGCAGTGATACACACTGATACAGCTGCAACACTGACACACACTAATACAGCAGCAGTGATACACACTGATACAGCAACAACACTGATACACACTGATACAGCTGCAACACTGACACACACTGATACAGCAGCAGTGATACACACTGATACAGCAGCAACACTGATACACACTGATACAGCAACAACACTGATACACACTGATACAGCAGCAGCAGTGATACACACTGATACAGCACTAACAGTGGTAGAAACTGATACAACAGCAACTCTGATACACACTGATATGGCAGCAGCACTGATACACACTGATACAGCAGCAGTGATACACACTGATATAGCAGCAACACTGACACACACTGATACAGCAGCAACACTGATACACACTGATACAGCAGCAGTGATACACACTGATACACACATACACACGAATACAGCAGCAACACTGACACCCACTGATACAGCAGCAGTGATACACACTGATATAGCAGCAACACTGACACACACTGATACAGCAGCAACACTGATACACACTAATACAGCAGCAGTGATACACACTGATACACACTTGTACAGCAGCAGTGATACACACTGATACACGCTGATACAGCAGCAGTGATACACACTGATACAGCAACAGCACTGATACACACTGATACAGTAGCAGCACTGATACACACTGATACAGTAGCAACACTGAAATACACTGATGCAGCAGCAACACTGATACACACTGATACAGCAGCAACACTGATACACACTGATACAGCAACAACACTGATACACACTGATACAGCAGCAGCAGTGATACACACTGATACAGCACTAACAGTGGTAGAAACTGATACAACAGCAACTCTGATACACACTGATATGGCAGCAGCACTGATACACACTGATACAGCAGCAGTGATACACACTGATATAGCAGCAACACTGACACACACTGATACAGCAGCAACACTGATACACACTGATACAGCAGCAGTGATACACACTGATACACACATACACACGAATACAGCAGCAACACTGACACCCACTGATACAGCAGCAGTGATACACACTGATATAGCAGCAACACTGACACACACTGATACAGCAGCAACACTGATACACACTAATACAGCAGCAGTGATACACACTGATACACACTTGTACAGCAGCAGTGATACACACTGATACACGCTGATACAGCAGCAGTGATACACACTGATACAGCAACAGCACTGATACACACTGATACAGTAGCAGCACTGATACACACTGATACAGTAGCAACACTGAAATACACTGATGCAGCAGCAACACTGGTACAAACTGATACTGCAGCAACATTGATGCACACTGATACAGCAGCAGTGATACACACTAATACAGCAGCAACACTGACACACACTGATACAGCATCAGTGATACACACTAATACAGCAGCAACACTGATACACCCTGATACAGCAACAGCACTGATACACACTAATACAGCAGCAACACTGACACACACTGATACAGCAGCAGCACTGATACACACTTATACAGCAGCAGCAGTGATACACACTGATACAGCAGCAACACTGACACACACTGATACAGCAGCAGCACTGATACACACTTATACAGCAGCAACACTGATACACACTGATACAGCAGCAACAGTGATAGACCAGCAGTACCGATACAGCAGCAGCATTGGAAGAGCAGCGACACTGATACAGTGAGAACAACTGAAAAAGTAAGCAGCACAGAAACACTTTGAAGCACAGAAGTCAAGGCAATCGGCCAGGTGGTTTACAGCAATCTCTGTTTTTAGCTCCCTGAAGTAGGCTTTGCATCACCTTCGTCGGTGGGTAAGCATGTTTATTTGTTAGCAACAACACGGAAAGCGCTTTGAATGGATTTTTATCGAAGTTTTACCAGAGGTGAGTCTAAGCCCAACTCATATGTGATTTAATTTTGGGTGTGATCTGGATCAAAAACATGATCCAATTAAATTATTACACTAATTACAACTCACACTACAGGCCAAAAGTTTGGAAGTAAGATCAAATTTCTCAAAAAAAAAAAAAATCATAGTTTAATTGGTATACTTTGAAACAAAAAAACATGATTATTATATGAGGAGTCACTTATCAGAATACATTTTTATTCAAATTATCAGGCTCATATTACTAGACCCATGGTCCTAGTGCCCACCAGATGCCAACGGCAATGTCATCCACAAAAAAAGTGAATAATGCAAACTGTGATTTGTTTTTTACCTTTTCACTGAAGTTGTGACTCTTGCAAATATTCCCAACCCATAAACTAAGCCGCTCCTTTCTTTTGTTAACATTCATTCGGCAATGGTCAGGTAACATCAATGTATACAGTACCTAAAGGTAAATAGAGGAAAATGGTGCATATCAATGAAAGAAAAGTATAATCATGCAGTAAATACATCCCAAAATCCATAGATTTTACACTAGTTTTTAAGAAAGGCATTGTGAACAGAAACTTAAAGTTGCTCCCAAATTTTTGATTCGTATTGGCCTTGCTTCCAAACTTCTGACCTGTAGTGTATTTATTTATTAATTCACTTGTGTGGTGGTGCATAATAACGCTACTCGTATGCATCCCAGACATGTGGGGGACTGCTAGGCCCCGGCAGAGGTATGTGCTTTCTAAGTTCTCTTGTTCTAATCTGTGAACAGCTCTGTCATGTAATAACGGTTGAAAGTCAACAAAGTGATGCCCAAACCCAGCTCTAACAACCCCTGTCCTTTAGTCTTAGGCTGTATGCTCACATTTGCCTGATCCAGAGGTGCCACACTCCCAGCTCTCAGATGATTGGCTGAGTCAAGTGCATCCATTTCAACAGCAGCCTTCAGCATATCACCACATGAGAGTCTTTGCATTGTCCTGTTGGTGCTTTATGGAAGAAAACTGCAGCAAATTTTTTCTCCTTCAGATAACGCCAACACATGCTTTTCTTTTTTAGTGCAGAGGTGTTGAGCTCCTCCACAGCACTGAGCGCTGAGCTGTACATGTTGCCATGATGCAGAATGACTCTCTGTTTAGGTTGGTTTTGACAAGCAATCATCTGCCTGCATACGTCCAGGGACTTAACTACAGAATTCCCAGCAAACTGTGGTAAATTGCAAAGCCGAATAACAAATACAACACTTACATGTCAACCGATGCTACCTCTTCACTAAACTGCTCTAATCCATAAGCCAAAAACCTTCGCTGCACTGAACTCAGCGAGAAGATCTTCTTGTATGAAATTATGACCTTCTGTTGGCATCAGGTTCTCCTCTGGTAGGCTGTACAAATTAGACAACATTGGCAAATGTCATCACTGAAGGGACTGAGGAATCTTGAGGGAAACTGAGTCAGTAGAAGCAAAAATCATTCACAGCAAACACACCCTGACCACATGACCTCAGTACAGCCTGCTTATGAGCCAAATCAAATCCTGACGCCATGTTTGTGTATTACAGTTTAGGCAAACATTACAGACAAGATAAATGGAGCACCTGTACTTTACATGACCAAGAAGCAGGCTTCAGGGTGTGTATGGGAGGATGTGTGTGTGTGCGCGCGTGCGTTTGTGTGGGAGAGAGAGAAAAAGTGCGTACTCAAACACCAGTATGAGCGTTTTATGTACAACTATGTGTATGAACGTACAAGTGGATTGAGTGTGCAAGCATGTGCGGCTCAGCATGAGCATCATGAGCATGTGTATTTGTGTATATTTGGGGGGGGGGGGACGCGTCACCAATGCCTAGTCAGTAAGTGACAGGCAGTCTGATCCTTTCATCAAGGGATCAAACTCAAACTCTCCAGGGAAGGCATTAGCAAACACACCACCTCTGCCAAACATGCACCTCAGTGGTGTGCGGACAGGCAGCTTGATCGTCAGGTACTTTCTATTCATCGGATATGTGTGGGTTTTTACTGAGCCGACCACAGGCTGCTTCAGCACACACCAATACAGCGCTACAGTTAGCTCTCTCTCAAATGGAAATTCAAATCAACATTTACAGTTCATGACAACGCATTGCTTGCATAAGAGCAACAAAAGCAGTTATAACAAGCGCTACTTGACCCCAAAATAAGTCAAACTGAGCATTCTCTAATACTGCAGGAAAATCAGATCCCCAAATCCAAAAAGCTTCATCTATGTCTACATATGAAGGGAGTTTTGCCACGTCATGTCAATTTACAGCATACGCTTACAGAATTTAAACATGTAGTTCCATCCTCTGTCAACTGGGGGTGATAGAGCCACTATTTCAAGCAACAACTATGTGCAGAAAAATAATGAAAAATTCAAGTAATTGCCAGAGTCATCTCACTTAATCGAGAAATTACCACTTAATCAAGCACAGGAGCAGAATGACAGCACCAGTGACTTTGAATTAGACTCTTCCGAGTGTACTAGGCGCTGAATTAAACCGCCGGTAAAAAAGGAAAAGAGTTTTTCATTGAGCAGGGATGACGTTTTAGTGTAATATCAGGCAGATGTTTCAGTTTCATAAAAAAAAAAAGGCAAAAACACAAAAGAAGACTTGCAGAGGGCCACGAATGTCACACATGTAATAATTGAAAATGTCTAGAGTTCTAAAAATTGCAGTTAAATGTAATCATCTTCAAGTGCATCCGGCTCTTTCCGCAAGGATTCGTGCTTATGAGAGAGGAACATTCAATAAGGGCATTAACCTCTCTCATTATTGACAGAATACCTAAGAAATATCAAGCAGTATTTTGGATTCAGGAAAGATAAGGAAACGTGCACCCAGCTGAAAGCCATTGATCGAAGATATATGGAGACGATTCCCCTCACATGCGGTCTGTAATTTGAAGCTTACCTCTTCGCGCCGCTCAGACATTTGTAAGTTGGCAGACTGGCTTCTGTATCAGTCAATCAGGGCTGTAATATCCTGCAAGGTTTTTTGGATACAACACCAATTTATTTTTTTTTATAATAATTTGATAGTTCATTATTCTTCTTTGCAGCCATATTAATGGCGTGAATGGCTTATATGCAGTTCTTAGCTTGAGATTATGTTGGAAAGTAGGATTTGTCTGAGTTATTTTTCAATATTGCTAGTTTTTATTTTCATTTATGTACCTTTTGTTATTTTTCTGAGTGATCGTGTGTTGTTCTGATTGATTGTCATTGTCAGTGTAATCCTTGTGTTCATCCCCCCTGTCAGTCCTTGTTAACGCACTAATTCCCCTGTTCATTCGGTGAGGTAATTCTAACTTTCTTCACTCTGTTCTTGCGGCCTGTCTGCACCTGGGAGTAGTTTAGGATCAGGGCCTGGGTGTGTAGAGCAGATTAGCGTAGGTTTCCACGCCCTTTCCATTTTACTCGCCTATCCCTGTCCTGCTCTTCCTGGCTCCGCCCCTCTCTGGCTTCCTGCCACAGCTGTTCCTTATCTAGTCAGGCAATCACGTTAATTGTCTTGTGCTTAACTATCCCATTCCCCCTCTGTTCCAATTCGTTCTTCCCTTGACTCTGTCTGGTTGGTTTGTCTTAGCGCTATTTGGTTTATAATTGCTCAGTTTGACAGCATTAGTCTGTTTGTATCAGTCTGTATATTTAGTTTTGTGTTTGTAGTGAGATTAGTTTGATCACTCCTTGTATGCCCTTTGCCCTTGTGTTCCCAATCGTTTAGTTAGTTTCTGTAACCTCTCCTTCCCTATCTTTCCCCTCTACCCTTTTCCCCGTTCCCTTCCTCCCTTTAGTTTATTTTCCTCCTTTTGTACGTTGCCTTTGTGTGGACTGATTTCCTGGTTTCCCGATCTTGGCCTATATTACTCATTACGATTCTGCTTACCTGTATCTGTGTGCTGGCTTCTGTTTTTTTTTTTTTTCCTGTACTGACCATGAGTGAGGGATCGAATCCTATTTCTAATAAATGCCCAGTTGAGTTTGATCAGCATTTGGAGTTTCTGTCTGTTCCAAACAGATTATCAGTTTTGCACAAGCCAGATACATCTTTAAAACACCTCCCCCCCCCCCCCCCCCTACACTCAAGCACGCGCAAATGCATACACACAAACATAGTCACTCATACGCGCACACACACACACCCATCCAAAAACCATAATATCGAAGAGACACACACACACTCATGCATGCACATACAGGTGCACACACATATGCTTAATCAAGCCCACGCACACAGATGCACTGAAACAAAGAGCATTTGGCACCAGGCTCCATCAGCAGAAAAATGAGTGCCAATTACTTCCATCTGGCAAATAATGATCCAAATCAAGCACCAATCAGGTTAGCAGTAGTTCAACCTGCCAAGTAATGATCCACATGAAGTTGCTATCAGTGTTGCAGGTCTTGTGGCTATAACTAGATTGCCAGTTTTTGTCATACCAAGTTAATTCCACCCAACAGTGGCTTCCCAGTTAGGCCCCACCTTCTCTGCTTGATTCATTATGAAGGCTTTTATTCAAAGTGAAGCACATCAGTTATGCCTCATTCGGGCAGGCAGCATAAGCCAGGCATTGATTGACCACGATGCTGATAACATTCTAGCATCCATCCCAGAACTCGTTTGACAATTATTCAAACACGCTTATTGGCTCCTGCACTTTGGTCACTAAAGCCAGCCGCCATTTTTAATATCTACATCCCTTTCAGCAGACAAAAGAAAAAAGTCGTGTACTCACGGGGGGACGGGGGAAGCATTACACTTATTTCCAAAAAGCATTCTTTCCCAGAATGCTTTCCCACAGTGCTAAGTAACTTGGGCATTACTTGGGGACAACTGAGAAGAGGTGAGAAGTACTTACACTGTGGATCTAAGCTCATGTACACTCTCTGTTGAAAAAGAATTTGACTTGTTCTTTCATCCACAGAGAAAAAATGCTGTACAACCCCAATTCTGAAAAAGCTGGCACATTATGCCAAACACAAAATCAAAAAGATGATATCCGAAAAGTCCATTCACTGTCCACTACATTGAAAACACTACTATAATAGGCTCGAAAATACTGCAGCATTTTTGCTACATGATGCAACAGGCTCAAAAATAGTTGGCGGAGGACTAAAACTGACATGACAAGTTGCAAAACTAAGGTAATGTGAAGCACGTGATGCTTTTCAGGTGAGTTAAACAGTATTGTACCTTGTAGTATAGAAGGAGCATCCAAAAAAGGCCTACTCACTCTAGTGCAAATATGTGTGAATGCGTAAGCTTATGATTCATCAATTAGGACACAAAATTCCCCAAAATCAAATCAATAGAATTTGGGGCATTTCACCCTCTGCACTGTGTAATATCATTTAAAGACGGAAGGACTTCCGTCAAATTTCAGCACATAAATGGCAAGGCCAAAAACCACTTCTTAAGGAGCAAGCATGATCTCAAATCCCTTTGACATAGCTCTCTTAAGAGCCGTCATATGACCGCAAGTCATGACATGGGCTGAGGAGTGCTTCGTTAAACCTTTGCCGATCAATACCATTCACCACTGCATTCACAGATGCAGCAAGTTATTACTTTACTATCCTAAGCAAAAGCCATGCATCAACACTGTCCAAAAGTGCTGCCTTCTTCTCTGGGCTCGATGTCATCTGAGATGGACAGTTGCGCAGTGGAAGTATGTTTGATGGTTCATCGAGTCAGCATTTCAAGTGGCTTCAGGAAAATTTCTGCCGTGATCTCCGCCAAGAATGACAAGAAAACTCCAAGTTGTCATCAGTGTCAGGTCCAAAATCCAGCGTCTGTCATGGTTTGGGGGGGTGTCAGTGCACATGGCAGGGCCAGATTGCACATTTGAATGCAGAAAGATAAGTGTGAATTTGAGCAATATATGCTATCGTCTAGACATAGTCTGTTCCTGGGATGTCCCTGGATTTTCCCGAAAGACAACACCGAACCACAGTCTGCACAGAATACAAGAGCATGGTTGCATAAGCAGGAAGTGCCATGCTAGATTGGCCTGCCTGCAGTCCTGATCCACCTCTGATTGAGAATGTATGGCACATGATGAAGTGAAAAATATGGCAATGAAGGCCCTCTACAACTGTGCTGCTGAAGACCGGCATAATGAAGCAATGGAAGAAAATTCCACAACCTTTACTAAGCCAACTGCTATCTTTGGTACCCAAACACTTGGTGACGTTACACAGTGAAAAGCAGTCAACTTTTCATCGACTTATTACTTTGTATTTTCTCAAAAAGCAACTAATTTCACAATAGAACCAATAGTGAGTGGCTATATTCTTTTGAACAGAGGACACAGTGAATGGGCTTTTCAAATCAGTCCTTTTGAATTTTGTTTGCATTACACGGATGTACCAACTCTTTCAGAACTGGAATTGCAATTTTTCATTGAATCTGTTAGGCAACTAGGGTCCAGTCACGGGTTCAGAATTCTCTAGGTTTGAAAATTTCACATAACTCAATTAAACTTTACTTCCACAACTAATCTTACAAAACGACGCAGACCTTTAAATGACAGCTCAGCAGATAAGTAAAGCCAGTGCTTCCTATGTACAGTAGATGTGCTAATAAATCATTTAGAACTCAAATGCAGACACAGGGCAGGGCTGCAGCAGCTTTCTGACTGAGAGACAACACTATTTTCACACAGCTCCACCCAGTTGCATTCTGGGATTATGAGTTCCACCAGGCTTGACCGATACAAGCACAGCAGACCACAGAGACCAGGGCTACCAATCACTAGCTAGCCACCTCAATTTGCAGACTGAAACCCTGAAGTAAAAAGAAAAGTTTTAGAAGTAAGAAATATTTTTCTTAAAATGTTCATGCTGAGCTCCACCAAGTCAGCAATGCCCATAGACTTCCTCCAGTCACATGACCTCACAATGAATTCCACAACCTCCGCAACAACACCTTTCCTACAGTCACAAGGCCTCAGTATCATGCAGTGAGATGACTGCTGTGTAAGTGTATTCCAATCACATGACCTGCCAGTGTATTCCACACCCATTATCACAGCATCTGAGGGCACCGCTTCATGAGCATGTGCCGGCTTACTTCAGAGTAAAGGCCTTTGATCAGATGTGGGGGAGAAAAAAAAAAACATTTTATTCACCACACGAGCAGTGTATTTATAGGTTTATTAGTTACAGTATCAGTGTATTTATAGGTAACCCAGAGAAGAGCTCCTTTTCAGCAGGTGCAAGCCACCTGCCACCGAGTGTGGAAGATCAAAAAAGCAGGCCAGAGCATTATGAGCAAAGTGGAGAAAGCAGGAGAGAGAGAGAGAGAGAGAGAGAGAGAGCGAGAGGGCAGGAGTGAGGACAGAAGGGGGAAAGATTGGGAGGGACAGAGCAGGACAGAGAGCCAGGAGAAATCTCAATGAGTTCTCTAGCTGTTGAATGAGGTATGCTTTGGTAGAGTGGGCAAAATGGAAGCACAGCTCATCACCATATAGTTACAGACAAGAAGGAAGTACAGACCATCATGATGTAGCCACTGGCAGGAAGGAAGTACAGCTCAGCATCATGTAGTTGCAGTTGCTCATGCAGTCTTTGCCGTGGGTGGATGGCACTCCAAGAAGTGTCCTCCAAGGAGTCTGTTCTGAGCTGGCGACTTCGGTTCACAGTCGGACTCAGTAGACGCGAACAGATCGGCCCGATCAACTTGCCGTGACATGGCTTGAAGATTACCAAATTAGAAAACATGAGAGTTTAGTTCAGTTAGTCGTTGATTGTCTTATTGTAAGATGCAAAAGGACAAATGTGTTTATTATTTACGGCAATAATCGCCTGGCACCAGCTGCATATTGATACCATACACCATCCAGCATACCTATCCGCGAATACGTGGTTCCCGAACAGATCGCCTGCTCGCCGATATGCGGGTCCAGCCTGACTGCCTCCTGTATTGCATATACACTGGTCACTTGGACATACAGTCGAAAACAAACCCATACACAAGGGGTTAACTTGCACTCGTAGATGTAGAGACGAACTGTGTTAACTGACAATGGCTTTCCAAAGTGTTCCTGAGCCCATATGGTAATATCCTTTACAGAAATATGCCGGTCTTCAATGCAGTACTGCCTGAGGGACCGACTGTCGCGGGCATTCAGTGTTGGTTTTTGGCCTTTCCGCTTATGTGTAGAGATTTCTCTGAATTCTCTGAATCTTTTGATGATATTATGGACTGTCGATGATGAAATCCCTAAATTCCTTGCAATTGCACATTGAGAAGCATTGTTCTTAAACTGTTAGACTATTTGCTCACGCAGCTGTTCACAAAATGGTGAACCTCGCCCCATCCTTGCTTGTGAATGACTGAGACTTTCGGGGATGCTCCTTTTTATTCCTGATCATGACACTCATATGTTTCCAGTGAACCTGTTCACCTATGGAATGTTCCAAACAGGTGTTTTTTGAACATTCCTCAACTTTCCAAGTCTTTTGTTGCCCCTGTACCAACTTTTTTGGAACATGTTGCAGGCATCAAATTCAAAATGAGTGAATATTTCCAAAAAAACAATGAAGTTTCAGTTTGAACATTAATTATCTTGTCTTTGTAGTGTATTCTATTGAATATAGGTCAAAAATGATTTGCAAATCATTGCATTCTGTTTTTATTCACGTTTTACACAATGTCCCAACTTCATTGGAATTGGGGTTTGTAGTTAGAGACAGGAAGGAAGCACAGACCATCATCATGAAGTCACAGACAGGATGGAAGTACTGCCCCTCATTAAGCAACTACAGACAGGATGGAAGTACTGCCCATCATCAAGCAGCTACAGACAGGATGGAGGTACTGCCCCTCAATAAGCAGCTACAGACCGGATGGAAGCACTGCCCCTCATTATGCAGCTACAGACAGGATGGAAGTACTGCCCTTCATTAAGCAGTTACAGCCCGGATGAAGTACTGCCCCTCATTAAGCAGCAACAGACAGGAAGGAAGTACTGCCCCTCATTAAGCAGCTACAGACAGGATGGAAGCACTGCCCCTCATTAAGCAGCTACAGACAGGATGGAAGTACTGCCCCTTATTAAGCAGTTACAGACCGGATAGAAGAACTGCCCCTCATTAAGCAGCTACAGACAGGAAGGAAGTACTGCCCCTCATTAAGCAGCTACAGACAGAATGGAAGAACTGCCCCTCATTAAGAAGCTACAGACAGAATGGAAATACTGCCCTTCATTAAGAAGCTACAGACAGAAAGGAAGTACTGCCCCTCATTAAGAAGCTACAGACAGAATGGAAGTACAGCTCATCATCATGCAGCTATAGACAGGATTGAAGATAATTACGTACATTCACTGAGTCAGTGTTCACCATAGGCGGCGCTATTAAGAGGCCAGAGGAAGAAGAGGCCTCCCCAGTATTGTCACAAAAAAATCACAAAATAAAATCATGTTTTTTATTTTTAATTCTATTTTAGAAGAGGTGGGAAATACATTAAAACACATTTTAAAGATATTATTTATTTAGTTATTTTTACGTATATTGATATAGGCCTATGGAAGATGGTATTTGATAGGCTTAGACTACCTGCTCATTACGTATGCACGGCGTAGCTATAACGCAGTGTAGAAGCTATCGTTTTTGTCTCGCTAGCTAGCTATATTCAACGACAGTCCAGCAAAATGAAAAGTAAACAGTCTGATAAAATGGACATTGGACATTTTTTCAATGTCAACATCGAAGAGTCCGAGAGTCCCATGCAGGAGGACGTGAGCTGTAGCAGCACTGAAACCGATCTGGTTGCTTCCACCACCTGCCGACCTACAGGCTCCGACCACCGCCCGCAAGACACTTGCTGCCTCCCTACAGACTACGTCCGCCCTACAGACACCTGTTTCCTATCAGATTTGGGCACTACGGATAGCATTCCTGCGCAGCCGATTTTACCAGAATATCCCAAGACTTATTCATGGTTTGAGTATAGCATGCAGATAGAATCCATATTCTGTTTTGCATGCCGACAGTTTTTGTGCAGTGTTAGGGACCAGGCTTTTACTGTTAGTGGGGTCAGAGACTGGAGAAATGTTAAAAAAAAAATAGTTAAACACACAGAATCTGCTCAACACGAGCAAAGTGTGGAAAAGTGGCAGAGTTATCAACAGTCCAGACGCAGCGGGTCTGTCGTTGCGCAGATGAGCACAGCTCACAAGAAAACTGTATAAGAAAACCGGGAATATGCCACCTCTGTTGCTGAAATCATCTTGTTTCCGGCAAAGCAAGGGCTTGCTTTTAGAGGACACGATGAGACTGATGGGTCAAGCAACCATGGGAACTTTTTGGAAATGTGCAACTTTCTTGCCAAGCGAGATGCATAATTTTGTATGATGCAGCAGAAATCAGCATCTCTCACAAGTCATGACACTCAAAACGAGTTCATACAAATAGCTTCTGAAATGGTGATGAAAGAAATTATCGAAGAGATCGAGGCAAATGGTTTTTTCACTCTCATGGTTGATGAAGCTCGTAGCTTCAAATCTAAACAAATGACAGTTTGCGTTCGCTACATAAACAATCTAGAAATACAAGAGCGTTTCCTTGGATTTGTTGACTGCTCTGAGAGGACTGATGCAGAGGCAATTCGTGCATCAGTCACATTAAAAAGAGCTCCTAGGTAAACATGGAATTTCCTAACTTTCCGTGTTTGCGCAGTGTTATGATGGCGCTGCCGTTATGGCTGGAAAAGTTAACGGTGTGCAGCGGAGGATGCGCCGGGATCACCCCGGCGCTATTTACATCCACTGTATGGCGCACAAGTTAAATCTGGTGATAATTGAAGCTTGCAAAGTCAATCGAGTGGCCTCTAGTTTTTTCTGTGTCATGGAAAGCCTGTACACTTTTTTTTGGCAAACCTGGAACTCACCGTGCCTTTCTAAGGATGCAGAAGCAGCTGGGAGTGAAAGCGGACCTATCTGCTTTGAGTGACACGCGATGGGCCTGCAGATGACATAACGTCTCAGCTGAGAAAAACTCTTTCAAATCTATCATAACCACCCTTGATGAGTTTTCTGTGCCCCCATAGTGCAGATTTACAGAGGCTTCAGGTCTGCTTCATAGAGTGGGAAAACTAGAATCCTGTGTGTGTTTGGTTATGTTCTCCCATGTCCTGCGCATCATCCATGTCACATCACAGGCCCTTCAGAAAACAGATACCACACTTGCTCAAGCTTCCAGTGTTCTACAGACCAGCATCCAAGGGCTTCAGGAAATGAGAAAAAACTGGGAGGAGATGTGGAGGGAGATACTGACTTTTTGTGAGTGTAGTGACAATTCTGTCACAGAACAGGAGCCCCAACACAAGCGCCCTGCTCACGACAGCCACGTTATCTTCTGCACCTGTGGAGAGCACGCTGGGGCAGAGGGAGCTTTGCACCTCTAGTTCAGAGAGCCCCAAGGAGAGATGGGCAAAACATCTCTTCTATCCTGTCATCGACACACTTGTTGGAGCCTGCAACGAACGCTTCTCAGAGGCAGCAATGCAAATTGCAAAATGTGTAGATGCTGTGTTAAACGGTGATGTTGATGGTGCTTCAGGACTGATGAAACAATATGCTTCCACTCTCTCCACCATCACTGATCTTGCCCATGCCGAAATGGTCATGGTGAAAATGAGTTTGGGTGGTGTAACTTCGGAAAATGTAAAAAGCTGCAGCCTTGACTAGATTTTACCCAAACTTCAACAAAGTGCTTAAATTCGCACTTCCAGTTGGGACGGCGACATGTGAGCGCACATTCAGCGATGCGCCGGGTCCACAACTGGATGAGGACAACTATTGCCCAGCAGAGACTGTCCTCTCTGTCGCTTCTGTACATCGAGAGCGACATAACAAAGAGGATTAAACCCGAGGAAATCGTTGAGAAATATGACACAAAGGCCCCGCAGTGGAAGCTGCTTCTTTAAGGAAAGAAAATGTATTAATTAATTATGGGCTACAAAAGCAAAAAAGATTTGAGGAATTGAATGGAATTGATATGCTGTGACATCTCAATTTGATGAACGCAAGCAATAATAATATGCATCTGCCTATGAGTAAAGACTTTTTTTTCCCCCTGTAGCTTCCCCATACCTCCTGCTCTAGCGCCGCCTATGGTGTTCACTGCTGCTGTTGACACTGGAGAGCCAGATGTCAGCCACCACAGGCAATGATGTGGCAAAAACCAAAAGAAAAGCCCCAAGACTTGCACCTTGCTGAGCGACAAAGCAGCTTTTACCAGACCAGTCCTGACAGGACGGGACAGGCCCGAGCAGAGGCGTAATTCCCTCAGAATCAGGATCTCCCTGCTTGATTGTCAGTCTCTTTATTGTCAAAATGTAGCCATTTGCTTTGCTACGTTTTCACCAGCCAAGAATCGTCACCTCCATCCCTTATCCCTCGCACGAATGTCAAAAAGTTTGTCAAGGTTTGCTATGCGCAGAGAAACACAACTAGAATGACAGCCAAGATGACGCTGGACTCTCACCTTAGGCTGATATTTCTGGCATAGCCTCTAGAGGTGTCAGAATTCCTCTTCCAGCCTGCGTGATGTCCATGCTGAAGGGAGCAAACCACACCCCGCGCACACTTTAAAACCCGGCCGTCTCCAGCCACATGGGAATCGGCGCATCACTCCCACCATGTGGGCACACTTCCGGCAAAGTCCGCCAAGTCGATAGGATTCACAGATAATTGCTTGCAGCATTACACAGACGGCCTATAATTAGACATCATTCCAGTGCGATGTGTTGGAAGCTGGATTTATAAATGTGATTTGCATCAAATTTATTTATTGCACAGATTGGTTTGAGGAGGGAAAAACAGTTTCTGCAGAAACGCGTGATACCAGTGACACAGTAAGATGTGAGCTTTAAAAGATTTCTGAAGTACAGCAATGGTTCCTGACAGGGAGCTCATCTTTTTAACCCTTTCAGAGGATAAATCACTAACTAACAGTTAGAATGTTCTCCAAAAAAGTCTTCCTAATGCTAATATAACAGCACTGGAGCTGTAGAATTTTGAGGAAAAAAAAACAATAGTCAAAGGGCTGAAGTGCTATAACATGAATTAAAAGAAGGTTAAGACTCATGTCAGTAGTAAAATTCCGAGCTCTAATTCACAACAGGAAAGTAAAATCAACCACTGCCACTAAGTTGAAGTCATTTAAAAACTTTAAATCAATTTCAAAATTCCATAGATATGGTCCCGTAAGTGGAAAAACATTATAATAATAACTTCTTTACATATGAGTGATCTGAGATGTTGCCCATATCCAATGATAACCCACAGCCTAATACTGCAGCTTGTAAAGAAATGATTATCAAGAAAACAAACACTAACAAGATTTTTTGTAACACCGGTATCTGCAATTGAATAGTGATCATTCTGTTTTTATGATTCTTCTGTTGTGTGACAAACCATCAATTTATCTCGTGTAGTGAGTCACAGTTGCACGCATTGGACACCTTCACTGGGATGCCTCATGTCGTCACGAAAGAAACACTAGCAAGTCAGAACTTTTTTTTTTTTTGCCTTCCACAATGTCTCCTCACGTCTGTGATATTGACTAATAGGAACACAGAGCGCCGTGCTGTCCACAACTTCACATGGCAATGTAAAAGTGAAATGAAGTTGCAGGTACTCCCCGCGCAGCCAGTATACTAGCTAGAAGCTCACAAGGTAGTTACCGGCCAAAGTTGTTTATCATTAAAATGGGCAAGAACCTGGAAGCTAAATAATTAATGAAGATAAGACTGTACTACTTGCAAGCTTGCTTGAATAATGTTACTTGCATCTTCAATTTGGGGTTCAAAACATTTAACAGCATCTAGTTACCCAACAAAGTTAGCTAGCCATTCGCTATCTGAGTTCCATTGACAGGGAAAGCTTAGCTACAGGCTCTGGTTTGCCAATTTGCACGTCTAATCCTTAGACTATCTCTAGTATATGGTGCTGCAAGCTGCTTGCTTTTGCCTATGCAAGGTTAATGCAGTATGGGATCATAACCATGACTCACTCAGCGGCCCGTTTGTGACTGGTTGCACAAGTTAGCAAAAGTTAACATGTTGGCTATCACAGTCTGTTTTGTAAAATTTCTCCAGGTGACTAAGCTAGCTAGCTAGCTACATCCTGCTTTCACAGCAGACTAAAACTTATATTGTTTTTTTTTACTCCAATGCTCTTCAAATAATTGACATGGGTCCACAATGTTATTTCCTTATTTGTTTTACACCTTTCCTAACACAAGACAGCCAGTATCATACAAACCGCCAGGAATGCCACTGCATGCTTAATTCTTATTCCTGGAATTCAGTCCCATGCAACTCCTTCCTGAAACATCACGCAGATCTTTAAAGACAGCAAACAATGATTGGCTGCAGGCCAACACTTAGTCTGTCTTGTCTCTCGGCCACGTAATATTTAAGAGTTTATGACTCTATACTCGCATAATCTGACTCAGTGACCATTGTTACAGTTGAAGCATGAGCCCGGCTTAACCGTACACTGCAACAGACAAAATGTAAATCCAGACATGGTGAAAGAAGTTGAGATCTGTTCACTGCCCTCAGAACATGAGTTTTTGAAAAATAAACAGGCACATTATAGATTGTTTAATCAAAGATTGTGTCATGAAAAGGCGAACAGACCTCAGCCAACATGATTTCTCATTCTGCTTTTGTAGGACACTAAATCAACAGGGGGTGAAAGATGCATTACATTAATTTAGCTTCAACAGACTTAAGCTGGTTCAGGTCAGGCTCAAAGGCTCAGCGGCTACTTGGGGGCCAGAGACACCCTCGCTCCAAACGCCAGGGCACCCCCTGAGGGTCGAGGCTCCAGACCACCCCAGGATCATGCAAGAGCACACAGCCATACACACTGCTGCAGTGTTTTAACAACCTCGGTACTGGAACATGGCTCTATTTATCACAATGGCAGTTTTACAGCATATTTCGATTTTTAAAAGCACCTCTTAAGATTACCTCAGGTCGTGGCTGCCCAATCCTGTTCCTGGGGTTCGACTGTCTAGTAGGTTTTCATAACCTTACATGAACATACAAAATTCAAATAAATAGCAGTTCAAAAGAGATTGCTGGCTGTGGAATGAGGTGTGTTTTTTGAGGGTTCACTGCAAAAAATGAATGATGAAAATTCTAGGTAAGATGAATTTACTTATTTTAAGACTTAAAAAACCTATTTCTATCACAATTTTTCTTACAAAGACAAAAAAATTGTCCTTGATTTGAGGTGATTTTGACTAGCTTGCCAATGGAATAAGAAATTTTGAATTGTCAAGCAAATGGTAACTTCTTTTACCATTTGCTTGACAAGTGAAAATTACCCCAAATCGAGGACAAATGTTTTTGTCTTACTAAGAAAAATTGTGATAGAAATAAGTGCTAAGTTAATTCATCTTATAGTATTTTCATCTTTCATTTTTTGCAGTGTTGGATTGTAAACCAACAGGATGGTAGATCTCCACGATCAGGACTGGGCAGCCCTGCTCTGGCTGTTGAATGAAGAGCACTTTGTTTGGGTTGGAATGCATACAAAGAGGATGGTTGATTCCCAGGAACAAGGTTGCACAGCCCTGCTACAGTTCTTTAATGAGCCACACTTTGTTAGGGTTGAAAAGCAAACCAACAGGATGGTAGACTAAAGGAACAGGGTTTGGCAGCCCCGCTCAAGCTGTTAAATGAGTTGTACTTTGTTAGGGTCAGAGTGTACAGGAATAGAATGGTAGATCCCCAAGAACAAGGCTGTGCAGCCCTGCTCTAACAGTTAAATGAGGTTTTCTTAGTGAAAACTTACAGGACAGTAGATCTCTGGGGGCAGGGTTGAGCAGCCCTGCCAGAGGGTCTGATCATAATGCCACGCTCTGGCTTCCGGAGGTCCAGTCTATCCGTTCCCTCTGAGCTCTTCATTACCTCATTTAATTAATTACGTGCTCAATCAGACTCACTCATGCTTTCCCTCTCAGACCACAACTGCTTCATTTCAGAGCCCAGCAACTGTGACCCTGCAGAATTCCTCAGGCCCACGGTGAGCAAGGCGAGGCACCTGAAGCCCGTGGTGCAAAGCACTGCATGAGAATCACTTCCTGAGCCAAAATCCACGTTGAGGCCTTTCAATGAGCTGAGCTGGGTGACTTGTTCTAACCCTTAGAAGAGAAGGCTTTTTAGGAAGGTTTACTCAAATTTCAAAGCTACTGTTCTTGAGCTCCAGTGCTGTCAGTCTTCAGTTGAGATTCTTACATCATGAGCAATAAATGTCTGATCTCATGTACTTAATGTACAGAACCAACTTCCTCGTTTGATGGCATGGCCAGTCATTCTACAGTACCTATAAGAATTTGGCACAGAGTAAATTAATGTTTGGTTGCTAATCGGGCAAGGTAAATGGAAGCAGGTTCAGAGCAATTGCGCACTAAAAGGTAAGGTTACGGCAAGGCCTTTAAACCTCAGACTGCATGTCACAAGATTTAATCAAGAAAGACTGGATGCAAAATTGGCATATATTCCTTCAAAACCAGTTGCGACATCTGCGTTCATCTCCCTTTAACATGTTAAGTTGGCGGTTTTTGGGTGATATCATCGTTTTCAAGAAATGGGTCCGTTGAAATGCATCGCAATTTGCTGAAATACACATCAGGAAGGTGAAATTTGTTATGGAATTTGTATTTTTTTTTTTATAAGTTTCCAAAGCAGCATTTCAGACAGTGAAAAAACCAACTTTTAGATTTCTCGAGTTCACCACGTCGAGTGTCCCAGTCGACTTCAAGGTTGCACAATGCGCATGCGTCCCATCTTCGCCCCCGCCCACCCGAGTAGACCGTCATTAACATCGGAAATCAAAGCACTGTGACTGCCACGTCAGCAGTTTCAGGCCACCGAACATCATATACAAAGGGTGCTCCCAGTAACAGAATTCAGGGTTGCTTGGCTTACTTTTGTCATACGGTAGCTCAAATTCTCCGTTATTAGGATGTGCAGTGTGCACAAACCGGCGATGCTCTCAGTATCAATGGGAGGGTTCGCTACCATTCCTGCTGCAATGTTATTTTTTTGTAGGCCTCTGAAAAAACACCTTCATTTTTTGATCTTTTAGAAAGAATGTGGACAGTAAATCAACCCCTTTGCGCAGATATAAATATCGGCATCCGTAAATAAAAAAATTTAATTCCTAAATAATTCTGTAATCGAATTTCCAAATGTCTTTCTTCACTGGAATAATTTTCCATAATCTCTGTGACACAAATAATGTGTAACAGGAAAATTTTGGAATTATTTGTATTCTGCGCAAAGGGGTTAATGTATTATACTCTTTTAGAATGAAAAACCTGTTAAGCACATAAACATACTGTATGTAAAACTTATAAAGTCTCCATATTTTTTCCTCTCATGTATCATATTTTTTATAAACCTATGGCTCTGTTACTCTTCAGTTTAATACAGTATTTGTCAAATGCATTTTTAAATATTAAATGCTACTTACTCTTACAACTTAGTCAATAAGAGGAAAAATAATCGTGAACTGGAACTTGTCACATGATGAAATGAAATGACATTGGCCATGTGACAGATTGCACTGACAGAGGCGTTCACTGAAATCCAAATTGCTGCCACTTCCAGTCAATGATGGTCGTCAACTTCACAGTGAGCCACACCCTCCCAAACCGGTGGAAGTCGGTCACATCCACCTCCACACGAATCTAAAACTCTCTGATGGCTGAAAGCGAGGGGAACGACATTGACGCTGAGCACAGCAGTTCCGATAATGAAAACAATGAAGTAGAAGATTAGACCCAGATGATGATGTTACTGCTGACCCGCTACCACAGGCTCGGTGGGGGAGAGACATCTGAGGAGGAGGATAATTCTGGCAAGTTTGCCAGATTCCAAGATGACTGGAAAATGTATTACTATCACCCACACCGTAAGAGCGAGCATTGATTTGCAATGATGTGGAAGTAATAATAATAATAATAATAGGAGTTTGCATGTTCTCCCCGTGTTGCGTGGGTTTTCGCCGGGTACTCCGGTTTCCTCCCACAGTCCAAAGACATGCATATTAGGCTAATTGGAGACACCAAATTACCCATAGGTATGAGTGTGAGAGTGAATGGTGTGTAAATGGTGTGTGCGCCCTGCGATGGATTGGCAAGCTGTTCAGGGTGGGTCCCTGCCTTTGCCCGTAGTCAGCTGGGATAGGCTCCAGCTCGCCCCGTGACCCTAGTGAGGAATAAGCGGGTATAGAAAATGGATGGATGGATAATAATAATAATAACAACATGTAAAAAAACTTTGTGTATGGATTTCTTTTTTAAATTTTGGTGAATATTACGACAAAGTCAATCATTCCAATCAAAGCCAAAGGTCAAATCTTACAATTAGTTTTTATTTCATGTCTCTATTTGCAAACAGAGGCTGAGAAAAAAAGGTTTAGGAGAAAACCCTCAGATAGGAAGTTGTTTTCAAACAAAACCTCAGGTTTTAGAATGCTTTTTGCAGAGGGCGCCTTAGGGCTCATTAGGTTAAGGGGTCAAGACTAGGTTCAGACTTGAATTTTTTTTTTTTTCATTTTGTTAAAAATCTTTCAAAACATTCATAAAAGGTGATTTTAAGACCAAAAAACTATCTTTGAAGTGGAATTTTTTCATGTGAACGCCTCCAGTGCATTCGTTTCGCGACAAAAACGCGATCTTCATGCATTGCAAAATTTCATAGTTTATCAGGCTTGTGGCAGGCATAAAATCCACATTTTTTTAGGTATTGCTCTGAAATTTTTACCATAGCATCAGTTCGTCATGTTCTATACAATGACATAGTCATTTTTGGGTAGGTATATACATGTTGTATATATGATCCATCTGCCAGGCAGGTTCTGCCACCCATTTCTAAAATTCTAAGACCAAATAATTTTTCAAAATATTTTCCCATGAAAATACCCAGAATGAGTATGTCATTGTGTAGCTGGTGATATTAGATTCAAAACAAAAAAAGAATTACATGAAAATATGGTATAGTTTCTGAGATATTGTTCCCACAAGATTTCACTTTTTTTTGCCAATAATGTACAGGTTTCACGGTAACAACTTATTAAATTTGATTAAAATCAAATTCCATTCAGAGCTTTTTTCAGTTGACAGATTTTTTTTGTGTTTTTATTGTTTAGAAGTACTTAAATTGGGTAAACCCAGGCTTGACCCCTTAACGAACACTCCAATGATGTCTTCGACAACACAGAGGTGATTTTGCATGCGTGTATTTTTTTTATTCCCTGTACATTTTCTGCTTAGTTGAATAGTCCGTCATATTGATCTGGCCAGTTATCACTGCTGTAACTTACGCTACAGACAGAAGTGAGGGAGACATCGGTTTCATTCCACAATATAACGTCAATCTTAAGCCAAGACTTTAATCAGCAGAATCTAGCCTGTAAGAGCAAAAACCTGCACCTTCATCAGCACTTAGAGGCAAAGACTGAATATCCCTGCCATGAAGGAATTATGTATCTCAACCCATTTAAGAACTGGTAGGGTCCAGATCAGAGCCTTGTTATAAACGAGACCATGGGGCCCATCCACACACTGGAAGAAATGTTAGGGTTGTCGACAAGAGGCGCCTCGGAGTAACTGTGAAAGGTGCTTGAACAGTTTAGAGCAGAGGTGGACAGTGAGGGCCGTATCTGTCCCTGGTTTTCACACCAATTTCTGGCCTATAATTAGATGATCATCTTAATTAGCCAAACACACATGGCTGTCCTTCGTTGCCGAAAATGACTGTCTTGTGTTTGAGATGAGGTCTATCTCAAGCAGGCTCTCATGTGTGCAGTCAGACCCGCTGGGGATCTGCAGTAACGCTGACAATTGTTGCAACGGAAAATGCTTGGAGTAGCTGCCGAGTGTCGTTGGTCATGTGCACTTTGATATTTTTGCTGGCGTTGCTTCTCTACGGCTGACGAGCCCAATCATAAAATGAGAAATTTCTGCTGCATTTCCTCAAATTATCATGAATGACCACCAAAGACTGTTCTTATTTCCTTAAATGTAAAATTTTCCTTTGATCTAATCAATGCCCAAATCTGCATTTATGTGTTCAACCACAAAGCTCAATTAGTCATGGTAACTGATAGAAATAAAAACCTGCACACACAACCGCCCTCCAAGACCGAAATAGCCAATCCCTGGTCTAGGGGCAAATAAATGCTCCCTCCACACACTTCAGGTCTCATGCCGCAAGCGCAAGAATCATAAATCCCGCTTGTCATGGCTAAAGCACAGTTAACCTTTTGCCTTGAGAGCAAAACTCAGACAGCCGAGCCTCAGTCGTCCTGGACTGAACAGCTCCATCTGTCTTGCTCTGTTGTTCAGGTTCTATTGTGCTTTCAGCAAGTAAACTGCTTTCCGTCTCGCCTTCAGGTCGTTTCCTTCCCGGTTTGTCAACATCATCTTTGAGTGTCTTCTTCGCTGTTCTTTCTGTCTCCCTAAGCAGCATCTCATGATTCCTCTCATTTCACCCCAGAGTTAAATCTCACAGGAAGGTCAAAATTTAGGCCCCATCTACCAATACAGTTATCTCTGAAAACTATGTCCACGCGTTTTGGCCTCTTATCCGCATACAAATGGAGTTTTAATTTGCTAAAAGGAAAATTTGTTTAAAACAGCACCAAAAGTGAAGATTTATTTTTAGAACTCTGGCATCTGTGTAATAGCGTGGACATGTAAAACCGAGCGTTTGGGAAACAATGATGTCACAAACAGAATTTGCACATGCCAACTACTGTTTATGGTAATGTTCTTCTCATAAACTTTACTGCCACCTACTGGCCCGGCATACTTGATTTGAGCATTTTGCGTTCTCATGTGTATGGAAATATTCTTTAAAACCAGGCCATGTGGACTGAAGTTTTTCTTTATTTTTTATTTATTTTTTTTTAAGTTAAGGGGGAAATACCTGTTTGAAAAAAATATTTGCATTTGTGCGGACAAGGCCTTAAAGTCTCAGGTTTACACACTGATTGAGTGACACTCGAGACAAATGGCAAACCATTAACATTTTTTTCAGAGCATGATCCTCATACGTGGACACAGGTTTCACAGGGCATAATATGGCTATATTATGTAAACACAAAGATTTTACGGATTTCAGACCAAGGAGCCCATCCACACACAGGAACAGAGTCTATACAAATATCAAACCGTGGGGCCCATCCACACACCGGAGCAGAGTCTACACAAATATCAAACCGTGGGGCCCATCCACACACCGGAGCAGAGTCTACACAAATATCAAACCATGGGGCCCATCCACACACCAGAGCAGAGTCTACACAAAATTTCAAACTGTGGGGCCCATCCACACATCGGAGCAGAGTCTACACAAATATCAAACCGTGGGGCCCATCCACACACCGGAGCAGAGTCTACACAAATATCAAACCGTGGGGCCCATCCACACACCGGAGCAGAGTCTACACAAATATCAAACCATGGGTCCCATCCACACACCGGAGCAGTGTCTACACAAATATCAAACCGTGGGGCCCATCCACACACCGGAGCAGAGTCTACACAAATATAAAACCGTGGGGCCCATCCACACACCGGAGCAGAGTCTACACAAATATCAAACCGTGGGGCCCATCCACACACCGGAGCAGAGTCTACACAAATATCAAACCATGGGGCCCATCCACACACCGGAGCAGAGTCTACACAAATATCAAACTGTGGGGCCCATCCACACACCGGAGCAGAGTCTACACAAATATCAAACCGTGGGGCCCATCCACACACCGGAGCAGAGTCTACATAAATATCAAACTGTGGGGCCCATCCACACACCAGAGCAGAGTCTACACAAATATCAAACCATGGGGCCCATCCACACACCAGAGCAGAGTCTACACAAATATCAAACTGTGGGGCCCATCCACACACAGGAACAGAGTCTTTACAGATATCGGATCATGGGACAAATCCACACATAGGAACAGAGCCTTCACAAATATCAAACAAAGGGGTCCATCCAAACACGGTAGGGGAACTCCGGCAGGGGACCTCTTTTTAACAAGTTGCCACATGTTAGGTCTTCGACAACACAAGACCACTAATTAAATTTTTTTTGTGAAAATTTATTTCAGGGTTCTAAGGGGTAAGAGCTACGGAAAAGCCACAGTACAGGTACCTCAGGTGCATTGTTTTTCATCATTAAGAATACTAATTCATGGTAGTAAATAGTAAAGTAAAATGAGGCAATATGAATTAGTTGACAAAGGTGCATGATAAATGATGGTAATATCTAGGGGGGAAAAAACAAATTAGATTGAAAAAATGAATGCAAAAAAAAAAAAAAATTTAATTCAATTTAATTTCCAGAGAAAGAATTTCAAAATTGACTGGAAGTAAAGCAAACAATGCAAAGCCAAACTGGAAAAAAAAAAATCTTTGACAGAAACTCTCCGAAAACCTCAGGATAATAATGGATGTGCCATTATTGAAAGTCATAATTGGACCCACAGAGATACTAAAGAAAGACTCAAGATTTTTCATTGAATTGGTTTTTACAAGACAATCACAAAAAAAGTTTGATCCTTTTCTTCCCAATATAGATATTCTCAGAGCAGGCTACGCCACTTGTTCAATAAAAAGTGACACGCTTGAGTTTTCATCCAATGTGTAAATGAATAAGTACGTTGATAAACTAAGCACATTTATTATTTTACCTTTCAGGAGATGGGGATTCATGGATAATGATCATGTAAATTAAATTTTTAAATCACATCGAGCAGATGTTTATTTTTTTTCACCCACTGCAAGAAATGTGATTTAATTGCTTTCCGGCTAACAGGAGGTGATGTACAAAGGGACATCAAAGCTAGTCGCTTCATTCTGTGGGCGCTGTTTACTTCTGGGGAAAAATCACGGAAAATGAGCATAATTCATCCCAGATTTCCAACTAATAGAAACAAGCCATACATTACATACAGAAGACTTCACACAATTCTAGAAAGGTGTGAAAAGAAGACGTCGCTTCATATAAAGACGTCAGAGTTGTCCTTTCCAAATATTACAGTATGCAAATGAGCCCACTCAAAAATAACTGCACAGCCATTTCACTCAGCTGGTTCCGTAGCTCCAAGTACGTTTTAATCCCAACTCGACATACAGTGGCTACCTGATCAAAGGTCGATATACAACGCAAAAGGCGTCCTTGTTTGACGCTAAGGGTTAAGGTTCAGGTTAAGGGTTAGGGGGTAGGGTTCGTTTTGAACTGGCGTCAAATAAGGCCCCGAAAGCCTCCTTTTGCGTAGTATATCGACGCTTTGTCAGGTAGCGTCACTATATGACGCGTCGGGATGAGACTGGGCTCGGACCCAACATGCTTTAACACAGCAACCTTGATTCTGCATGTTCACACTCCAAATTACAAGGCCATCTTTTCGGTTAGTTTCATTTATGAGGATTTTAACGAGCTCGGTGGAATTCAACATTTGGTTGGCACTACGAGCAATCAGTTCTGCCATTTGCTCCCGACTGAAAATAAACCTGTGTTTACCCTCACACCGCTCACATGGGCAAAAACAAGGAATGACATTCGTCAGATGCTCGACACTGCCAGCAGCCAGGGAGCTTCAACTGTCAGACGAGCGCTGCCCAACGCCAGGAGTAGCTGAACGTGCCATCTGGGGCGAAAGCAGAGCACCTGTTCATACACTCCAAAAACTTATTGATCCGGTTTTCAAAGTACTTCCTGATCGCCGTGAACTAATCACACATGTTCAATGCCACTCTAAAGCTACAGAGAAATAAATAATCAAAGCAAACCCCAGCCTAGATGCTACTCTGGAGTGCCTTGTGAAGTCTCGCTGGTGCACAACAGGCCTCGATGCTTTCGCCTTTGCTGTACATCTTGAATCCTCTCATGGTGTAATAACAATTCCAACACAACGTGGTTTATGTAGTTGCCCGAGGCCACCACCTTTGAAAACAACTTTTATGTACGTCATACGTGACTTTTCGCATGAAAACAGATTGTTCCGGGAGGATGGAAGATAACACCTTGCCAGAGTGTAAGTCTGCGTAATTGTCAATAGTAACCGCATTCAAATGGCAATCACGATTTAAAGACAGATTATCACCCAAATTATCAAGAAAGTAATTTGAGCTACGAAATGGGAAAATAGTTGATTCTCTGATGTTTTAGGGATGTTATATATTGAATCGATTATCGCTATTTCATATCCAACGGGCACGTCGAACGTTTCCGCAACCATGGCGTAAAAACCTTAACCGCAGTGGATAGTGCATTCTGAGCAATACCATTGTAACTATGTGATCGGCTCTACGGTTTCTCGTATGACCGCAGAAGTCCCGAATTCAGTAATATGGGCAAACTCGGTGCAGCCCGAAGCCTCTTTTTTATAACATCAAGATTTGTTAGGCTGTCCCTCGAGTGCTACTTCTGGAAGTTGGTGTTATGCAGCAACACATCTCTTCAGGGAGGTCCGCCAGATACACACATTGTCGTTTCCATACGGGCCAGTCTTTGTTTAAACAACCAGTTTGCTAATCGTTTCCGCCGCATGATATGCATGATATACGTTAGGGGTTACTCTTCTGTCCATGGTCCTACATACGGTACTGGATGCCAGTTCTAGGATGCACAGCAAAGCTAATGATTTTGCTAGTCAATCGTGTGGTGTCAGCAACGGCAAAATTACTGTGATCTACTACACTGCAGTGCCAATGCCGAGGAAAGAACCGAAGCTGGGATTTTTTTTTTTTTTATCCCAACGGCGGCCAACCACATCAACTTCAAAGTCAAATCGTATCATATCCAAAGTAATCATCCATTACACTTTCGTGCCATGTATTATCCCATTCATAACAACAACCTGTTTGAAGCAAATTCCGGGCATGCCAACAAACAGCGTTTTGCATCGGCTATAAAAATATCGGTACTTTTACGCATCCTCTCCGATTCATCTGCTTTCAAGAAAATTCAAGAGGGAGACACCAGAATTCCCTGAAGCACTGATAAGCAACATTCATTCAAATAGTCGAATGGTATATCATGAAAGTTGACTGTATCTATATCTTTGCATATAAACGAGCGTGTTCCCGTCTGGTAAAAGCTTTCAATTTCCTAAAACACGCTGCAGGACAGTACATTTGTGATTCTTTGCTCTGTGTCTAGAATGTATATGCCAGCGACATATTCCATATGTTATATAGCTAATAACACGGCATTTAGAGGCAAAATTCGTCAACCTGTACGACAGAAACACAGCAAGAATTAAAGCTCAGAAGTATTGCAGGAAAAAAATGCTGTCGCAGCAATACAGAAATGAAACCTTCACAGGGAGAAACACACGAAACACACCAGGTACGATGACCGGCGAGTATCATTCAATTCTTTGATACATTCAAAAGTAATTTGGCTATTACAAGATTGACCCTTATCAGAAAGTTGTGGGCACTACAGCAATCCCGCTGTAGTGTTGCAGGTCTTTCTGGTTGTGGCGTTAAACCAGCAGTGCCTATCCAGCAGTGATACTACGGAATAAGTTATTCCCCTTTCCCCCCGCATTCACTTGCCTCCAACATGATTGCAGATCCCAGCACCAGCCCTAAATTATGCATAACTGTGCAATCAGCGCAGATGGGAATCAGTGCACTGCTTACTTACCACTTGGATTCTTGTTTTTCTTAAGGCTCTTGCCACAAAGACACTGCAGCATATGCGTTCCTTTGATGAAAATGTTCCAAAGAAACCACATTGATTTGGGCGAAGAGCAATCCAGCAGCTTAGACACCCTGATAAAAAAGAGATCCTTGCGGTTGCATAATAATTCAATTGGATCAGTTCTCCTATTCAGGGCTACAAATTGCACCATAGAAAAATATGTAATTTCCCAATCTTCGGTGTTTTCGTTCACGTGGTAAAATATTTTGGTAGACTTCTTGAACGAAGGTTATTATTTCCCCGTCTGAGTATAAATGACGTTACCGCTTCCAGGTAGTCAGTAATAAAAATATACTCTATAAATTGCATGTGTCGCACCGGAGGTGAGAGCAGCCGGTAAACAAACTAAACTAACGTGAAAACAGTAAAACAAGGAGGTCTTTCTGAGAGAAAATCATTGCCTATTAGTTCGTCAGTGTGAGGAAGGGTGGATCAGCACAGCATCAAAGCCAACAGGGGATGCATCCTATGCGAAGACTGCAACGGTAGCTCCAACAAAACAACACATACCAAAATGAAGTCAGAACACACAATGTTCTTTCATAAAATCCCACTGATAGCCGAGATCAATACCCAGGAAGCCCCGGCTTCATTGTATCAAAGACGTCGGCATTCGACAAGCCGAGGTATGACTATCCCCTTTAAATCAGAGGTGAATCCGGTTGTTTTTATATTAGTTATCATTAGTTTCTTTTCTTTACAAAAATTAGGAGCATCGCTGGCGTCTCTGTCCTCCTCTAAAGTGAAGCGCGTCCGAAAATTGTATTAACATGCATTTCGCTCCAGCCAGGAACTGTGTGTTAGGAAATAGACGGAGAGGAGGAGGGGTTGAATTGAAAGATTGGCTTTCCATTACGTAAAACACGTGGTTTGAACACCACCGTGAACGACAGACGTTTCGGCATTTCGGGGAAAATATTGTCTCAAATCTGATGAATGAACCAAAGTCCACTCAGAATTTATGAGAGCTGAGCATCCCGGAAAAATACGGTCATTGAAGCAAATAGAGTAACAACAGTTCCTCGTTTTCGACGGCCTGCTGCAGTCCCGAAAAGAGAGGTGTCTTCCATTGAGAGAACTGCACCAAAACTTAAATCTACGCCAAATCTAAAAGAAATGGGAAGGTAAGATAACCTTAATGTAGCGACGAATGGTCCTTGGAATCAACAAGTCGCATTTGTTTTTTTTTATTCGTTTTCGTTATTCGCTGACGAAGGTTAATGCTAAACTTAAGAAAATATTTCTTTACACTTATAGAAGTCACCACTGCCACTCACGCGCTAAATGACAAGGTAGCGAGCAAAACATAGAGAATATAAACGTAATGTACCCGTTATAGCGCTTGTGGGTGGGTAATGTCGCGTGACTCGAGGCGTTAAAAAAGGTTCGTGCACGCTGGCCAGGAGAGAACAATACAGTCTATAAATAGTTTTGCAGTGCTGCAATTCGTCCTCGGTTGAGGGAATGGAACATGCATATGTTGTCTATAACGATGACAGTCTAACATGCACCTAATCCTAACTCCAACCCGCAGTGTAAACCTCAAGTACAGGCCCTAACCATATAGGCCTATGTATATACTTTTTTTTTTCCAACCAACAAATAAATGAATCAAAGTGAAGGAAGGAACGATAAAACTTCTATGATGAATCAAATATCTACCTAAATTGAACTTGTTTCTAATCACTATTTACAAATATACAGATATATTTTACTAAATTACGATTAGATTAGCATTTCGTTGTTTTCTGGGAAATTGGACCATTTCAGAACCACGGACAGCAACTGACCTATGGATTAAGTATGCATTGTAGTGATATGATAAGTATACTTTTTGTCTTATTGGTATTATTTAGGCATGTAGCACTTCAGTCACCTTTCGCAATCGAGTTTTGATTTGAAACAGTAAAATGTTCCTTCCTGTGTTAGTTTAATATGCTATGTCGTGAACCATCACGTATTCGCAATTCGGCACACTGGGAAATGTACGCAAATATTTAAGCGAACTACATCACTCAATGGCAAGGAGCCCAGTTTTTGACAGATCTCCTCAGACTCAGGGCCACGAGAATCCCTGTGTGCATTGGTTTCTGCGCCAGTCACAACTACAGTCCCGAAATTTTATTTCATTACCATTTGCTCCATACCGCTCCATGCTCCATGCCGCTCCATGTTTAAAAAAGCGGTACGTGCTATGAAGACGAGTTTGACTTCCATTCTATGCATTGCAACACTGGAATCGACGGCTCAAATTAAAGACTGATCTGATCCAATGGGAACCTGATTGGTTAGAATAGTGTAATCGGCCACTGAAACAGATAGGTGGGTAATGAAGAATCCCAAAAATAAAGCAAAGGATAAACGCAATCTGCATTGTGTTTACAAGTGTAATGAGAACTTGAGCAATTTAACAGTTCTAATTAAGAAGGAGATCGTCCCTGGGAAAAATGAATAAATAAATGAATAAAACCGAGAACTGCGTTTGAGAACGACTGTACTAAACTGTAAAAGGTAAACCAGCTTTCATTCAGCTGAGGCTGATCCCAGAACAGTATTGCTTACTCCTACGTGCGTTTCTCAAAATGCCCCTAATTGGACTTCAGCTCCCAGAATGCTTGTAGGTGATGTTATGGTCACAAAATTAATATTGAATACTGTAGCTTGGTAATTTACTGTGTACGCACATGCGTGTACAATATCTTCTTATAATGTATGCTGTTCGAGTTTCTACTTCAAAACCTGTTTCATGTTTTTATTTTCATTTTTACCTCCGCCAAGGAGGTTATGTTTTTGCCTGGGTTTGTTTGTTTGTCTGTCTGTTTGTTTGTTTGTTTGTCTGTTGGTTTCCAAAATAACTCAAAAAGTTACAGACAGATTTAGATGAAATTTTCAGGGATTGTACAGATTGTTATAAGGAAGAAATGATCAGATTTTGGAGGTGATCCAGATCTCTGTCTGGATCCAGGAATTTTTTAAAGGATTTTTCAACATTGGGAGATAGGGCCATTTTCGACATTTATGCATATAACTCCACCAAAAATGGTCAGGGCACTTGGAAAAAAAAAATACAGGACAAGTTTCGAACATGTTCGACAATAAATCAAAGACTGATCCTGAAAATGGAATAATTCTGGATACTATGATCCAGAATACGAAAGTAGGGGACCTTCGGAACTTTCATTATAGGAAGAGAACAAATGAAGCTACAAACATGCAACAAACACCATTATATAGCCAAGATATTGCAGAATTAGGAAGGTGTCACCGGATTTACTGTATCTTCAAAAGCCAGGGAACTAGATCCAGAAGAAAACCACCATTACGGAAAATTTGATTTTCGTGCATAATTACTGAACTGATATTGATATCATTATGAATCCATTTGATAATGGTATGTTTTCTTGGTCAGAGAATCTG
Source organism: Gymnothorax reevesii (assembly GCA_029721435.1). Lineage (NCBI taxonomy): Eukaryota > Metazoa > Chordata > Actinopteri > Anguilliformes > Muraenidae > Gymnothorax > Gymnothorax reevesii. Next base: position 36,185,791 of record CM056587.1, read on the forward strand.
AAAAAATAAATGAAATAAATGTAGGACTAATATTTATGTGTCAATCACAACATGAGGGGAAATGTTGCATCATAAGAAAAAAAAATGAAGCTAGAAACATGCAACAGACATCTTTAAACAGCCAAGACGCTGTGGAAATAATATTGATATAGCATTATGAACCAAATTGCCATGTTTTCATGGTCAAGGAATCTAAAAATGAAGATAAAATAAATGTAAGACTAATATCTATGGTGGAAGTCGCAATATGGAGGGAAATGTTGTGCTTGGCGGAGGTCTGCGCTCTCCGAGTGCTTTTCTAGTTTGCATTTGTAACTATGTATTTATCCTGGCTTTTTGCATGGCATGAATTACCCTGAATGTGTTTCCATTTAGATATCTGATTCATATATTTTGCAAACAGCAAACAAACCACAGGATCTGTCAAGATAATTGCTTTACACTTCAACTGTTCCTTCGGGCGTCCTATTGCCTAATACTTTGTAGATTAAAAGCATGCATTTTAACCCTTAGAGCATAAATTAAATATTAATTTATCTTGTGTTGTTGAAAATCTATCATGTGGCAACTTGTTTAAAAGAGCTCCCCTGTGGGAGTCGCCACATGATATGTTTTCAACAGATTTGATTTTGATCTTATATCATTGAGCAACAATAGCTGCATTTAGTGCTCAAAGGGTTAATGCTCATAGACATGTCTGCATACAAATCATATGAGACTCAGCTGTGAAAAACATGTTTGGGGCACCATTTACATTCCAATATTTAACTGACTTACATTTGATAACTGTATACCTGGTCATCACTCACCTCAAGTAAAACCCTCTGAATTAAAGGAACAGAATGGTGAAAGCAGAATTTGAAGAGTGATATTTTGAATGTCATACTGGAATGACCAGATTAATGCACCCCTGTAAACTTCTGAGGTCAGACGGGACTCTTGTCAGGAGCTCTTTGGGTAGGTGGCCCTTTTTAAGTGAAGATAAAATTTCTTCAAAGAAATCCCCAAATGAGACAGATTAGAAATGACAACATCTGACGGCTCAAATAATGCTCCCACAGTGTTGAACTGGAGCAGTGTTTCTTTCAGGCATGACCTGAATAGAAGGGCTACAAACAGAATGCTGATACATACACAGTAAACCCTGATAGTGTGGCGAATTCAAATGCTTTGTGAAAACAGATTACCTCAAAAAATTGTGTAAGCCAACTTAATTGCATTGCGTGGAAGGAACTTAAAGAAAATAAGGTGAAGTTATTTTTTTACATTTTTGTAAAGTGCCGTGAACACAAGATCATTAAGTTGGCAAACTAATTTTTTTTTTTTTTTAGGTAATCGGTTTCCACAAAACATTTGAGTTCACCAAACTTGTCAGGTTTTACAGTGCACATGAATACTAAGTATCCCTGATCATGTCAGGTACAATAGTAGGTTTAGTTCATTTCCTGGTGCTAACAGTGCAGGATAGCACATACTGTACGTTTCTCAAAGCAATTGTTAATTTTTTCTTAAGGGACTTACAGTTGATTATACAGGAGCAGTGTGGATTTTGGGGCCTTGCTCAAGGGCCTAACAGCTGCTCCCATGATGTAGTGTGTCCCCTGGGGCCTGCCGGGCCCCAGTCATACCATGTCAGTCACTAAGAGCTCGTATACTGTAGCCTACAGTGCCTTAGTCCTCAGAGAATACGTCCCAATCCATAAGTTTGTTAATACCTTCACTCACCCTCGATTACATTGTGCAGGCATTGTGTAAAACACCAGTAGAGAGATCTGTAGGCTTACACTGCTGTAGTGGCAATGCCAGGGGGTCTCCTCCAGGGTTCATATCCACTCAATGCTTAAAGAGCCCCCTCATCCCACAGGTCAAGTTTGAATGCTATTTCAATTTCAGCAGATGCCTCTGCCCAGAGCCACATTCCAAGCTATTTTAATCCCAACTCGTCGTTTAGTGACGCTGTCTGATCAACCATTGATATACAATGAAAAAGGAGGCTTTTTGGCTTACTTATTTGATGTTCAGGGTTAGGGTTCGGGTAAAGAATTTGTCCCATGAATAACAAAAGGTCGCAAGTGACATTCCTGATGTCACTTGCGACCTTTTGTTTTTCATGGGACGAATTGGGGGTAAGGGGGCAGGATTCGTTTTAACAATGGTGTCAAACAAAGACTGCTTTTTCATCATATATAGGCGTTTGGTCAGATAGCATCACTACATGACACGTCAAGATGAGACTGCGGTCCGCATTAACGAGTGGAGAACATTATTGCTACATTTAGTGATTCAAAATACGGAGGCGACTAGAAGGCCCAGAGGCTAATCTATAACCAGCAAGGGTTATGTTCACTTAAACTACAATTTATCCTACATTTAAAACACCTCTTGACAGAATCTGTTATAAATAAAAGTTAAACATTACTCAAAGGGGATTCAAAACCAAGAGTTATACAGCACAGGTCAGCACAGATATGATGCAGTCTGAACTTCTGCTTTTAATGTCATTACTAATTGTAGATTGCTTTGCTGTGACAGCACCCCTGGCCTGTGTTTCATTTCTCACAGGAACCTGGTGACTTCACTTTGGCTAAATCATCAGTGCATGCTGTCCTATTTCCCGCACTGGCACAGGACAGAATTTTGTGGAGGATTGGCTTTAAGCACGTTTGTGCCAGTTCAAACACTTGGCAGCTATAATTATCACGTAACTATTCATTCTTGGTCTTTAAACCAGATGCAGAGGTCTGAATTAACACTAAGCAATACTGCAATTAATTATCCCAAGCCCTATTGATCAGCTAATGACCCCCACTGAAATAGCCAGAACATGCATCCCTGTTCCTACTCTGTTTAATGAATACAGTGAACATACTCCACTAAGCTGAAACATCAGCAAAATATACTGTCGTTTTCTGCTTGTCACTAAAACGGCTCCATCAAACTGTTTTGCTCATGAATGTCCAGCCTTAGGACTTCTCAGCAGAACATTACCCAGAGTACCACACTCCCTCCACCAATGTACAAAGTATCTTCTTCCCAGAGTGCATCCTGGTGCCATCTCATCCCCAGGCAAAATGCACATATGCGCCCAGGCGATGTACATGTAAAAGAAAACAGGACTTATCGGACCAGGTAAACTTCCTCCATTTCTCCAGGTCCAGTTCCAAAGCTTGTGTGCCCACTGTAGTCGCTTTTCGGTCTCTCCGGGCCCATTACTCCCAAATTCAAAACAACAGCTGCAAGAACTGACTGCTTACTTGCTGTCTTAGATCAGTCTTCAGACCTTTACAATGAGATCATGACATTAATTCAATTCATCTGCGAGTGGTCATACCGTTTGGCCCGTCTTTGTAAACTTATCAGCTCAGCCTATCTCTTAACACTGACCCTTCCATTAAACCATTACGTCCAAAGAGTGCCATATGGCACTCTCCTATAATGCCTTCGTATTCCTAAGGGTGTCAAATGGCACTCTCTTTCTTGCTGTTTAGGCCAATCAAACATATCGCTTTATGTTTCAGTTGGTTGCTATTCTGTCTTAACCAATCAGAACAAGCTGTGCTGATGACATTAGCAAAATAATATGGCTTAACTACAATGAAGAAATTTTCAGCTTTTTGCCCATGATTTTTATTTACGAAAACGGCAGTCAATATATTTCAAAGTCATTCAGATACACCAGACTTCGAAGGATTCCAGCCAGAGCCTGAAAATGTACAGAAATTTTTGAGCAATGACTAATCAAACAGAAGATTATTTTGTAAACATGTAAGAACTCTGGAGTCACAGATTTTTTATGATCTCTTTATTATTTTTTCAGTTAAAACTATGATCAGATGCCAAAAAGTCTCCTACAACTTTTGTTTGTAACATGAGGTTGCTTAAGGCCCGGTCCCACTGGGGAGAGGATTAATTGCGCATGAATTGAGTATACAAATTTTGGGCGTTCGTTGTCGTCCGCAACAAAATTGGCAAAAATTACAAATTTCTTGGTATAATTTACGGATATATTAATAATGTATAGCGAATATATGACGAATAAAAGCGGATATTTAACGAATAAAAGCGAATGCGATTGCGGGTGCTCTCCCATGAGGGGTACAACAGGTAAATGTTGACGAATGTATTGCAAACATTGCGGATATATAACGAACAATCACAGATGTATAACGCATGTATTGAGGAAATCATCGCAAAGCAGACGTAATACAAACACTTTATTTGTGGCCTATCTGTATGCATTCGCTACAAATTATTTTAGTTCATGATGTGGACGTTATAGCCACGCTATATATCCGTTTTACGCACTGACCCAGTCCGCTGCCAAGCCGCAATACCCCGTCAGTTGCGGATATCAGCGGAAAACAGCGGATATACAGCGCATAGATTGAGTATGTATTGTGTAGGTTAGGCGGATGTCATCCGCAACAGAAATTTTGTGCAGCTCAAAAATCCTGGCAATGGAAAAACCTGCCTCTGCGGATAATTGCGGACGTGTGCGGATGTCGGCCGACTCATACAAGCATGTTTCACGAATATTGTGGATGTTTAGTGAATAGCTAGCCTATAAACCAATTTTGTGCGCAATTCATACGCAAATCTTCCTAAACGCCAGTGGGACCGGGCCTTTATATACAGGGGGTATAAAAAGAAGTTTAAACTTTTAAAATGTCTCCAAAATTGATATAATATAATTTTCCAAAAATCTGTAATGATGTATTGATGGGCCATGCCCTCATGGTCTTGTTGACACCTTGTTAATCGCCTGCTGTTCCACATGAGTGAACACAGATTGATTCAGATTGATTGATTGCGCACAGAAATGAGAGGGTTAAAAACAAAACAAACTCGGTGGTTGGCAGGTTTAGACATTTTATTTTTTCCTCACAAATTTTCATGAAAATTGGATTGACCCTTTGTCAGCTACAAGCCCACTAACATCGGACTCAAATTTTGCTGTTCTCAGCACACTTACAACACCATGATTGTACTTAAGTCCATGGTTCAAGGAACATTGCATTCAAATTTCAGTCTTCGACATGGGCTCCATTCCTGCATAACTGCAGTTATCGCCTGGAATCAATCAACCTGAAACGGGCTCCTCCGTGGTTTGATTATGCCAATCCATTCACAACAACCACTGTTCTGTTATGAGGAAGGTAGAATCCGAGTCTTAAGTTGGCGGGCTCGTAGAGGACAAAGTGTTAATCTACTTTTCATGAAAATGATGAGAAAGAAATTAAATGTCTAAACCTGAAACCCAACCATTGTGTTTGTTTTGTTTTTAACCCTCTCATTTCTGTACGCAAGCCAGTTTAAATCGGGTGAAAATAAACAGCCCGTGTTCACTCATGCAGAACAGCAGGCAATTAACAAGCTGTCAATAGGAGCATGAGGGCATGGTCCATCAATACAGCATAACAGATTTTAGGAAAGTGATATATCATTTTTGGAGACATTTTTCAAAGTGTAAACTTTTTTTTGATACACCCTGTATAGTTTTTGCTGTTCAGAGCTTTTTTGTGACGATGCCATAAAAAGTAGCGAATTGGCTGAAAATGCCTTTGGAAGATGGGGCCTGGCATGTATTTCACTCCTGGGAGATAAAGGGTTAACGCTGGCTCCCAGTTCATAAAATAAGTAAATGACACAATACTGTCAAAAAAAACTGCTAAATCTGCATGACTAGGTTAGACAAAGTCAGCCACTGTGGAGGTTAAGTAAAGACACACAACTGGAAATAAAATCTGTTCCTATCAATTCCTTTTCTATTCCAGCATCACTGCATTACGCCCACAAAGTTTAAGAAGCAAAAGGAAAGAAAAACAAAATATTTTCTTCTGTGAAATAAAACTGACCAAGTCAACTCCAGCATTCAACCCCAGAGCACAACTGTGTTTAAAATCCTTCTGTACCTGTTTTTCAAAATTACTTTCTTGCAGAAAAGACACCTTAGTTTGTTTAAATATTGTCAGCCTCCACAAAGTTGAAAAATGAAACCTAATAAGGTTTAATAACCCATTAAAAAAAAAAATAAAAAACAACACTCCGAATACATAAATAGTAATTCGTTCCACTGAATCAAAATGATCATTTTTTTGAAGTGTCTGTGGTCTTTAAGATTTTATAATATTAAAATGTTCTAAACATAAATGTTCTAATGTTCAAACACTATTAGACTGATGCAGCAGTACATTCATTCAAAGCAGTTTCAGAGTTGCAAAACACTGTAATAGAAATTTGAAAAGCACACGACAAAAACCCAATTCTTCACCGAGGTAAAGAGGTACAGCAATAGCGCAGGATATACCGCTTATACAGGGCACAGCTGTGGCACAAAATAACATCAGAATATACCACTTATACAGGGTACACATATGGCACATATACAGCTGTATAGAACACATCTGTGGCACAGTATGCTCCACTTTTACTGGGCACACCTGTAGCACAGAGTATACCCGCTTATATAGGGCACACCTGTAGCACAGAGTATACCCGCTTATACAGGACACACCTGTAGCACAGAGTATACCCACTTATACAGGGTACACCTGTAGCACAGAGTATACCCGTTTATACGGGACACACCTGTAGCACAGAGTATACCCACTTATACAGGGCACACCTGTAGCACAGAGTATACCCGCTTATACAGGACACACCTGTAGCACAGAGTATACCCGCATATACAAGATACACCTGTAGCACAGAGTATACCCACCAATACAAGCCACACCTGTAGCACAGAGAATACCCACTTATACAGGGTACACCTGTTGCACAGAGTATACCAACTTATACAGGACACACCTGTAGCACAGTATAAACCACTTATACAGGGCACACCTGTAGCACAGAGTATACACCACTTATACAGGGCACACCTGTAGCACAGAGTATACCCACTTATATAGGGCACACCTGTAGCACAGAGTATACCCACTTATACAGGGCACACCTGTAGCACAGAGTATACCCGCTTATACAGGACACACCAGTAGCACAGAGTATACCCGCATATACTAGACACACCTGTAGCACAGAGTATACCCACTTATATAGGGCACACCAGTAGCACAGAGTATACCCACTTATACAGGGCACACCTGTAGCACAGAGTATACCCGCTTATACAGGACACACCTGTAGCACAGAGTATACCCGCATATACAAGACACACCTGTAGCACAGAGTATACCCACTAATACAAGCCACACCTGTAGCACAGAGAATACCCACTTATACAGGGTACGCCTGTTGCACAGAGTATACCAACTTATACAGGACACACCTGTAGCACAGTATAAACCATTTATACAGGGCACACCAGTAGCACAGAGTATACCCACTTATACAGGGCACACCTGCAGCACGGAGTATACCCACTTTTACAGGGCACACCTGCAGCACACCACATTCAACTTATAGAGAGCAGAGCTATTCCACAGCACAAACCACTTAAACAGGACACAGCTGGAGTACAGCATACAGCACCAAAACAGGGCATAGATAAGGCAGTAAATGTGCTCTTCTGCATTGATGCCCTGAAAATTTGCCACCTGACTGTTTTTACTGTGGGAAGAAACTGGAGTATCCGCCGAAAACCCACACACAAAACTCCACACGCAAAAGAACAGGCCCTCTCCCTACACAGCATTTTAACAAGACCTTCCTGCCATTCAATGCCCGTGCTACATACAGCAACACCATCAGATATAACTGTTCAAACAAAATTGTTATGTCTGAACTTGAAGTTTTTTTTTTTTTTACTGAACAGTAATATGTTCTCAGACTTTTAGGCTGAGCCAACTAATATTAACCTTGAATTCATAACCATATAACATTCTCCACGATAAAACGGCTGTTATTGTTGAGGCTCAGTTAAAACCATTTTCACCCTGCAAGTTAATATTTAAATTATTCTGGAAATGATTCTTAAAGTAACAGGCACAGTGTAGACTGCTATATCCACTCTTACGAGCACATTATTCCCTTAAAACTACTCATCCACAGCTGAGTCCTCCCACGTAATGAGTAATACAGCGAGAATAAAACACAATGGATTTATGAATCCCACACACATTATAAGCATCTTCTCTCTCAAGTTTATAATTAATATTCATCGCTCCAGAAAGACAAGACCCTGGTCTCAGGACTGGGCTGGTTCTGAAGGTTTGCAAGAGCAATTCCCAAAGGTGATATTCACATTAAAGGTGACCTAGAATGGTTGAACAGGGTATTTATCCTTGTTCTTTGATGTGACATATACACAACAAAATTTTGGTTGGGTCTATAATGCCTCAAAAGCTTCCTAAAAACCTCTCTCAAAAAGCTATGTTAGGGTGGGGGATTTAGAACGCATTATTTTGCACCTATTTGGCGACCTTTTAGGCATAACTGGCAACCTCATTATGAAATGCAAGCACTTGACGCTGATTGGCTGGCTTTGTTGCCTAAAGTGAAGCAAGTCATAAACGCTTTCCATGGTACTTGCGGTGAAATTCACCTTTTACCTAATTGCAGACTATGGCGAATAATCATAAAAAAATGCGCTGGGACCCATGCCGAATGCGTGAGACTTGGTATCTCTGCTACTTTCATGCTTTCGTGTTGACACACCGGGCAAAACATCTTCACAAACTAAACGCACAGATGCCGACTTCCCATCGTCTTAACTGTGAGCATGGCAGGATCATTAGCAACAACAGTCTTCACGGATTTATTTCAGATCTCGTTTCAAAGCTGTTGTTAAGTGATAATCACTTCGTACAACATTGGCTAGGCAAGCAAAACAAATTTATTCTATTTTCAATGTTTTAAAAACAATCTAACAATAGCGTGATACTTACAGTATCTACTGGTTGTTGAGGTAGACGTAAAGACAGAACTGCTCCGCTACATAGCACCAAACGCTGCCAGAAGCCAGCTTGAAATTGTGCCAGGTTAGTAAAATTGTCAAGGGGTGAAATGGGCTGAGCAGTCTGTGACAGTAACAGTCTGTGGTTGAATGTAGTGGGAATCCGAATAAAAATTAACAGCAGCCACACATCTCATGCATTTCTTTTGGTTGGAAGGTTATGGAACGTTTGCACATTGCTTCCACCACGGTACGCGACTCGTCATTTCACCTTGAACTTCACTAACACTGCTGCAATGACTTTCCGTAGGGGGCGGGAGAGCCGGTGTATGCAAATTATTTTGAAGGGGAGGAAACGGAATGAGAGTGTGGGGGGGGGCAGTGAGAGACATATGACATCATATGTATGCATTGTTCAGATTGGCCCATTTTCTGGCAGTCATTTTTAAAAGAGGAATTTCTATGAAACGGAGATGTTCAGAATGTCTAGCACTTTTCGTATGTTCTTGAATGTGGGTAGACGACCGTTATTCAGCATAGACAAGGTAAAAACAGTTTTTGATTCTATGTCACCTTCAGACGAATCAGAGGCCAAGTGTTCACACAGTCATGCATAAAATTACCCGCAATTACAATAAACATCACCACTTTTGTAATTAAAGATATCTTCAAAGAAGGCAATTGCTGTTGATGGGTGACAGCAGGGCATATTTCTAAAATGATAGCCCTTTCCCCACAGAAAAATTCATAGTTTGCGCTGTTGGTGGTGCTCAAAGCAGGGTAGGGTCCAGAAAATTAACAAGGGAGCTACTCTGGGCTCCAGGAATGTTCACAGCAAGTTCTACTCAATTCCCTTGAGAACTGTTTGACTGTTTGCACATTTGAAAAAGGTGAGTATGGCCTAAGGGTGGTCAAACAGAAACAGTCATACTGTCCCCACAACAGTAGTATTATTCTCTTATGCACCAAGGAGTTCACAGCAAAGTTGTACCGATTCCCACTGCGACACTTTGGAAATGTTGCAACTAATGCTGCAGTAGCAGTAACAGAGCTGTCCAAACCAAATCTCCTTTATGCATCAGGATATTTGACAGCAGATATGACAGGATCCCCATTAAACATGCAAGATATTGCTTTTGTGAAAAGTGAAACTTTTTGCCTAGTGCTGGTGCCACGGGGAAGGCCACAGGGTCACCAAAATCAGCTCTTAACACCAGGAACTATCAAAGAGGGCCTGACATGATTCTATCAAAAACTGTCCAAGTGATTACATATGGAAATGTGAACTTCAGCCGATTGTTGGCGCCAGAGGAAAGATTACAGATCCACCACAATCATTAACCTCCTCCTCTATGTACCAGTTGAAAGCAGATTTGACTTGATTCTCGTCAAAGCTGTTTAAGTTATTGCAATTTTTTAAAAGCTTAAAGTTTGGCCAGGTGTTGGTGCCCCTGCAACGGTCATAGGGTGACCAACATCAATAAAAGCCCTACTGTATTCACCAGAAACAATCACAAAACGTTTGACTAGATTCCTATCAAAAGTATTAGAGTTATTGCATTTAGAAATGTACAGTCTGACCAGGAGGTGGCGCTACAGGAAAGGTCGTACGGTCACACAAAATAATCGGGTCTGTCCTTTATGCACCAACAATGAAGACAGGAAGTTTTGTGTAATTGCCATAAAAATTGCTCAAGCTATCAATGCTAACACGGTGGATCAGCAGCAGGGAGTCCATTATATGTGCAGAGATTCTCAGTTCTGGAGATGCTATTTAAAGTGTACAGTTTGCACTTTAACTTCACGTCAATGTTCCACAGCAGTCTGCTGAAGAATAGAGGCAATGCAAAACACACCTGCATCGCTGTCCAAATACTTTCGTCCCACACAAAACATGACAAGCCATTCAGGCAGTCAAAGTGGTGCAGCAGAAGTGCACACAGAAAACACCATCCAAACACAAACTGTGAGGTATGCAAATCATGCGATGATCAGCGCTAATGCAGCTTGGGTCTTAATTTGGTGCCTCTGAATTATCAGGCACAGCATCCCTGAAGTACGTGTGGGTCAGCATGTCTAACTCACAAGGCTCAGACAGACAGACTTAAAGATTGAGGGAGAAAGCAGTGAGAATTCAAATTAAGGTTTCCTTTAAAAATGGCTAAAAAAAGACCAGAAAAAACAGTGTCTAGACGTGTTCATCATACTAAAAAATTGTGTTAAACCATGACTCGATACTTAAGTCTCACCGTTGGTACGTTTTATCAACTAGGGTGCTGAAGCATACTTCATTAGCGACATCTGAAATCTTGTGATATTGAGCATGTGAGTGTATTGTGTGTTGTATGTATTGTATATTGTGTTTTGTGATATTGAGTGCAAAAGGGCACATGTTCATGAATTTGTGTTATGATACATGCAGGACCCTTCCTATGCAAGACGTAATTCTCAAGAAAAAAAAAAAAAACCCTATAAAATTTGTTCATTACAATTGCACTTGAACGCACTTCTGTGCGAATGCATGATGGTCAGTTTGAAACACTATGATTTTGGCCGCCATGATTGACCACAATATCACAAATTACACAAGGCCTTTTTTGAGAAAACTCAAATTCAACTTTTATTATATTTTTAGAAATGTAGCTCAGCAAAAATTCAAGCAAGTAGACTATCTCCCTGCACATGCTCTCTAAGTCTCTAGCTTAGATTCCATCTTGTTCTTTTAATTACACTAGTGCATTATTATCCAATCAGAATCCTACAGGGCATCGCTAGACCAATCATCTGCTTGCTTTCAAATCTTTAAAGTTTTCCCTATTACTGCAGTCGTTCAGCTGTCAACCAGCTTTAAAGCGCTCTGTGACCCTCCTCCACCCCAGCACCATCCTCGGAAGTACGCCCTGACTCATCTACCAGCTCCTCGATCAAGTCGTCCCTCAGGAATTGTCCCAGCAGCAGGTCCTCACCACCACCACCACCACCAGTGTTTAGATCACAGGGGGAATTTCATCACGCGTAAAGAGCATATAATCTACAGAATCATCAACTGTGTTATGTACTTATTTCATGCAAGGGTCTAACCGTCAAAGATCATGCTCTATGTTAATTAATAAACAATATTGTTAACATTTTCAAATCACCACCTTGTTCTAGTCTTTCCTGATTGAAATTTAATTTTCTACTCTTCAATCTATGCTAGATTCATTAACTTTTCCGTTCATTTTCCAATATGGTCCAATCTGTCGTTAGTGCAAATTAGGGTTTGCATATTGCAGTGTAGCTTCATTATTTTGCAGTCAATGCTGATGCTGACAATTGTGTGATATTTCCGGCACAGATCTGATGCTTTTGATGAATAAATTAAGATTTAAAAAAAAAATTGTACAGCTCTGATCATTTTTCCTCTCAAATGCAGCTTTTTTCTTAGACAGGCCAAGACTGCCAGCAGTTTCATTCCTTTTCCAAGATATTGCTGAATCTAATTTATCTTCAGATGGTCCGATAAAAATATTTATGAATAGCCTTTCCTCAATGGACTGTTTGTACATTACTGGAATTATATGACCTTACATTATTGTAATTTTAGAGTTAAAACCGTGACTCCAAGATGAAAATAGTATCTCGATGTGATCAGTTTCAACCCATACTAAGAACAGATCTTTTGTTACCCCAAATCACGTATGCCCTGTAGTTCATGCTATCACGATGATGACAATCTAATTTTGCTTTGGGGATTATGAAGGTATTCAGGACCCCTGGCTACACCCTCGTCCCTCGAGATGGCGAGCATTACTCACGAGTGCCCCAAACAGCCACAGTGTAATACCATGTAAACCAATCCTCACTGCCGTGCACCTCGGCACGACTCAGAGCCCCAGCGATGAGTCACACTAGAACAAAGAGCGGAATCCTACTGTGAGGTCAGAGGACAATCACACTGTGAGGTCATAGAGTCGGCCCTGATTTACATCCCTACTCAGACACATTCCTATAGATCTCTCACTGTTTTATAGCCCAGCAGAAGTACTTACCAGCATTAACCGTTTGTCAAAATGTCTTTGAATCTTAGGGGCTGTCATTCAATTTTCAGGGCCACTCATTCATTCATTCATTGCAGCTATTTTTTTTTAAGCTATTTTTATGACAATGGTTTTGGAGCAGTCAAACACAGAGTAGTGCAGTGAAGACTTGGTACTTGTTGCAATTGCAAATGCATCAGAAATTAACTGCTTATGGCATAAATAAACCACAAGACAGTATTTCTTCAATATTTTTCTCCACTGAGAGGGTGTGATTAGACTTTAAAGGCTATTTTTGCTTGTCCAAAATAGTATTTTTCCAATTTTTTTTTGATACTTTAAATTAGTAAAATGTATGCAAAATAAATATGACAAAAACAGACTGTGTTCTTATGTTTACTGATGTAGCCTGATTTGTTAGTTGGTCAAGTGAAGCTAAAAATGCTTGATCATAAGTACTTGCTTCCTAAGATAAACTGCATATCTGATCTATTTAACCCTTAGTGTGCTGAAACAAACAAATAAATAATATATACATTTAATTTAATTGTGCTGTTGAAAACCTATCATGTGGTGACTTGTTTAAAAGAGCTCTGCAGCAGGAGCTCTTTTAAACAAGCCAACTCATGATAGGTTTTCAGCAGCTTTGATTTTGATACCTTATATCAGCAACAATAGCTGCATTCAGTTCTCTTAGGGTTAACCCAGCTCACCAGATTAAAGCATCACATTGCGAAGCAGAAGTGACTATCACGGCGCGGGTTCGAGCCCCGGTCATACCAACCAGCAGTGGTCGGCAGCTTTTTCAGAGTAGCGCGCAATTGGTCATCGCAATACAGGGACGCAAATTGGGAAGGGTCTGCCGGGAAGGGTAATATAAGACGCTTTGTTCATTGCTTAGGCGCCTCCTGTTGGCCAGACGGGTGCTCGTCAGGAAGACTCTAAGCTTGTTCATGTTCGGGTATACTCCGCCCTCGTTCTGAACTTGCGAGGATTCGACCAAAGAGTGTATGAGAAGCGGTGGCTGACAGTTGCATGCTTCAGAGGAGAGCGGCGAGCTGTCTTCACTCTCCTGAGTTGGCAACAGGGGGTCGCATATGCGAAAGCCTTGTACACAGTTCCCCAATTGGACATTCCAGATTCGGGTGGGATTGGAGATGCCAATTTTAAATAAATAAATAAATAAATAAATAAAACTTGAACTGGAAGCATGGGCCCATGGTGGGTATCGCTATGCAAAATGGTCCAGACAGCAGTCTCACCAGCTCATAAGCATGTGGACAAAGACGCCAAAGGGCTGAATTTCAATGCGCTTCACTCTATATGAATGTAAATAATCCACAGACGACAGCTGACAGCCTCTACTAGATCCTCAGGATCTACGTAGTACACTAGAGTATACAAGAGAGGAGAGCCGAAAGGTCGTCATAAAAGTCACGAATTTGTCAGCGTCTTCATACTTTAGGATTACACTGTAGCTTTGCAAGCTTTTGAAAACTGATGCCGTCTCTGAAGTGGACATCAAATCCTTATGCTTTATTACAAGGTGCTTATATAATCATAAATATGGCTGTATAATCGGAGCCATCAGGCCCTACTGCAGCTTCCTGGCTGTCTGTCGTGCAGGGATCATCCAGTTAGATTAGTCTTTAGAGATCTGGAACCACTTCACAAATGCCATTTGAAATCTTGGGGGTTTACAACTGAGCAGAGGAAGGTGTAGAGTTGATTTCAGTTGTGGTATGTGAATTTGGAATCTGTTGCTGTTAACTGTGAATATACAGTACAGTCTAGAGAGCTATCATTAGGCTGAAAAAATTCAAACAAACCAACAGATGAAAAACCAAAACCATTAGGTGTTGAACTAAACTATTTGGTACATTGTTGGTGTTTTTTTTTTTTTTCAAAAGCACTGGTGAATTCATGAGCGCCAGAAGACCAAGGATAGATAACTGTGGAAAATGGCAGAAAAATTCTTTAATTGGTGCAAGCTTTCACAACAGTTGGCCAGAACGAGAACATTCCAGTTGGTAGATTTATCTGTGTTAATGTCAACAACTGAAAGAAAACTCCAAAGTAAAGACATCGGCTTTACCACAAGATGTAAATCACTGTTGAAAACAGGAAATTTGCCCAAAAAAAAAAGAAAAACGAATCGTCTGCCAATGTCTGCACAGTTCTGGAACAACCTTGTATGGACAGATGAGAGAGAGACTAACCAGAATGAGTGGAAGAGAAGAGTATGGAGGCAACTGCTCATAATCCAAAGCTTACCACAGAGATCATCATGTATGGCTGCCTGTATAGTTCTGTAATAGTAGAACTATTTCCCTTGTATTTATTCATCATGATTTTTTTTAATTGTACTGGGCTATATGTCATTGGCACACATTCGGTGCGATGCTTCAAAACTCATTGAGTGGCGCTTGGCAGTACAGTTAGACAATGACCCAAAATACATGAAGAGGTAACTCAAAATTCAAAGGTGAAAATTGCAAAGTTCCACAATGGCCAGGACCATCACCTGACCTGAGTCAAACTGCAGTGAAGACTTGGCACAGCATCATCAGGGAACAAAGCCAGCATTGGCTGATGCCTATGTCTTCCAGACTTCAGGCCGACTGTCAAGGAAAAGACTTGCAATCGAGTATTAAAAAAGAAAACTGAGTATTTTAGGCAGCCCAAATACTTTTGAGTTCCTAACATGGGGAGGAGGGCGGCTGTGTTTAAAAATAACCCTCATTCCCATGAGCTGCATTCAGTATTTTTTGCAAAACCCTGAAATTAAAGCTGAATGTCTACATTTCAATCGCATCTTCACTGACTCATTTCAGATCCATTCAGGTGGATTACAGAGTCAAAATGATGAGTGTCACCATCCACTTAATTATAAAGGCCTGCTTAAGTCTGCAGCGGTATTCATACACTACCTGGCCAAAAAAACTCACCACCTGGATTTATCTAAGCGAAAAGGTAAGAGCCTTTCACTGGATAATTACTGCAGTGACTAATATTTTTCAGCTGGCAACAAGTAATTTAACTCTAACTGAGGCAGTGAGTGGCTTCTCATTTTTTTAACCGCCAAGTCGGAAGATATATCCTGTGGTTGCGGGAAAGATGTTACTCTGTTTCAGAAAGGTCTAATTATTAGCCGGCATCAAGCAAAGAGAGCACTGAAGCTACTATAATTGGGTTAAGAACTGTCTAATGCGTGATTAAAACCTGGGAGGATAGTGGTGAACCGTCAACATGGCAGAAGAAATAGGTCAGTAAAAAATTCTAAATGATCAAGGTAGGAGATCACCAAAAAGCTTGGTGAAGTCTCATCATTAAAAATCAACACAAGAACTCAAGGTTACTATATGTTTAATTGTGAAAGTCAGAGCATGTCGACACACACAGGGCAACATAACTCATAGTATTGGGACTCCACAGCTCGTGGCCCCAAGAAATCCACCTGTTAGAGTGGCTTAACGGGGAAAAAATGACTTCAATTAGCAAGGGAGCATAGAGAGTGGACTGCGGAGCAATGGAATAAGGTCATGTGGTCTGACGATTTACCCTGTTCCAGTGTCATGGACACATCAGAGTAAGAATAATTGCACCCATCATGCATAGAGTCCACTGTACGAAGTTTTTTTTTTTTTTTTTTTTTTTTACAAGGCAGTTTTATGATCAGGGAGTTTTATGAATTGGCCACCACTGAGGCTTGACCTTAGCCAGTTGAAAGTCTTGGGGATGTGCAGGAGAAAGCTTTGTGGAGTGGCTTGACTCTCTATCATCATCAATATAATATCTTGGATAAAAACTGATGCAAATCTGGTCAAAAATAAATGTTATGACACTGCATAAGATTGTCCAAACAATGCCAACGGACACGCGCCTGGATGAAAGCTAAAGGCGGTTCAATGAAATATTAGAGTGCAAGACTTTTTTTTTGGCTGGGCAGTGTATTTAATTCTCCACATCTGTTATCTCTACAATTATCATTTGTATAATTGGTGCAGGGTTTTATTTAAGCCCAGAATTAAAACTACTGATTCATCTACTGAACTAATCATGGCCTCTGGGAAAAACTAAGAGAAGTACAATATCTATTCCTTGTGCTGGGCCAAGGTTAACCACAGCAGAGAGATTAGATTTGGTAGAGCCAAGTGAACTCAAGCAGAGGTATTAGGTCAGTAGCAGCCCAAGACTAATCCCAGCAGAAGTTTTAGATTTGATTGACCCCCAACTAAATCCAGCAGAGAGTTTGGATCATGGCAGATCCCAACAAATCCCCTAGGACTTAGCTTATCAAACCAACTAATCACAGCAAGCAAGTTTAGATTTGGCAGACCCAGACTAACCACAACACAGGGTTCAGGTCATTAACATACCAAGACTAATCCAAAAAGACATTTTACATCATTAGCAGACCCAAACCAACCCCAGCAGAGAGTTTAGATATTTAGCAGAGCCAAATAAATTAGATTTGGTAGACATAGACTAACTCCTGCAGAAGTTTTAGATCATTATCAGACTGATGCTAATCATAGCAGTGGGTTAAATTTAGAGGACGAAGACTAAATCCA
Organism: Gymnothorax reevesii; assembly: GCA_029721435.1. Lineage (NCBI taxonomy): Eukaryota > Metazoa > Chordata > Actinopteri > Anguilliformes > Muraenidae > Gymnothorax > Gymnothorax reevesii. The sequence goes on from CM056587.1 coordinate 36,203,241, forward strand.
TCTGAGAGTTAAGATCATTAGCAGGCCCAGACTAAACCCAGCATAAAAATTTGATCATTACCAGGCCCAGATGAACCCCAGCATAAAAAATTGATCATTAGCAGACCCAAATTAGTCCAATCAGAAGGCTCAGATCATTAGAAGACCAAGACTGATCTCAGCAGAGGGCCTACATCCTGAGCAGACCCAGACTAACCCCATCCGAGAGTTTAGATTTGGTAGACCCAATCTACCTCCATGACCAGATGCAGATAAATCCTAGCAGAGGTTTCTGATCATTAGCAAACCCAGACTTATCCAAACAGAGGTTTTAGGCCACAAGCAGAGCCAAACTTATGCAGGCAGAGGGACATTAATGTGCCAGGCTGAGTGCGGATGAAGAATGAGAAGGTGAGGAAACGTGGCTGCCAGAATTAATTACAAAACCCAAAACCAGTGAAGTTGGCAGGTTATGTAAATCGTAGATAAAAACAGAATACAATGATTTGCAAATTCCTTTCAACTTATATTCAATTAAATACACTGCAAAGACAAGATGTTTAATGTTCAAACTGAGAAACTTAATTTTTTTTTTGCAAATGATCATTAACTTAGAATTTAAAGGCAGCAACACATTGCAAAAAAGTTGGCACAGGGGCCTTTTTAAACGTTTGAGAACTGAGGAGACCAATTTTTGAAGCTTTTCAGGTGGAACTCTTTCCCATTCTTTCTTGATGTACAGCTTAAGTTGTTCAACAGTCCGGGGTCTCTGTTGTCGTATTTTATGCTTCATAATGCGCCACATATTTTCAATGGGAGACAGGTCTGGACTACAGGCAGGCCAGTCTAGTACCCGCACTCTTTTACTACGGAGCCATGCTGTTGTAACACATGCAGAATGTGGCTTGGCATTGTCTTGCTGAAATAAGCAGGGGCGTCCATGAAAAAGACGTTGCTTGGATGGCAAGATATGTTGCTCCAAAACCTGTATGTACCTTTCAGCATTAATGGTGCCTTCACATATGTGTCAGTTGCCCATGCCTTGGGCACTAATACACCCCCATACCATTACAGATGGTGGCTTTTGAACTTCGCGCCTATAACAATCCGGATGGTTCTTTTCTTCTTTGGTCCGGAGGACACGACGTCCACAGTTTCCAAAAACAATTTGAAATGTGGACTCGTCAGACCACAGACCACTTTTCCACTTTGCATCAGTCTTTCGCTTTGCATTGCAGAGTTTTAACTTGCACTTGCAGATGTAGCGACGAACTGTAGTTACTGACAGTGGTTTTCTGAAGTGTTCCTGAGCCCATGTGGTGATGTCCTTTACACACGGATGTTGGTTTTTGATGCAGTACCACCTGAGGGATCGAAGGTCACGAGCATTCAACGTTGGTTTTTGGCCTTGTCGCTTACGTGCAGTGATTTCTCCAGATTCTCTGAACCTTTTGACGATATTACGGACTGTAGATGATGAAATCTCTTAACTTCTTGCAATAGCTCGTTGAGGAATGTTGTTTTTAAACTGTTTGACAATCAGCTCACGCATTTGTTCACTAAGTGGTGACCCTCGCCCCATCCTTGTTTGTGAATGACTGAGCATTTCAGGGAAGCTGCTTTTATACCCAATCATGGCACCCACCCGTTCCCAATTAGCCCATTCACCTGTGGGATGTTCCAAATAAGTGTTTGATGAGCATTCCTCAACTCTCTCAGTCTTTTTTGCCACTTGTGCCAGCTTTTTTGAAACATGTTGCAGGCATCAAATTCCAAATGAGCTAATATTTGCATTACAAAGTTTACCTGTTCGAACATTAAGTAACTTGTCTTTGCAGTGTATTAAAATGAATATAGGTTAAAAAGGATTTGCAAATCATTGTATTCTGTTTTTATTTAAGATTTACACAATGTGCCAACTTCACTGGTTTTTGGTATTGTAATTAATTAAGACCTGCTCACCTCCCACACTCCACTGTCCTCAAGAATTAATGCCCAGGAGTGAGGATGGAGTTAACAAAGCTAATGACAATCTACTCAGCTCAAGAGCTCCAGATCAGGTGGCTAAAGAGCCACCTGATCAATACATACTGACTCACTTATCATCCAGGATCAACGGGGCCTATTCCATTTCCTTGGCTCCACGGCGGCCACTACTGGGCACTCGAGGAACAAAGCAAGGATAATGGTGACTGCGGCATCCTTGGATGTTGTGGGGGTAATACTGTATGCCTGGAGGTGCATCAGCAGTGCGGAGAATGGTGAAAATACCACCCGTGAGAATCCGGCATTAGCAGGAATGACTGCTGGCCTGTAGTCAAGTCTGATGATCAGAAATCAGGGATTCAAAAAAATGAATGATGATGCATGTCATAATGTAGCAGTCAGGTTTTAATTGAATCACTGAGTTTCCAAGCCCAACTCCAAGGAATCAGAGGTCTGCATATCTAACAAAAAGGGGAACTTTTGTAATTTCAGCCAAAAGTATCCCAATAACACTATCTTGATAAGAAATAAACAAAAAATATATGGGTCATAACATATGGGCAAAAAAAGAAATTTTCCTTTTCTTGAAAAAGAGTGCCCTTGGAGTTGGGCCCTTTGGAAACTCAAGGATTCAATTGCATTCAAAGAGTTCAGTAATGAAATGAGCAGGTCCTTTGGTGAGCACTCAAAGCTAATGTATAAAGCAGTGACGTTACCCTCCCTACCGCAAATGCTCAAGGACTGAAGAGGTCTGACGAAGTTGTTGAAGTTCAATCAGAATGGTTAATTGTCTTCAGCATCTTTACAAAATGTACATCATTAATTAATTATCAGGTTTTCTCATTTATTGTCTGGAACAGGAAGGAATTCAAAATTCATGAACTGGTTCTGACTAGTTACAAACCCCCCCTTTCAAATCACAGTTGACAAACCCAATCAATAGGCATTGTACATCTAGATTTTCACTTTGTCTGTGTTTACAACTTTGCAGTGTAATGTAAACCCTCTGCTACAACAATAATAAGGGTGAAAGACATGTGACTGCATACATTTGTTCGATCTTTGTTGATGCTAATTCAATTCATGATTGAACAGTTTATCAAGGCTGTTGGAAAGTAGATTCTGCTTGCAGAAGAGCATGGTTTCTCATATTAAAAAAAAAAACAATCAGTGCTTGTCCATGTTTGTAAACCACAGTGTTTTACAGCATTGACCACATTGCATCACTACTTGGGCCCCATTACTAGGAGAGGTCAAGTCAATGCAGGAATTGTGTCGCATAAACAGCACCTAACATTTTCTACATAGTTTTTTTCAGTACAGCAGACAGTCAGACACTTGAGTAAATTTTTCCAGTTTTACTTCATTTAAATTTCATCGTAAATATGGTAATGCGTCCCCATGGCACAGACATTTTTGTTAAATGCAGGACAGAATTTTAAAATCACAATCATTTCTGAAATATATCCTCTGAATCACTAACACAGAAGTGGCTATAATATGAGGATGAATGCAGAGAGAAAGTGTATCTGATTTTCCTGTCTCCTCTCCCTATCTGAAGTTCCCCTTTTACACCTGGCATTGACATGCAGGCCACATTGAGATACATTATCGGAAAACTGAGATCTGACGTTAGCACTTTCATTTACACCTTGGTATTAACATGCAGCCTTTACATCAAGGTACAGTATCTTGATATACGGAGATCTAAAGTCGGAACATGCATTTACAACTTGCATTTACCCTCCCCCAACTGGCTCATGAGAGGACAAAATGGCTGAGGAAAAACACTGCTATGCAAAAAAAAAAATTAATTGAAATATTTCTATATTTCAATGATCATCTTCTGATGAAATATCAGTATCCGGGTGCCACAAAGATAATATAACTAAAATAAATTTTCTTGCTGTAACTGGCGAAGGACAGACATCCTACTGAGTCTCAACAGGCGAGCAATTTTGATTTATTTGACGCATATTTCCCAAAAATGTTCTATATTTTGTTTTTTGAATTGAATGTATTTTTTTGGTGCAAGTGCCGGTGTCATGGAATACATTTTTTTATAGATTAAGAACACAGAACAGCACAATAATCAGCCTGATGTTAAAATATTAACTCTGGATGTTAAAATATGACGCACTTAAAGAAGTGAACTTACCATTGAAGGTATACAAGAAAGTGTTTTCCATTGCTGTTTGTAAACACAGTATTCAAAGTTGTCCTCTGCGACTCAACCACACCAGAAGAACATGTCCCCTGACCATAATTCAAGCTGTGCTCCGAGCAAGATTATACTATCATCCTGTACAAACCACCGCTAAAGCAGAAACAGTTTTAGCTAGTTAGCTCAAAATTACACTGATTTGTCCTTCTAGACCATTTGACAAAGTTGCAACACCAGTCCTGCAATGTTATGAGAAAACTACACTGCCAACAGTAATGTTAGCTATCGTCAGCTAGCTTTTATTACCTGCTCATTAGACACTTAGCCTTGAGCCTCGCACAGTTCTCACTTGCTATATTGGACTGCAATTGCCGCAACTGTCCTGTGTGTTCGACTGAAAATGATTCTGAGGTCAAAATTTGCACAACATACATCAAGCGTAATTTTGAATACAAAGTGACTTGCATTGGTTAATAGTAGGAATTAGTGAGCATGTACACTGCTTGAGTGTAAAGTTACAACAGGAGCTCAGTCCAATTATGTGCAGCTTTTTAACCATCTCATTATGAGTTCACCAGTAGATGACAGCCAATCCCAGGTGTACTCTCATTTTGGAATGGGTGTTTTGCAAGGCATTTTGCCTCGCTCGCTTTATTTCCTTGATTTCTGCGTTGTATTTGTGATTTATGTTGATTCCTCTAGGGAACTTGGGATTGCCTAGTTATCACTGAGTCCAGCCCTCACACTCTACACAAAGTTGTTGGCTTAGGGCTAAAGACTCACTGCCCAAAGGCTGACTCTCAGAAACATCCCCTACAAAGTAAAATAACAAAATACAGGCCGAGGGCAGGGTCCCTCGAGATTCAGACACCCCCACACACTTCTGGTGGGTGAGAAGTGATGATATAAAGAAATTATTTCTGCATGAGTCAATACATTTAAAAAAAAATATCCTACACATTATGCCTTTAAGATATGATACCACTGAAAAGATTAACTTACCATTGCTGCTGGCAACCACCTGTTGCTCAGAACTTCTACAGTGGATACACCGAGAGAAAAGCTGCAGACAGAGATGCATGTTCTTCATTATCAATCCAAATAACCCTGCTGCCAAATATTCTGCAGTTAATAATACTAATAATAATAATAATAATAATATGTACATATCAATATTAAGCACCCAGTTGTATCATTTTTGGATGTAACAATCTACAAAAAAAATTGTTAACAAGAAAGTGTAGTGTCAGAAAAAAATGTGCCAAATTTGCTATGCATTACAGCGCTGTGAAAAAGTATTTGCCCCTTCCTGATTTCTCTCTTTTTTTTTTTGCATATTTTTCACTCTTAAATGTTTTGTTGAGGATTATATTTCAATATTTATCATCATATTCATCAGTAAATCCATTGCCATGTTGTATAACCATAATCAATGATCATAATCAATAACCATGTAAGCAGCAGTAACACACACTCACACACATAATACACACACACATGCAAGTAGTTCACACACGCATAGGGAGGGGATGAGCAGTGCAAATATACACACACACACACGCGCGTGCACACGCACAGGCACACGCGCACATGCACATGCACATGCACACACGGACACATACACATAAAACACACACACACACACACACATACAAGCGGTTCACACACACATGAGCAGTGCACACGTACACATGCACGCACACACACACACGCACACACATACAAGCAGTTCACACACAGTCACACACACATGCAAGCAATTCAATTCACACATGCATGAGCAGCTCACACACACATAAGCCGCGCACTTCTGTAGCTTCGATTAGTAAGCAGGCTTCTGTTTAGTTGATTCGAAAACATAATCAGGTGATGTATTTGATTTCTGTAGCTTTGATCAATATTTGTTCAGTAAAATCATTAGTTGTTACTGAAAACATAATCAATTGAATCATTTATGTATCTACTTGTATCCTATTTATCTGACTGTTTTTCCACTCTTAAACTGTAATTTTCCACACCTTTTAAGTGCATATACTTTCATTTTTTATGACACAAATGCTTCTGTGCACCACCAATATTTCTCAGAGAATCAAAGGGAAAGAAAAAAAAAAACTTGAGAGATAACCCAAGAATTGTGATTGGAGCAAAGTTGGTTAAAAAAAAACTTAAGAGATAAAGGTGGGTACAACCTATGTATTTTGATTGGAACAAAGTTGGTTGAGTTTTTCCGATAAATATTGCTCTGTAAAGAACGCCGAGTTAGCACTTCTTGGCCAAGTACTGCTTTCCGGGTTTGGATTATTGCTTGATTCAAGTCCGGAATAAAGAGGGCTTCTGAAGGGGCTGGTGGCTCATCAGTTAAGTGCATGTACCATGAGGCAAAGTCCCTCCCGCAGCAGCCTGTGCTTAAATCTGGCCCAGGCAATTTACTGCATGTCTACCCCATCTCCACTGCACTGTCAAATAAGGGAGAAAACTCCCAAAGAAGAATATTATCTCAAAAATATTGGGGATCATCAAGATGTTTCTTGGCAAATGTGAGACAAGCCTTTGTGTTCTTTTTGGTCAGCAATGGTTTTCGCCTTGGAACTGTCCCATGGATGCCATTTTTGCCCAGTCTCTTTCATATTATTTAATCATGAAAACTAACTTTAAGTGAGGCAAGTGAGGCCTGCAGTTCTTTAGATGTTGTTCTGGGTTCTTTAGTGACCTCCTGGATGAGTCCTCAATGCTCTCTTGGAGTAATTTTGGTTGATCACTCCTGGGAAGGTTCACCACTGTTCCAAGTTTTCTCCATTTGTGGATAACAGCTCTAACCATGGTTCGCTGGAGTCCCAAAGTCTTAGAAATGGCTTTGTAATCCTTTCCAGACTGATAGATGACAATGACTTGGTTTCTCATTTGTTCTTGAATTTCTTTAGATCACTGCATGATGTGTTGCTTTTTGAAATCTCTTAGCCTCCTTCACTTTGTTAGACAAGTTCTATTTAAGTGATTTATTGATTCAGCCAGTCTGGCAGTAATCAGACCTGGGTGTGGCTCATGAAATTGAACGCAAAAAATGTGGTTAAACACAGTAAATTCATGATTTAACATGGGGGGGATTACTTTTTCACACAGGGGCAGGTTGGTTTGGATAGCTTGCTCCCCTTAATAAATCAAATCATCATTTTAAACCTGAATTTTGTATTTACTCAGGTTATCTTTGTCTAATATGAAAATTCTGAAACTTTTAAGTGCCACAAATATGCAAAAAAAAAAAAAAGAAATCAGGAAGGGAGCAAATACATTTTCACACTGTATTGACAGTACAGGTCGACAAAGAGGAGCAGAGTTTATTCATGCCTTAAGGTGTAGGATCACAAAAACACTGACAAAACAATCACTACTTGGAAATAAATTCAGTTGAGTTCTAGAATATAGACAGAATCTTTTTGGAGTGGTCCAACTAAACCCATTCATTCAAGGGTTAATTATACTCACATTAATTGGACGCGCTCACTCAAAGAAGCTCACACACATTTCCATATATTATTTTTTTTATTTCCGGCAGATTAAACTGATATAAAATAGAAACTCTAAAACCCTGGGAAGAATGGTAGTGTCTGGAATGATACTGGATCCTAAAACCTTGGAAGTGCATTGGCATGATGTGTTCTAAGTCATGAGCTTCTGCTCTGGAAATTCACTGTGTCCCAAAGATGTACCATCCTGCAGGTTTTTACTCTGACCCTAACAAAGCACACCTCATTCAACACCAACAACAGGGCTGCGCAACCCTGTCCCAAGAAGTCTACTACCCTATAGGTTTACACTCCAATTCTAACAGGGTACACCTCGTTGAAAAGGTAGACCAGGGCTGCCCAACCCTGTTCCTGGAGATCTTCCATGCCACGAGTTTACAAACCAACGTAAACAAAGCACATCTCAATCAACAGCTCGGGATCCTGTTTAGCTAACACTCCGTACATTCAGGCTTAATTAAGAATGAATCAAATACCATGATTGTCCGGAGTAGGACTGGTAACCACTGATGTAAATTACGTATGTTTTGAATTCAAACATCGATTACATGCAGAAATGCAATGCCATTAAATGGCACCTTCAGGGAAATCGTTTTCGTAATTCTGAATGGACGGTGTCATTCGTCTGCAAAGCTCTGTGCAAAGCTCATTTCTGACGTCTCACTCTCACCTGTCAGGACATCACTGAGCTTAGTCAATACAAAACAGGTGTGTGGCAAATGCGTTGACAGAACGATGGCAAAGCAAAATCATCAAACACCGAGAGAGCCCGATAGAGAAGGGGGGGAGAGATAGAGATATGGATAGAGAGAGGGGGAGGAGAATGACATTGCAATTGAAATAGCACTCTGGGGTTACTCATCAATATTTTAACTGACATTAATCAATATTCATCATTAGAAGAGCAGAGAGCTTTGAGCAAATACATGAATCACAAATAAAAGCCATGCTGCAATACCAACCTAGCATTTCTCTAATGATGGGCCATCCCAAATAAACACTCCCTTCTCCAGAGAGGGGTTACCTTAGCCACTTTCCATCACCGTGCTGTAATAACATGTTAACATTCAGGAGGAACGAACTGCGTACACCCTCCCCTGGGAGAGCAAACGCTGAGGAAAACAAGACAACCCAGAGTATTATCGCCAATCTCCCCAAGTAAACCCTGCACAGTGTCTGCATGGCCAGCGTGGCTGAGCTGGAATCAGGAGGCCAATTATGACATTAGAGCCTGAATGCAGCTGGAAGAAAAGTCCTCGGAGAGTAAGGGGGCAATTCCATGTTAATGGCCACCAGAACAAATAAAGTACAGTAAATTATCGACCAAATAAGAGCTTTACACGTTGCCTCAATTATTATCCCCTGCCGGGAAGGGGTATTGTACCAAAATACCAAAAGGGTATTGTGTCAAGGCGCTGTCCATCTGTCCGTCCATCTGTCCATATCGGAAGGTACTTGACTGGTGTGATCAACTCCTCCTATAGTTTTCATGGGAAATCCCTGACACTTTGCACATGCTACAGATATGGTGATGATACGCATATTGCAGTCGCGACTCCGTTGGGGGATGTTCTGCTCTTGCATACTTTGGAGGGGCGAATTTCATGGGACAACTGTAGGTTAACTCAACGGCAAGTTATTCCCATTACAGTACCAGACGAACACTGTAAAGTAAAAAAAAATTAATGCAATACAATGACGTCATGGTTCCAACACTTTTTTTCTCTGATAAAAATAAAACTGAAACAAACATTTTCAACGCTGCCATTTTTTATGTTTAGCCTGCCGTTAGATATTACTATGTACCCATCGTACTGTCAGCATTAGGCTTTAAAGTTTCCAGAATTCTTAGAAAGTTGTCATTTCTACAAAATGCCTGTCTCTTTGTCTCAGCTCCAGAACACATGATGTCTGTAATTATTTTTTTCTGGCTTTTTTAAAATTTTTTGTTGTTATCTTGATCTTTCCACACACCCAAGAGCGTGAGACGAGAATACGCCGTGACAATTTTTAAATCAGAGGAGTTATCTTCAGCGCAATTTGATCTGTCGTTTTATTTCCCAATGTCATATTCATAATGCTGGAATTGCCCAGGACTTAGATCACTAAAGTCATAAGCTCTGTCAAAGATGTGTCATAATCAGTGATAAATCATGAAAAATCATGGTCATGAGATCGAACACAGACTTACAAGACTCAAATTATGAAAAACCATGACAGACATGTTATATGCACTTAATGCCTGCCTCTTAGCAAGATCAATCCTCTTCTTATTCTGAACATCTAGCTTCCAAAGATTTATAAAAATAAAGGGCCATTCTCATAAAGAAATCAAGCTTTGTCCTGGACGGAGCAGAGTTTGGCTCTGAAAATCATTCAAAATTGAGTTTAGAGTAGGACAAGGGAAAATCTGTGAATTTGTCCCTGACAAACTTGCTACAATGCAACTAAAAAACCCAACAGAGATGTTGATCCGACAAGAAGCCATGCTTTGGGAAGCATCACAGGCGGGGGCAAATTATGTATCTGTCCTTTAAGTCCCAGGTGGGGGCTGCTATTTTAAGAGTGGTGGTGCTTAATTACAAATATTAAACAAGTACCATTTGCACTCATGTATAATTCACTCAAACTGAGCCACCAAAAGCCACCATGGTCTCTAAATACATCGGTCTCATATTTAGACATAAACACCTATTAATGTTACATTAACTCATTTGCCCAATAAAACAAATACTGCCACTGACTTGAGACAGTTTGATTCATTTCAGGGTGTGCAATAGGGATGAGGAAATTTCACTTGGCATGCTAATTGAAAGTAAAGGCAAAACATTATTTTATACTTGGGGAAAAAAGAGCAATTTTAAGTCTCAGAACTGGAAAAAGTATTTGTTGGACCTTTTTTATCAGTTTAATATTAATAATCACAGGGGTAATTTTTACACTGTATTTGTTTTGTCTAGTGAATCTTACTGGACAATGCTAGTTTAAACAGAACCAGTAGAGCTCCATCAGGCAATCACACACCAGCAGGTCCAGTGTTCTGGGCTCCTGAGGTGGTATCTTTAGGGACGCCGGTTTAGCAGCACAGAGTCCGCTAATGAGGCCCCACTTCCTGTCCCTCCTTCTGAGACCCGCTCCCCTGGAGACTCCCGAGACAGTTCATCATCACCCCCAGCCGTCAGCTGTGCTGCCCTCAGAAAACCCAACGCTAATGCTTCGAGCTAACACACTGCACACATGGGCCGAGGACCAAGATAACAGGGGCACTATCAGACAAACACATACAGGGACACCCCCAAACGCACACATACAGGGACACCCCCAAACGCACGCATACAGGGACCTCCTCAGACAAACACAAACAGGGACACCCCAAAACGCATACAAACAGGGACACCCCCAAATGCACACAAACAGGGACACCCCCAAACGCACACAGGGACACCCCCAAACAAACACATACCGGGACACCCCAAAAAAAACATATACAGGGACACTCCCAAACACACAAATACAGGGAAACCCCAAACAAATACAAACAAGATATCCCAATTTCTTTAGTTTTCTGCTCCTAGGATTTGAGGATTTTGGCCAGGAATACTCTTTTTCAATCTCTTCAGCCGATTCCAGCCAAGATATAATTCTTACTTGGCAAAAGAAGTATGGCTTATTTATCTTATAATAATTTGCAAGTTTAGCTCACTAAGCCGTTAATTAAGAATGTGTCCGCTTAATCAATATCATTTATCTGGTGTTCTGCTCATTTTGTCAGGACAGCAGCCTTATAGTTTATAGTTGGCTACGGTTGCATCATAAAAACGACCTTCTCTCTTTTCTTGTGAAATTATGAGGCGTACTTCATCGAATGTACTGTGCATGGCTTTGATGCAATCTATTATCTTCTCCAGGTGGTCATCATTGTTAAACTTGCAAAATGTTGATTGAGCAATTGCCTGCTGTTCCAGACATGTGTTTCACTCTTAAAAATAAAATAAAAAAAGGAGAAATTGCATTTAAGGATGGATCATCTTCAATTATAGATGGAGGCTACTCATTAATGTTGTCAGCAGCATTATGCTTGAGGATGGAAAATTGTTTGTGGTCATTTTTGGTAATTCTGTAATTCAAACGATGGCGACCAGAGTAGATTTGGCGTTTTCTGATCATGGTTTCCTTGCTGCTTGATTGAATAACTGGTCCAAATTGTTGTCGCAAATAATGTTAACATTAATTGTGAACATGCTACTTGTTTCCTACCTGTTCCGATACTCCTTGCCTAAACAACTTGCTTTGTTATCAATTTAATTACATTATATCTGGCAGGTGCTATCATTAGTGGCAGCAACCACTTATAATAATAGTTTGCAAATATTACATGCAATATACATTGCAAATGATCAACCAGCAACAAATGCTAGCTACTGGAATTTCCAACAATTTACAAATCTCGTATTTTGTCAAGCAGACTTATTTTCAACAAACATTTTCCAAAAAAAAAAACGCCTCAAAGAATGCTCTGAGCATCGATCAGCCACCCCATTTACTGTTAGAATTTCTGTGATCGTTCAGGTCTACTCTACGTTGCAAGCAAATGAACTGAATATCAGCATTGTCATTCCATAGTGACATGCTCTCCCTATAATTTTGGCCGCTAATGTTTTTTGCAGTGTACAAGTGCACAAGCACTAGTACCCTAGTTTTGGTAACGCCACAATTACAGAGCACTTTGCTTGGCATGTCGCAATAGGATGCCTGCAGAAATTGAGCTCACATCCACTAACCGTGGCTTATCTCGCATGTGCCCAGCAATGCCATAGCTTAGAGGCACACAGCCCAGAAGGCAAGCATTACTGATACTTCACCACTATTTACACCATGTCTTGTTTAGCTTACCCTTCAGGTAGCCTTTTGATATTGCTCAGATTTTAGACATGTACTTCACACTGCCTTCTGTCATCTGCTCAACATCTGCATCCTACATATGAAATTGCTTTGCCTCTGTCTGCTCTGAATATTCTATATCCTCCAAATGCATCATTCGTTCAGTTGGGATAAATGTCATAAATATGGGAGCACATGGGCTCTGGCTCCAAGGGCTCATATGCATTAGCCACTGTTCTTTGGGTTATGCTTGCATCATTTGTTTTGGGGTAGATTCATGCAGCATTCTCAGCTTCTCAGATTCATGCAAGCATGCACTGTAGTCCAAAACCGTGGTATATTATTCCTTTTTCTTGAAATAACTTCAATGCAATGAGTACATGGCACTGTAATATCACATAGAATATTTCCAAGAAATATCAGCATTGAGGGAATCAAGAACTTTGTGTCACCGTGCTCAAAGTCTCATCATATAGTATATACAGTCATATCCTTAACACTGTTGCCACCCGCCACTCTCAACAAACTGCCTGATTTGCCTGTCGTCTCCATGTCTGTGGTGAGGCTCTGCACTGAGCATGCTACTGAAGATCTTTGCCATCGTTGCCATATGGCTCTCCGCCAAACTGCTGCCTGATCTTCACTATCGTATAGTCTGATCCATGACACCAGCCCAGCTGATTCTAAATCCAGGACTGCCTTTTTCAACTGACCTTCTGAACCTGATGGTAACCATGAACCCATACCCTGGGCCAATCAGAGGAGGATCGGCATCCCCTATTAAGGCTGATTCCTCCAAAGGTTTCTTCCTATTTTGTACCAAATAGAGAGTTTTTTGTTGCCACTGTCACTGCTGGCTTGCATTTGAGGGGGTTCAGTCCAGGATTTACTGTTAAGCCCACTGTGCTAATGTTTGTGAAATGTATTATTCTGATGTGTCTTGATTTAAGGTTTCTCTTGTATTGTTGACTTCGAAAGAAATGACAACATGGCTGTTGACTCGCACATACTGCTGCGATGGGATGTTGGTAATCATCAGCCTAGTAACTTTACCTTCACCCTGGAATCGAGGACATCATTGAAGCTCAAAATTTAATGAGTATGTCATGGTTTGGGAGCTTTGTTAGCTCCTTTTGTTACTCTCGTCCGGGACGATATTGTTTTGCTCAACGTCGGATTCCTTAGCCAGCTGGCATTGATTGGGGGCATTGCCCGGACTGTATTTAAGCTCCTGCCTCGTTTGTGTTGCTGGAGTGTCATTTTGCGCTTGACGCTTTAGCCGGTAAGGTACTTTGAGAAGGTAGAGTATTGGCAGGATCTTAGCTGCATAAGAGTATTAGTGCTAATGAGTAAGGGATTTTTCTGATTTATTTCCCTTTTCTTTTGTATTGCGTTAGAGCTCGCCAGTAGGCTACCACGGAGAGCGTCAGGTCCGTTGGTAGCGCGAGCCCTGTGATTTCCTTTTGATTTTGTCTCTCAGCACGCTGCCAGGTTTTACTTTTATTTCTGGCCACTGCTCTTGGCGTCTAAACACCAACGCCATCGCAGAGTAAGCTTGTGAAATCTGTGATTGACTGCTTTACTTGTTCCAATGTATTACGTGAAAAAGCACATTCTCATTGCACTTGGTTTCATTCACTTATGGGTCACACGTCACAAAGAATATCTTTCCACACACATAACCAGGGCACAAAGCAACAATGGACTGTCTCATGCCAAGTTATCCATCTCTATACACAAACCACCTTATAAAAAAAAGTGGGGGTAGCATTATTCTCTTTCAAGCAAAAGTGTTCCAGCTGCCCAGGTGTAGCTGCACATAGTACACTTTATAAAGGATATTTCTCTTGAATTGGCTTCAAGAGAGATTGTACAAACAGGTGAGCTTTCACTACATAGAACACTTCATATAGTATATTTCTCTTGTGTCAGCTTCAAAAGAAATCGTGCCAGTTGCTGGGCTGCTACTATACATAGAACATTTCAAATAGTATATTCATCTTGTTTGAGCTTCAGAAAAATTGTGTCAGCCACTGGGCTGCCACTTCACATGCAGCATTTCAATTACCACTTTTCTCCTGTATCAGCTACTAGAGAAATGGAGTCAAGCCACGTAGTAGCTGTAACTACACTGCTCATATTTATTTTCTGCAGTTCAAGTGGGTCTATCCCTGGCATGGTTCGGTCCCATGCTTGGATGAGCAGGCAGAACAGAGCCCTATCATTAAACTAAATATGTATGTATGCCTGTATGCCTTCAATTCTTTTTTTTTTGACTAAGTGGCCCTATCAGAAAAAAGAATTAATGATAATATAAATATACTTGTAAGTAAGGAAATTATGTACAACAGGGAATGAAATCATTGGCATGCATAGCTGAAAGAGACACTGTGAGAATGGGTTTGCATTATTTTTCATTTTGGGGACTACATTACATGATAAGGGAGGGCATTATTAAGTTTCCATCACCAAATAGCATTCACTTAGATACTCGATAACTACCATATGAGTTCCCCCTCAGTTTAACTGTAAAAAAGATTAAAAAATTAGGTCTGTTTGCATCTAATGCAAAAGTTTGTATTATGCCTCAAAACCTTTGCAAAGTAGTTAAACACCATTGTTCATAATTCACACCCAAGCAAAAATCTCTCCATTTATAGCTGTTGGGGAAGGTAGAGGGGCAGCTTATAATAGGCTTTCAGATCATCAGTATCTCTGAGAACCACCGTAAGATGTAGCACACTTCTGGGACTGTGTTTGTGATGTAGGAAATGTATTGTTTTACCTCCTATCCATTATTGGTTTCCCTATTTCTTTACACCCCTAAAACAGGGGTCATGCACAATAAGGCAAGGATCGGCTTGATTTGGCATCTGTTTCTGCGGAAAACCTCTCATTTTTCAAAGCACTGAATATTTCTTCCAAATCATAAGATTCAATGCAGCCATGTTACAATAAAACCAAATAGTCACCACAGGGTCCCTGAGGATACTCAGTGAGGTTGAGTTGAATCAGAAGGCCCTAATAGAGACCCTGTGACTGTGCCGTTCATCCCACACCAGCCCTGAGGTACAAGCTCCAGATTTCCCTCTCAGGAGCACATTCATACGGCACTCAGACTTCTCCCTACATCCTACAAACAGCCAATCAGTCCCTTATCCCTTTAGTCTGAGGTCACTGGCCCTGAGAGTCATCTCCTATGGCAACAGAAACAAAACAACAGCTCATGGCCTTGGCGCATCCAGCAGAACATTTATATTCCCTCTCCTTTCACACTCTGTCATAAACACAAGCATAAATCTTGTAGTAATGTTTTAAACGAGGCTAGCAAAAAGCAATCAAGTTCCCCACAATGGTTTACTGAATATGTATAAATTTTCCAGCACCAAAGAAAAAAGCACATTAAAAAATGAACTTCTTGTCGAGGAGTTCTGGAGAGAACTGCAAATCCAGCATCAGATTACCTGGATTAGGCATTCACAATTTAAACTTCCATACTGCACAATCAAGTGGACTGTGCATTCAGCTTTCAAACGCCTCATACGTGGTTTGAAATAACATTCCCCTCATTGTATATCCCCTCCACTTTTTATAAATTCCCCTCACCCTAGTCAGTATACATGGGAATTGTTATGATGTGCCAACTGTTCGTTTCATTAAATGCAAATGAAACATACATGATGCATAATGTCTTTGATTTGCATTGTTTAGAAGTGCTAATTTTCTCAGATGAAATGCAGATAGTTGTGGGCTTGTACATAAAGAGATGGTTGATTATGCTCATCTGTCTCATGTCATCTCTCATGTAGATTTTGGGACAAGTCTTAGTACTGACAGCACCAACTCTTTTTTTCTCTCTCTCTCTCTCTCTCTCTCCCCCTCCCTCCCTCCCTCCCTCCCTCTCCCACTCAGGTTTTTCAGGTGCGAACTATCATTCTGATGTTTACTCTTCAGATACTCTTGGGCCCATAGCTTACAGACAGCTCTCATTAAATCCAAGCACTGGCAACATTAGGGTCCTCATCTGTGGACTGTAAGAATTAAATTTCCACCTCAGTCCTAAGATTAAAAGTTCTAGAATTTACAATCCAACATTTTTATACCGGTTGTACTTTGGGACACCTCCACTGATTGTACAAATTAGCAGCTGAAGGAGATTTACAGGAGTGAGGTGTGCTTTGTTAGGGTCGGAGATCTAACACAGGATGGTAGACCTCCAGGAACAGCTGCAACCAGATTATCAAAGCATGGAAGGTTCACAGACACATTTCAAACTGTAAAAGGCCACCCCACCAAATCAATCTTAGTATTACTGAATGGTAAACGACCCCCCCCTCTCAGCTGCTGAGGCTGATTATCCACAGTGCCTTCTGGACAGAGGTCAAATACAATGGAAACTGCAGACACACACTGATACAGAGAATCAATGCAACCCTACTGAATGAGCTTTCAACAGATATATTCCACAACCGGACCAAAGCATTGATTTGGATTTGAACACAAAACAATGCTTCAGGGAGATGAAAACTCTAAAGCCACCCAGGATTCATATCTCATCATGTACAGTACACCAAAAAATAAATTAAATGTATTGGACAGAAATAGAGGCGCGCCTTTAACATCCAAAAGTTTTGATGGAAAAATAGGACTCGCAAAAGAAGAAACATCTAAACATTCTTAGTGGTCCTAGAAACCTTGGTGTCGGCTGATATGGATTCCAAACACAATTGCAATCACAATTCTACACTATTTTGCTCGGGATTAGGTTCTTTTCATGTTTAAAGGGATGTTTCACTTTCTGAAGCCACATAGTCTCAAACAGCCATCGCTGCGGGCCATGCAGGATAAATACTGGGCTTTACTTTCTAAAAAGGTAGAAATTTTTACCTGAGCAAATTAAACAAGATGGTGGATCAGTTGGGTCCTATTTATTTTGGTAAAATATGATGTTTTCCCCTTGGCTTGTTTTTATTACTTGCCTTGTCTTTGAATTTGTCACATATCACATGGCTATTTTTAAGTGCCCATGTGGGCAAGCTTAATGATTGCTTAATTTCAGCCATAATCGCCCCTTCTTCCAATGCAATGAAAAACAATTGCAATATAACACTCCTCATGGCAGTTTTTATTTATTTTTTTTAATTTGGTTTAAAGGGGTAAATAATCCTTAGAAACATGAATAATGCAAGAAAGAAAAATTAACACCTTGTTAAAATTCAAAAATTCCACTACTGGTTGGAACAAAAAAACCAGCAAACACATGAGTTCCCCAAGATTGACTGTGGCAAGAAACTGCCATTTCTGTAGGAAACCCACTAGAATAAGGGGAGAACATGCAAATTCTGCACAGAAACGCCCAAAGCCAGATTCAGACCCTTCTTACCGAGAGGCAACAGCACTATCCACTGTGTTACTGAGCATCCCATCTAAATAACAATTAAAGCCAGTTCAGAGAACTGGGTAACAAACCCTTATATTCATTATAAAACGTGTATCATTACACAGCTCTCCTTCAGTGGAAACAATCGCGGGTACTTATTCAGAGCACTTAATTACAAGCATGCATAGTGGATCAAGCGCCATGAAAATAGCACTGCAACACAACTTCAAACTGGTAATATCATTTTTGACCAGAAGATGGAAGTATTACAACAGGCAAACTAATTCCTCCGAGATTTTAAGTAGTCACAAGCGTCCCCAGGTGCACAAGCTCTTGTTTCCTGATTTAGGGCACAGCCACGTTTCACGAAGCAGAAAAATACTGAGTTGGTTGTATAATGGCATTGAGTAGAACCAGGAACCCCTTCTTAATGGACAGCAGTAAGAACAGGTGTTCCTAGGTTACCGAAAAGTTATTGAGTAAACTCTGTAATCCAATTTCGAGAAACAGACCCCAGGTGCATGCTCACAAATGAAGATGCTCATAGATCAGAGGACAAAAGCCATTAATCATGTTAAACAGACTCATTCTATTTGGATTATAAATAGAAACAATATTACTAAAGGAAACATTTATTTAAATTACAATCATATCAACTACCATTCCACATGTTCTAATGTGAGATATTACTACAATGTAATATCCACTGAGTATCATATTCTTTGTGGCTAATTTTTCAGGTGCACCTGCTTGCCAATGCAAATATGGAATCAGCCAATCATGCGGCAGCAATTCAACGTATAAAAGCTTGGAGGCATGGTCATGGTCAATCGGTTCACTTGTGGTTCAGACCAAACACAGACGGGGGAAGTAATGTGATCTAAGTGACTTTGACTGCAGAGTGATAGTTAGTGCCAGACAACGTAGTTGGAGTATCTCAGAAACTATCGATCTCCTGGGTTTTTCAGTCTCAAGTCAACAGTAAATGGTGGAAAAAACAAAACATCCAGTGAGAGGCCGTTCTGCAGGCGAAAATGCCCTGTTGATGTGATCGAGCAGAGGGCAAAGGCCAGACTGGTCTGAGCTGACTGGAAGGCAACAATAACTCAAACAGATAGCGCTCTGCAGAAAAGCCTCTCTCGAATGCACACGTCAAACCTTGCAGTGGACAGGCTACAGGTGCGCAGGACCACACTGAGATCCACTCCTGTCACCTAAGAACTGGGGACTACTACCACAGCAGGAAATGGCTCACTAAAACTGTACGGTAGAAGGCTGCAAAAACTCGGCTGGCCATATAAATCTTCGTTTCTCTCATAAGCATGAATCCATAGATCCTGCATAATGTCAGTGGTTCAGATTAGAATTAGTGGGATAATGGAGGGTGAATATTTTCTTGATCCATATTAGCCCATGTACACCAATTGAAAAATTAATTACAAGCCACAGCCCAAGTTAGTATTGTTGCTGACCATCTGCATCCCCTAATAACCAGAGTCAACCAATCTTCTAATGCTTACTTCCTGCAGGATATTGCACCATACCACAGAGCACATGTAATTGCAAGCTGGTTTCACAAACATCAAAATGAGTTCACTGCACTCTCAGGACCTCCAGGATCACATGATCCCACTCCAGCACCTTAGGGATGTGGTGAAGGGCTATTCCCTGAATGATGTACAGCTTAGTAATCTGCTGCATCTCTGAGATGCAATTGTGTCGACATGGACCAGAATCTCCGCAGAACCATTGTTATATCCATCACACACAGAATTCAGACTACTCTGGAGAGAAAGGGGCTTCTCATCCAGCAATAGAAAGGTGTGTCTAATAAAGTGGCCACAGAGGGTATACTCACAATGATTGGCAGTCAAATAATTAAATCATGTAAAAATTTCTAAGACTACACTAGATATGCTTCCTTCGCACAAATATGTAAATATTTGACATCACACTTAAACAGGAAATTAATTAATCTTATCAAAACCAAGTAAAGATAAACTGTAACATATCTGATTCACGAGGAGTCGAGAGCAGTGATCAGTGTTTACTGGCGAGGTAGTTTTGAGCAGAGAGGATATTACTGAACTAAGCCCGTACACCAAGCAACTGTTGCCATGGTTGTTAATGCGATCGATTCCAAGCCAGCAGAAGGGAACAGGGTGTTTCTGAACTTCTCTTATTAACAATCAGGTTTCTCATTTAGTTCTGAGACGACAAGGCGACAGCAACTCATAATAGCCATAGCACTAACATTCCAGAAACAAATCTGAGACGCTAGTTCTTCTATAGCTACAAAGCAAAGTCGTTTAATTACGTCAGCATTATTCTATTATTATTGTGCCTCAGGACACATGCTAAAACTGGATTTTTGATTGCCAGATGGTAAAGCCACTTTCACACTGGACGCGAAACGAATTTCTCGCATGACAGATTACATTCAAAGTCAATGCAAAGTCAAAGCAAAGTCGCGAAAACATGGGGTTTCGCGTGTATTCGCGTCTTTGCATTGACTTTGAATGTAATCTGTCGTGCGAAAAATTCGTCTCGCGTTCGGAGTGAAAGTAGCATAACACCGATCCTCTGTCCTTCGACATGCTGAAAAGCATCAGCTGAGTGACAGTATATAAACTGTATGATGACACTGATGAGTCATCCGCGTAGAGGATAACTAACTCTGACCCAGCTTCTGAAGGACTTGCTTTTGGAATCTCTTCCAGCTCGCCAGCCAGGCTCAAGAATATGTTAAGTCCTTGTTGAACTGTTTAAAAATAACTCCCACCTTATAACACCACTGACGATTATTCTGCTTAGAGGACAATGCCTGTCTCAAATGATTCATAAAGCTTTTTTATTATTATTATTTATATATTTTTATATAGAATGCTGCTCAGTTATCTCATCAGTTGCACCATTTGAGTCTTTTTTTAATGCCTCTGGAGATGCGAGTTTGGGTGGAAAAGGCTATAATTTTACAATTAATTCATGCAAAATCCCACAGTGGAGAATAGGCAAGATCAGAATAAAGTACTGACATTGCCTATCAGTAATGCATTAGCAAAGCATACAAATATTCCCTCCGAGATCCATTATTAGTGTGGACTCAGTATTTCAGTTACAATAGGGATTAAAAAGCAAGGATGTGTAGTCTTTAATCTAGCCTCTCACTACAGTTGTCAAGCGCATCATCTCACTCAACACTGGACACTGACCCAAAAAAATCTATGCATTATCAATTTAAAAAAAACTTTGCTTTTAACTGTTCAAACAGTTAGAGTTTTTGGAATATGTAGTTTGACAAAAAATCTACCTTAGAATTTGATTGCTTTTGATTGCTTTAAATGACTAGCAGTGATTGTTGCATCAACATTAGTCAGAATTTTCTGCGGACCTTCAGTCTAAAATGGGCTCAAGTTCCAGTGAGAGGGATCTCCTGTTGCAGCTCTGCAAAAAAAGCAGTTTCATTTTCTAAATTTGCTGAATGGTGCTAATGCCACATCAGACAGCGGTGGGAGCACTGAGATGAGGGAACTGAACCTCTCACTCCATAGTTGCAGGGTTGATTCCCGAGTGGAACATGACCGCTGTACCATTGAGCGAAGGATCTTTACCTGAATTGTATCTGCTAAACCTCCAGCTGCACAAACCACTTGGCTGATGAGTAAGTTACTCTGGCTGAGATGGCTAACGAGTTAGCGATGAAAGCATGTCCTTCGCACACAGAAACTGCAGTTGTAACAGAGTCCGGCGACACTCACCATGAGCTACATCCTCTATGCTGTCGCAGCAGCTCTGAGCAGCTCCACCAGCCACAGTCAGCACACTGGAGCGAGGGACGAGAGATTGAGAAAGAGAGACGGCTGAACTGGGGCACTTTCGGCATTCAGTAACACCTTATTCAGCCTACAGTCCCAGCAGAAATGTGCCCGCCGCGTTAGCCATCTTAGACATACTGCTCAAAGCACAGTTCTGATAAGTGCAGTGGAGACTGACCACCCAAACCTGTACCTCACCCACAATGCTAGTCCCATCACTAACAGCAGCTCATGATCCTACCTTAATCCAGGTACCTCGACCTCAAACAGGGCTCCTCTACTGTATCGTCCCGTCTTGCGGACAATCCCTCTTCCCGTCCTCCAGGGACACGAGCCAGCACAGCGTCACCACAGCCGAACTTCCACTCAGATTGGAGGGTTGCCCTAACTGGGACAGCCAGCATGCAGACACAAGTTATTCTCCATGCATAAGATAGTAATTGTGAAGCCCTGCTTGTTTTTCATTAGGAGCACAGAACATAAAAACATTACTCAATCCTCCAAGGACCTACAGGCACAAGTTAACCACCCCCCTCCCCAGCTGCACATCCAACATAAATACAACACAATGTTTTAACATGCTATGACTCCACACACAGTTCCTACTTCTATATATAGCCAAACTTTCTACTCATAAACATGGGACATCAGATAAGTAGAAGGCAATGGGCCAAATTAGCACATCCACATATTTTACAATTAGCACAGTTCCCTGGAGTACAGCTGCTGTTGCAACAGCAACCCAATAGCCTGGGTTGCCCTCAGTAAACACCAGCTGAACTACAGGACAGCAAGTAATGCCTAATAACCATCCCTGGTAACGCTACTATTGGAAACCAGAGGAGAACTGTTGCATAATTGCACACGCACTCCACAAATTATGCTGAATATCGCCGCCAAACTTGTTTTACCAGGCAATTGTTTTATAAGATTAAAACAAAGCCATTAAATGCTTCCTAACAGCGGCTACCATGGCAACGCCCACGCACACGGCCCGCACAAAAATTTAGGCGGCTGCGAGACAGAACGATCTTGAGATCAGCCCTGGGACTCCACGAGACTGAACTGAGCCATGCAGCACCGGGCCTATCAACCAGCTCTCCCCTGCGGGAGCAAATTCCTCCAGTACAAGTGGGATAAGGCCCAGTACCAGATACACAAAGAAAAGGTAAGGCTACTTTCAGCACCTTTGGAACATGTAATTTATTGTAATTATTTTGAATTATAAAGCAAAATGTTGTTAAGACTTAGAAGACAGCTGTTCCAAGACACAACTTTGTAAAAGCAGTAATGAATATACACTGACCAGCCATAACATTATGACCACTAACAGGTGAAGTGGACATTGATCATTTTATTATAATGGCACTTGTCAGTGGGTGGGATATATTTGGCAGCAAGTGAAAATTTTGTCCTCAAAGTTGATATGTCCAAAGCAGGAATAAATGGGCAAGCGTACGGATGTGAGTGACTTTGACAAGGGCCAAATTTTGATGGCTAGATGATTGGGTCAGAGCATCTCATAAACTGCAGCCCTTGTGGGGTGTTACCGGTCTGCAGTGGTCAGTACCAACTAAAAATGGTCCCAGGAAGGAAAACGGAGTACCGGCGACAGGTTCATGGACGGCCACTAGCGACAGGTTCATTGATGCACGTGGGGAGCGAACGTCTGCCCGTATGGTCCGATCCAACAGAGGAGCTACTGTAGCTCATATTGTTGATAAAGTTCAAGCTGGTTCTGATAGAAAGGTTTCAAAACACACAGGGCATTGCAGTTTGCTTCATATGGGGTTGCATAACCGCAGACAGGTCAGGGTGCCATGCTGAACCCAGTCTACCACCAAAAGTTCCAAAAATGAGCATGTGAGCGTCAGAACTGGACCGCAGAGCAATGGAAGAAGACGCCTGGTGGGATAGATCATGTTTTATTTTACATCAAGTACATGGCCAGGTCATTTTCC
Organism: Gymnothorax reevesii; assembly: GCA_029721435.1. NCBI lineage: Eukaryota > Metazoa > Chordata > Actinopteri > Anguilliformes > Muraenidae > Gymnothorax > Gymnothorax reevesii. Next base: position 36,226,931 of record CM056587.1, read on the forward strand.
TGGGGAAGACATTGCACCAGAATGCACTACGAGGTGAAGGCAAGCCAGCGGAGGCAGTGCGAAGCTTTGGGCCATGTTCTGCTGGGAAACCTTGGATCCTGCTTTTCTGTGCGCACACACCACCTACCTAAAATTGTTGCAAACCAAGTACACTTCTTCGTGAAAATGGTATTCCTAGAAAGCAGTGGCCTCTTTCAGCAGGATTAAGGATCCTGCCACACTGCTAAAATGGTTCAGGAATGGTGGGACTGTGGGATGTGGAATGTGCCGGACAAACAAGTCCGATCCATGGAGATCCCACTGCGCAACTTACAGGACTTCAAGGATCTGCTGATCTTGGTGTCAGATACAACAACACACTTTCAGAGGTCTAGTGGAGTCGATGCCTCAACTGGTCGGGGCTGTTTATGAGACAAAAGGGGGATTTACACAACTTAAAGCAGGTGGTCATAATGTTACGGGTGATCTGTGTACTCGTCCGGCATGCGCGTGGCGCATTTGCAGCTTAACGCTCAACAGGAGGACGCATAATGTAGGGTTCATGTTAACAAATTATCTAAATGGCCTACGCGTGACACGAATGTTGATACATTTACGTTAGTAGTCCCACAAACGAGTCCAAGCACAAAGTAAGAGTCTTTTCAGTTTAATTTTAGTGCATTCAAAATATCCTACTCAAGTGTTCAGCGACCTACTGAATCAATCGATCCTTCCAATAAATAAATAAAAATTAAAGTGTGGTTTCCAAGATTGAGAATTAACATGCATGAAACTGAAACTGGAATTAACTTCTTTAATGTATGGTCTATATTACAGGTGAAAACTGCGAAACCGACGATAAACACACCCCCACCTGAAAAGTTCGCACACCTTCAGTGCAAACTGAAAAAGATGAAGGTAATTAATCCCGTGTTCTTCCACTGATTAAAACCCATTGGGCGGTTGCAACTAAACCGCAATATAATAAACAATTCGTTCAACAAGTACAATGTGAGGGATTCTTGTATGATACTTAATCGCGCAGTAAGTTATGTTTTATTCTGGATGCAGTACATTTGTCTTGTTGATGTTCTCGAAAGCTTGAAGAGGAACGCATGTCTATAATCCATCGGGACGATAAAATGCTTCTGGACAAGATATCCAATTTGAAAACGACTAAAGGAAATGGAAACATAAACAACTACGAGCATAGAAGGTAATCATTGCAGGCCCGCGGCAAAGTTATAATTTCAAAGCCGAGAAAAATTTTGTTTTTCCTTGTTATCTCGTCTCCCTTGCTCTTAGTTTGTGTCTGGGGAAGCAGCAGCGAGAGCTTCGTCGAGTTGAGAAAGAGAACCAGGCCATGGCCGAGCGTTTATCGCGCTGCAGGCCTTGCTACAACACGAGAAAGTGGCACGAGGACTGGGAAAGAAGCGAGGGATACAAGGAAAACATCGCGCGCTATCCTCGCAGCATGAACAATGTAAAGGTAATGAGTGGGCTCGTTCAACGTATGGCGACTCAGAGTTCAGTCAAGACGATTTCAAGCCCACAATGCATTGCTGCACCCCAGTGCTTGCTCAACACTTGCCTGAATAATTTTTTTAAATTTCGTATTTCTAGGCTGGACAGTCCATGAAGGTAGGAGCAGGAAAGGACACTAATAAACTGGGAAGCAGCAGCACAGAAGAGAAAACAGCAGATGATGGAAACTAAGGCGGCGCTGGTTAAAAACAAATTTGCACATGGCGGAACGAAGAAGACGGAAACTACTGACGCCACTACCTGAACTGTGTCATCGAGGAATTACTTTTTTGTTAATTCATGCAATGGAGGAAGCAAATACCCGAGAGGTTGCTGTTTTTCAACTGCAGTCTACACAGAATTGTATGGGCGTGTTTATACTCTCTTGTCAAAGTAACTACTTGCAATTACTTTTTTGTTTTGTTCGCCAGAAATTCTGACAAGTTTGCTTGATAGATGCAAAGGGGGAGCCTATCATTCAGCAACACATGCGTTTAGAAATGTATGACTGGACATTGTTTGATTTTTTTTTAAATGTGGTTATTTTCAATATCCAAAACAATATTATAAAACAATATTGATTTATGTGAGAATTTAAGTGTATTTTTAATAACTAAGTTGAAAGTCAAGAGCTCCCGCTCCACATTTTAGATGGTTGGATATTCAAACTTCGAGTGAACAAATTTAGCCATCATGAAAATGCTTGATAACCAACCTTTGCATAAGCATAAATAGAGGTGTCAATGAGACTAAAAGTGAAAGACAAGCTTCCTCTGAATTGAACTGAATTTGTTTCCATAACACAATAAGTGCCAAAATTACAAAAATTGAGATAATACCGTGGAGTGATAGCCCTGATCTTCCAAGACAAGGTGCCAAATATCTATTTTTAGAAATTCATACTTAAAAGGTTTAATTTTTCATGGCCAAAGTTTGCGTTTTTCTGTGAAATGCAATAGGCATCAACAGAGAAAAAGTCAATTAACCCAAAATGAATAAGGTGGATATATTGCGTTTTGGAAACAAACTCTTCTAATCCACTTTACATTGGGGGAGGTTAATATTATCTGATGGTGCTACAGATAGCCAATGGCCTAAATGCCTGTGTTTAAAATATTAATTTATCTTTGCTCTATTTAAGTGTGTACAACACAATGCAATTTTAAGAGGAGTCAATAAGTGGAGGACTTCAATATTTTATGGCAACGCATGAATCAACTTGGCAATTGTACAAACTACCGAGATGAAAAATTTAAGCTGACCCATGGCGTGTCTGGTGCGAAAAAGCATGCAGCAGTTAAACTGTATTTCACGCTGACCATTACATTTTGGAATTGATCTGTGGTTTGCAAGTGTGCCAATCCAACAAATAACGATGCATTAGACCCAGCTGAACGCTGTCATCAGAAAGGACTGTCGCTTCATGTGATGCTTCAGAGGAAACAACGTGTCATTGCTCTAAAAACATATGTGCTCATTTTGTTTGTCCTCTGTCCTGTTTCCTTGCATCTCTCAATGTATCCTCAGTGGGTCGGACTAAGACGCAAGGAAACAATGCAAGTGAGGGGAAGGAGGATGCAGTTTAAGAGAACTGAGATGCACCCATGGATCTGTGCTGGGGTGGGGATAACGAGGTCAGTCTGAAGTGGAGGGAATAGGAATGTTAAGGGCTGGGAAGGCTGACAGAAAACTGGGACGAGACACACAGTGACACGAAGGACTTTAGGCATTAAAGAGTAGTGATAAACTCAAAGAAACCACAAGAGAGCAGGTAACAATCTTAAAGTCGGCACAGGACAGTCTAGCACTGATGAGTAGCTAGACGACAGCAGTTGGCAGTTTGTGGCTGGCAGTGTAATATTCACTGTGCAGATTCCACCCTCCCACCTTTCAGAAATATTTATTTTAAACTGAGAAATTCCTAAAACATTCTTTTATGTTGGTCAAACTTTTGACAAAATAATTGTTTTTTGAGAAACAAATATGCTTGTACTTGTGGCGGCCATCATGTCAGTTTCCACACACAGAAAGGGCAATCATGCACTTAAAAGCCTAGTAAAGTTATTTTTAGGGTTATATGGTATCATTCTTCATCATCTTTATGTACATATAAGCTTGAGTCCAGTCACACACCACTCACCCACTCATACAATTTCTCTCACTCACTTATTCTCCAATTAGTCCAGCATTAACTAAATGGTCCAAGTGTTTGGACTTTGGGAGAAAACTGGTCTGCTGGATTCTAGGAGGAAGGTGATTCTGTGCCACTGTGCTGCCCAGCACTGAATGTGATCAGCTGCTGACTGCTAAATATGCAGTTTCTGCTGTTTGCCTCTCCTGGAGCTTCAGAATATGACTTTTGTTTGGAGGGGTGAAGCTGGAAAGAACTCCGCCATTGGGCCTTTATGTAAGATCTGTAATCCCCAACAAGCCTTTTGTCTCATGATCTCTCCACTTGCTTCTGTTCTTTACCATTTAATCCAGGATTCATTTAAAGAGTCCTGTGCTCACCCGACCTCCTCGGCAAAAAGAAATAACAAAAAACTAAATTCCTTTACTTTATGGACATCCTTTGTTTGGAATAAGTTAAAGCAAAGGGGTTTTACATTTTTTATCACCTGAACATGGCTGATAATAATGATTTACTCTGATATCTTATAAGATAGCTCGAGTCTAGCTCAGCTTTTTCGTCTATCCACCGGTCGTCTACGTCAAGAATTGGAAATTACGTAGAGGCGATTGGGCATCCCGTCATGAAAAACGAGAGAACAGAAGGCGTCAGATCGTGTGACTGAGTTATGACTTAAAATTAGGGCCTACTTCAGATGGAGTCATGGAGCCCGTTACATAACCGCAGCTCCACACGGAGCTCACTCAATGCTCGCGGTATTTGGAAACGAGTTCTCGTGAGAGGGCTGCCTCAAGCAGCAGATTCAGCGCGATGAAGGCGGAAAAGGAGTTTATGAGCGAAGGTGGGGAACGAAAAAGCGTCGACATACACTTCAGAGATCTTCCAAGGGAACAAGATAGCGTTATAATCAATCCTAAGTCCAAAGATGAGAAAAAAGAGGTTTTTACAAAGGTAGGGATATACATTTTCCTTCATGTGCTAACGCCTGCGCGCGGGCTTATGGTGATGAGTTCGGATCAGCACCATAGACAGCGAAATAGTGTCACTGCGTATCACCACAGTGCAACTTCGAGCTCATCACTATGTAGATCTTGCATACGGGTTTGACATAATATTGGATGATAGGCGACATATCCTCAAACAGACAGTAGTCAACGATGTTTTTTTTGTTCCTTGAGGGATTTTAACGTTATTCAAGCACGAGACTGAATCGATGTTTTTGCGCAATTGCTAAATGTGGTCTGTTCGTGCACAGTTGTAAAGCAACTGTTAAGCTAGAGCTTTGGTCTGTGAGATGATTCAACCCTGCAAAACTACATATTGGTCGTTTACTTGACGCCCGAATAGGCTATGGATACAGTATGTGCGCGAAATTTCCCATGCATCTTGAATATAGTTGCTTACTTAGCTACCTGGTGAATCTACGTATATAACGTTTTACTCCATCACGTCACTTGGCGCTAATCCTTTGACAGCTATGGTAAATAACTTGCATGCGGATTTTGATTCTTGAGCTTGAAAATTACAGGTGACCTGTTCGGTGTGACGCAGGATAACTACGTAAATGTCGCCCGGCGCTGAGACCGTTCGTGTCACACTCGTTCCTTACAGGTTGTTCTGCGCCGGCTGCCACCTGATCTGTCAAAGCACCAGCTGGAAGAACACATCAGTCCTTTACCTGCTTTCGACTATTTCGAGTTCTTCTCTGCCGATCAAAGGTACAAATCTGCCGAGGTGGGATAATGCTGCTTCCCATGTTGGAGCGATCTGACCAGCCACTTTTGCTCCGCCTATAAACATTTTTTGCCATTAACATACAGTCAAGACATGTAATTTAGGCTGCATAGTCGTTAGCCTTTCAATGTTTTCCTCAAATAGTGGGCATGGTTGGGATGGATACTCCCAATAACCATGCAACGTTCTCACAATGTAGCTGCAGTGTTGAGGGAATAAATAAATAAATAACCTGAAATATTTAGTTTTATCCAGGTTTGAATTTAACCTGTGTCACTCACATACGTATGAAGACACGTTCATGGAATATTAAAAGGTTCGGTACTCACTTGGAAGGCAGTCTGTTAGGAATACTGTTATACTGTTGTACGGCCCACCTCGAAATATGTAGCAAGGATGTGAAAAATGCAAATGAAAACAGAAAGTAGCGATTTTAAGCATAAACATCATAAGGGTCATAATTTATAACTATATTACTGAAAAACTTAAACTCGAAGAATTAAGTGAGAGCCATTCTCACACAATCCATTTCGTATCAACACACCCCATTTTAGGGTTTACAACGATTTGGGCCAGAAAAAGCCCTTAATGGGACTCCACCTTTGGAGTTGAAGCACAAGTCGCAAACATTTTTCACGTGGAAATAGTTAGACCCATCGATTCCAGTGATAGAATCAGCCCGTCTTACAGATGTGGAGAATATGTCTGAACCTAACCTTGGGAAATCTGGTGCCCGATGTCACTGATGATACCAAACCAATAACAAAAGAGTTTTGGTGACATTCAACCCGAAAATTGCAGCGTATCTGATGCATTAATTAGTATGACTGGTGCGACGTTCTTATAGTATATCATGGTAATTTCATTTGTCAAATTTTTTTTTTCAATTTAAAATATGAGAATTGATGGGAGCATTTGTGAAAACTCTAATTCCATGGTTTAAAAGGCATCTACATGCCTGAAATAGACAACGTTATGGCCTTAACCATAAAAGTAAAAAGCATACAGAGCAGGCTTTTTTGTTTCCCTCGTCAGCTAACCTGCCAATTAGTGTTCATGAAAGTACCTTTGTTGGAGACGGATATAAATCAAATGTATGTGGTTTCTTTTTACCACAGAGTTGCCATGGATCCATGTCCTGACTGTTTGTTTACATTTCATATGCTTGACTGCCCTTTGTAGAGTGACTGATGCCCTCCATAAACAATAATTATGATGTAATGAATACATACCTGCCAAGGCTGTACCATTGTCGGACAAGAGATTAATCGCAGAGGGACACATTTTTTTCTTGAAATCTGCTCTTTGTTTTTTGACTGGGGTTTTCCATAATACTGAAGCACCGTTTCAAAAGTTGTCATTAAACTATAAGTGATGTAACTACATGGGCTCAGGATCACTTTGACAAACCATTGTCAGGTGACAAAATATGTAGATACATTCACAAAATAATGCCTGTTAAAACTTTAAACCTTATGTTCACATTGTCCAGAAACAATTTCAAATTCTCTGGGCTTTGAGGCATCTGTGATGGACAATCACACGGTGGAAACGTGCACTGTGGTCTGAAAAATTTTTGGTCTTCTTTGGAAGAAATGGATGTCAGGTGCTCCAGACCAAAGCAGAAAAAGACTGTCCAGACCATTACTAACAAGAAGCCCAAGTCTGTCATGATATAGGGTTGTGTTGATGCCCTTGTAAGGGTAACTTACACTTCGGTGAAGGCACCATTAATTCTGATGAGTACTCTGAGATTTTGGAGCAAATATGCTGCTTTTAAGATGACATGTTTTCCAGGGATGCCAGTGCATATTTTAACTAGAAAAGCACTCAGAGAGCGCAGACCTCCTCTAGGGGGCAGCAAACCGAAAAGCACGGCAATTAGAACTCTGGCTCATTGGAAAGACTTGAAATCTTGAACTTTGGCATATATCTCAGCAGTACTTTGGCCTAGATATGCCAAAATTTAATCAGCTGTTCCTTGACTTAATACCCACCTACCCTGAATATTTCATCAAAATCCGGCCATAAGTTTTTGAGTTATGTTGTACACAAACAAACCAACAAACCAACAAACAAACGCCACCGAAAACATAACCTCCTTGGCAGAGGTAATAACAATGTTGCTAAACCACAATTTGCACGCATTAAAAGGACATGACTGCATAAGAAGAGGGTACAGGCGGTGACCTGGCCTGCCTGCAGTTCTCACTTGTCCCCAGTATACAAAGTGCGTATTTTGTGCAAAGTGTATTTTGAATGCAAGATGTGACACTGAAAACCCTGTACTGTTGTACACCTTAAGATTTCTTTGGGGGAAGAATGGGATAAAATCACACCTGGAACACTTATTCACTTGGTGTCTTCAGTTCTTAATTGTCATGTCCCCAACAAAAGCAGAGGACATACTGTTTTACCCTCCATCTGTAATTCCATTTTATTGTGATTTTGTGACTCTGTAAGTCTGAAACACTACTGTTTCAACTCACATGCAAGTCACTCTAGTTTATCAGGTGTTGTGAAAAGGACTGACAACAAGTGGTAAATACATTATGTTGCAAAAATTTAATTTGAGATGATTTATTTCAAAATCAATTAAATCCAAGCAATTAAATATCAAATAACATGTTGTTGTATCATGTTCAATGTAACATAGTTCAAATATAATTTACAAAATACAGCTTTCAGTTTTAATTTTAATTTAACATACCCTCCTAACTTTTTATGATTTGAATTGTAATAAAATTAGTTAACATTGCTGAGAACCAATAGAACCATGTTCTAGGCTTGATGTACATTGTTTGGAGATGCATCAGCAAAAAATCTGACCCAGAACACACTGATACATATGAAGAGTTTGTTTCCAAAATGCAATATATCCATCTTACTTATTTTGAGTAAATCAGCTTTGTCTAAGTTGGCGCCTATTGCATTTTATAAAGAAACACAAACTTTGACCATGAAAAAATGCACCTTATAGTATGAATATCTAAAAACAGATTTTTTTGCACCATGTGTAAGAACCACAGGGCTGTCGCTCTATGGCGTTCTCAATTTTTGCACTTTTGGCGCCTATAATGTAGTGGAAAACAAATTCTTCTTATTTCCCACAAAGAGAAAGAGGACTGGTGTGTGGATGCATGTGTTAAGCACAGTGAGAGAGAGAGGATTGGTGTGTGGATGCATGTGTTAAGCACAGTGAGAGAGAGAGGATTGGTGTGTGGATGCATGTGTTAAGCACAGTGAGAGAGAGGATCGGTGTGTGGATGCATCTGTTAAGCACAGTAATGTGCATGACCAAGAGTGGAGCATGAACTTGGTTCTCTGATCTGACTGTGAAATACATTTCAATTTACCCATCCGCTTTTTCCCCGCAGCCTTTATCCACACCTCTTCTCCAGAGCATACATTAATTTCAAAAACCCCGAAGATATTGTGCACTTCAGAGACCGATTTGATGGATATGTGTTTATTGATAACAAAGGTACAGTAATGTTGATTTTTCGTATAAAGATATTTTCTGTGACAAAGTACAATTGCGATAGGACGATGCCACCAATAACAATGCGTACAACAATAATGTGTTTTTTGTTTTATTTATTTATTTATTTATTTATTTATTTTGCTCTCCTTCATCCAGGTCAGGAATTTCCAGCCATTGTGGAATTTGCACCATTTCAGAAAGTTTCGAAGAAGAAACTGAAGAAGAAAGATGCAAAAGCTGGAAGTATTGAGGAAGGTTTGGTTTCAAACTATTTTGTATTGCAATGTCGCCACAGTCTGCTTCTTTATGTTATAACCAAGCCTGGCTTCTAGTATATTACATGCCATATGGAATTTGACCTTATTTATTTGTGAAGTAGAGTTGATGGTCATAGCTGTGTAACCAGGGCCGGCGCTAGCCATTTTGGTGCCCTACGCATAAATGCTTTGTGGTGCCCACCCACCCAACCCCACCCATGACAGAAATGAACAATATCTGAGTATTTGTCAGTTTTGCTTTATTTTACAAATTAAGTTGTTAATATTAATGGTTCAAAAACTGAGATAGAGATAAATAATAATAATAATAGTAATAATAAAGAGATAAATAATAATGAAGTCTCTATAAAACACTAACAATGTCACCAAATACTCAAATAAATAAAAATAAATGATCTACATAAAAAATAATAATAAATGCCACGACTATTAACAAATAAACATCTGTTTTTAACTGTAAACACAGTTCTGAGAAAGGAACTTTAAATACAAATTTTAAAATGCAAGCACCAGTTGCTAGAGGCCCTACAGAGGCATATGTCTGCATTTCCGGGCTGCGAAATCAGCTATCAGGTCATCATATGACAGATTCTGAGCAATTTCCCCATTGATGCTGATGACAGCCAGACCACTTAAATGCTCCTGGCCCATTGATGAGCACAGGTATGTTTTAATGAGCTTAAGTTTGGAGAAGCTCCGCTCAGCAGAGGAAAATGTGACAGGCCCATGTATACGGTTAATCCAATTTCTATCGTTCTTTATCTGCGAATGTGTACAAATGGAAAAACGGATGTAGCTAACTTGAGACGCTTATGGACACAATACTGATTCATTATCAGCCTATACTCTCCGCAGCTAGCGAGCTTGTATAACGCAATCGCCACTCACATTTCTAGAGGTACAGCGGTCATCTCTTCTGGGCTCATGACATCCTTCATCTGATCACACAGTTTCACGAATGCTCCTCGAGACATCATGAAGTTCTCTCTCCATTTTGCATCTGAAAATTCATTGAGCACCACTCTCTCCCACCAGTCCTTACTCCTAACGCACATCCAGCAAGCACGGTTTTTTGGTAGGAGTGGAGGAAGGCCTATGCTGAGACCAATAGTTTTACGTCATGTACTTGGAAAGAAAGCGAACTATTGACTGAACCATGTAAACCAGGTTTTTCCGATCATCGCCTTACTGAAGTACATGTAAACGCGTCAAATCAGATTATTTCCATTACCCCATTATTCCCAGTTATCAGATTATTGTGGTCATGTAAACGTAGCTGTTACAAAATAAATAATTGTTAATTAAAACATTGTCTTACCTGCAAGTGACGCACGAGTATCATTTCGCTGTTTTTTTTTTCTTTTCCACTTTTCCGCCCCCGACTCTTGATGCCTTTTTGATGACATGTCCAGATCTCCGGAATAAACTTCTGCCAAATTTGCGATTGAAGCATAATGGAGCAAACTACTTGGGAATGGGGGAGGGGAGGGGCACCCAAGGTAGACCGATGAGAGGGCCGCACAGGAGATTAATCTTTTTTCGCGTAAATAAGCCTACGTTATTTTTGTATTACTTATATTTATTAACATGCTTTACAAACTTTTATTTTAAATATGAAATACTGTTATTATCATTATTTTTTTTATGGGCCTGATTTTTTCGGTGCCCCCCAGGCAGTTGGTGCCCTACGCACATTGCGTGATAAGCGTATGCCGAGCACCGTGTCTGTGTGTAACTGATGCATGAACCAAATTGCACTTCTTTCTTATTTAGTCTGTCATGTAGAAATGGCTCTGATGACTGACTCACTGTTCTGTCATCCTGTCTGTATGTGTGTCTGTCTGTCTGTGCGTCTGTTTGACCCACAGATCCAGAGTACCGGAGGTTTCTGGAGAACTACTGCTGTGATGAGGAAAAGGTGACGGCAAACCCAGAAACACTGCTTGGGGAGATAGAGGCCAAGACCCGAGAACTTATAGGTACTGTGGGTGTGTGTGTTTGTGTGTGTGAGAGCGTGATTAGGTTAGATCCTTTGCAGGCATCTTTTGTACATAGTAAGATCCTCTTTATTTTAGTCAGTCTCATGTGCAACGTTTAGCAGTGTAATCATGCTTTATTTATTATTTTATATAAAGGGGACCTATTATGCTGATCCTTTTTATAATACATATAGGTAATGTGATAATGTTGGATGTCCATACTCAACCTCTGAAAAGTTTCTAAACATAAGATACAGGGGTTTTGCAGTAATCCAAGAACGTGGTTTCGTGAACATGATTTCCTCTCTGAACAGCTCCTCCCGAGATCTTCACGAGATTTGGGTGAAACTTGACGTCAGGTTGTGCCGTCCAATTATTACAGACTTAGCCAAATCACGGTGCTGGACCTGCCCACACCGGAAACTATTCTAGCACACATGAACAACCACAGATCATATTATGCCTTAGCATCATCGATACTTCCTGAAATGCAAAAGAAGAACCGCTGATCATTTGAGGTGCAGTTCTGTCTGTTGGGAGTTTTCGCAACTATGACGGCAGGCGTCTGAGATGGTAAACTGATGCCAAAGTCGATTTGCGCGTGCGCGACCCTGAAACTTCTTCCATATTCCCCGAATCTACGACAGTAGTAGGCCGATTTCTCATTCGTCATGGATCTTCTACGATGAAACGTGATGGAGTTCAACCAGCCAATCAACACTTGGCTGCATTATGAGCACTCAGTGCGTGGTGTATGCAAATATTCGCTCACAGCTCTGGCTTTTTCGATGCATCATGGACATTGATTCAACAACCAAGCCTACTAGTAATGCTTTTCCAGAGAGTATTCAGCGACTACGTACAACGTGCAGTCAGGTTTATTTCTTTGTCTGAGTGGGCCGGTGCAAAACTGCATAACAATTAAGACCTTTAGATGCCATTATTGAAACTTAAATAGGAGTTAGTTATTGCTCAGGAACGGCTCTGTCAAATCAAAGTAGCTCTACTAAAATCTTTAAACTAAAATTACTACATGAATCTTTTAGAGAAACACCAGCCAAGATTACGCGCACGCACAATAGAGGGAGTGCACCTGCAGCTGACGTCACGCACCGTCTCCGTATTCCTTTTGCGAAACTGCACATAAGTCAGACAGTGACACGAGTGCGGGGATGGTCACAGTTGATTGCTCTCCGGTGTAAATCTTGCACTGTCGTGGTTTGCAAAAACTCCCTAGAATCTCTACCAAAGCTGCTCGTCCGTTTACTTTTTGACGCGAAGAATGCACCTATTTCTCTCCCAAAAGACGATGCCTCCAGAAATCAGTGGGTAGCTTTTTGTTTGCTGGTGGCGAACAGCCATAGCCAAAGAGAATGTTAGCTGTTTGTGCTCAGCATTTCACCAAGGACAGGTTTGCCAATAAAGAATAATTCGACAAACGATCAGCGTTTCAACTGCTTCTCAAACCTGAAACAGTTGCATCGATGAAGCACTCGGAGCCACAAGCTGTAAGTAACGATATAACAGCAAATAATGTATGTGAAGCGAATGAGTTGCAGGAGGCTAGCTGGACCACTAACAATAGTTAGCACTAACAACTGGCCTCAAACGCAGGCTTTGTAAAATATCTTAAGACAAAGCCTGTATCGATATGCGATTGTCGGCGACTCACAAGCTATGTTTCTATCCACTTGTCGATCGAATTATCTGAAGTTCGCCAAAAATATTCATGCAAATAAAGCTAGTGAAAATACGTTTCTATCTAAAAGCATTAAAGCAAATAAAAAGTAGTGCAAAATGACGCCATGTGCTGTTATGCGATTAAATCGGTGTATTGAGTACATTTCTGACATTTTAAGCTGTTTCCATTCATTTTCACACTGAATTGCAGAGCCTTCAAGTGAACAAAAGTAGTTTGTTAGCCAACTAATTTAGATGGTTAGCCAAAATGGATCAAGTTTACCAACAAATGACGATAATTGCACAAGTTGTAGTAGTGCTTAGGTGCCAGCTATTAGCAGCATAGCAGACCATTATCAGAAGGAAACAATGGCATCAAAACACCGTCAAGATGCAGTAGCAGATTTAGTCAGTGAATAACGTTTCCATCAGCATTTATTGCGTAAGCCTTTTACCGATCAAGAGAAAATCCGATGAGATATACCGTACAAACTATGAGTCGATAGTCTTGAAATCAAGTCTAATTTCACCGTCTCCGTGTGCCATTTTTAATTCGATATTACTTCATTTGCATAAGAACGTGTGGATGGAAACATGGCTACAGATGCGGAAGCAGTTGTTTCACTGCATAAGCCTACCCAACTGATGGCCTGTTGAATGTGGCTGTAGCACTGCGGCTAACATAGCCAAGTTACTGTTGCTAATGTTTGTGTCCTAAATATGCAAGAGTAATATCAGGGGAAATTCAACAGAAGGTGTGTGTGAACATAAACATCATTTGAAGCAAACTTTTTATACTTGTTTGTTATTTGAATGATTGGTACTACTGCCCCCCCGGTAACAGAATTTACTGTATGTAAAACCTGTATTGCAGGGTAACTTTGTCTCTGTAGTTGTTATGACCGCTCGGTTACCAGCTACTGCATGCGAGTTTGTGTGCTGTGAAAATTAAAATGCCCCTGGTAACTTATAGGCTGGAATTCTGATCGGTATGGTTGTATTTGGTTAGCATCAATGTGGCAGTTCCATCATAACGTTGCTTGATAGTAGCCACTACTGTTGAAGCTAACCAGAGAGGTGCCGTATGTGTCTGCAGAGTTGGGCTGCGAAGGCTGCAGTTAGATCAGACGTAAGTTTTGCGGGGCTTTGGGCGCGTTTTTGGGTGCTTGTGAAATGATGGTTTTACTTATCCATGACCAGGGTCAGCCTGATACTTCTCCAATACCTGGGCAAGCTTTCTGATGCTACTAGTTAAAGCAATAGGGAAGCGCACAGGCTATAACCTGTCCGGTATAACAAACGATTTTTCTGCATTGCTGTTGATTGAATATTAAATCGGCGACTGAATATTAAATTCTTTCCTGTAAAGGTTATTGATTTGCTAGCTCCACATAAGCAACAGTTCATGGAAACGGAACTTACGGTCTATAAAACATGTAATATGCTCATAACATAACAGGAGCTCTATCTAGCTCTCGCGCACTAACCATAAATCGCCCATTTTCCACGAGGAAACACTGGTCATTCCGACGCAATAAGTAAATCATTACCACCATTTCAAAAATGGCCGTTTAGCCTGGAGATTTTGCCGCTCTGTCATATACCAGCCCAGAAGCTGTTCGTTACACTATGCTAGCGACAAACCACAGTTATGCACACTAACCAGCAGGTCCTAATACACACCGAAGCAGCCCATAAGCTGTTGGTTTACTTTTAGCTGCTCCTCACTGTCCATGTTTCCCTCCAAACTCAGACCCGCCAGATTTCTACGGTCTCCGGTCTACACTTGGGTACATCGTCCCGTTCTACAAATGTATCTGTATGGGGTGGATTCTAGCTTTCCCGGCATCCTAGCTATAGAGTAGAAAAATCGCTGAACTCACCACTGTTGCTATAGCACACTGTTGCTGATAGCAAATTCGAGCTTGAGCTGCCAGACTTTTGCACTGCAGCCTCCGCCTTCGCTGCAGCGTTTATTAGAACAAGTTAATTTCGTTAGATCTATATTAAAGTACAGCATTAGGAATTTTGGAATTTCCCTGCCGATTCCGAATCAGATGGCAGACGTGTCTCATGTTTCACTCTGGAGAGGCAGACCTGGAAAACTGTGTTCTGCAGCCTCGTCCTGCCTAACTCCGCCCTCCACAGAGCTGGCCAGTCAGAAGAAAGTGGGCACACGGGGAGTGGGGGCCATAGCGGAAGAGCCACCCCAATGAGGCATTTCAGGCAGAGAGTATAATGGACTACAAATGGGGTTTGTTGAGGCTGGCAGTATGAGCTAAATAAGGACCCTATTTTGGACTTTGAACGATCAGGAGTACTCTAGGGGAGTCCAAGATCAAAATATAACATTGGAAATATAGCAAAATAGGTCCCCTTTAATAATTGATGTTTTGCAGCTCTTTGGTCAATAAGGGTTGGTTTTAAATGTATTTCACAAATAATGCTGACTTGACTTAACCTGACTTGTTTTAGCCAAGAGAACGACACC
This sequence comes from Gymnothorax reevesii, assembly GCA_029721435.1. NCBI lineage: Eukaryota > Metazoa > Chordata > Actinopteri > Anguilliformes > Muraenidae > Gymnothorax > Gymnothorax reevesii. Next base: position 36,242,211 of record CM056587.1, read on the forward strand.
GCTTCTGGAGTACATCAAAAACAAGAAGCTGGAGAAGCAGGTAGGGGTGCAGTCTCACCAGTGTTCATCATCATGACATACAGTCAGGGTCATAAGTGTTTGGAGGGCAGTAATCGTATGTGTTTATTACATATGCATGTAAATCAGTGGTTCTCAAATTCGGTCCTGGCGCCCCCCTGTGTATGCTGGTTTCTGTTCCACCCACAATTGCAATCTTAGGATTTTAACAAGCTGTTGATTTGTTTTATTTCGGAGCATTTATGCAAACATCTACATTGAGATATATTGTAAATATCGGCCAAACATTTAATCAACATAAATAATCAAGAGGTTCCTCATTGGTGAAACTCTTGACACATGGTGGCAAAAACTGACAATTTACTTGACAAACAATGTCACACCTGTTGTGTTTTATGTTGATTTTATTTGGTTCAGGCAGGTTATTTGGGAAAAACTCAAAACACCTGTATACACCTATGGAGCTTATTGATTTTCTCAGAGTCTAATTTGATCTGCTTAAAAATGTTTTTACCTGAAAATCCTTGCAATGTGTTCAAGGGTTTTTTATCTTCATAGCAGAATGGATATGTCCATCCAAATGTGACTTAAGATGGTAAATAACTACTCTAAACATTGAATGCTGCTAATTAAGACAAAGTAACAGCTTTTTAATATCCTATAATTGCAGTTGTGGCTGGAACAAAAACCAGCATACACAGGGGGGCGCCAGGACCGAATTTGAGAGCCACTGATGTAAATATGTTAACATTAAAGCGGAATATCAGCCAGTCAAAGTATTACACACTTCAATTTTATTTGAAGACCACAAAAGAAAAATGATCAGTCACATTTTCACTTGGCGGAGAAATGATGAATGAAAAATTCAAAACGATTTTAGAAACAAAGCACCGAAAAAATGCAAAAATTATGTATAAAATTTTATAATAATAAATAACATTATTTCATATTATTAAAAATATTCTAATAATATAGATGTAATATACAAAAATGCACAATTTTGGACTCGTTTCTCCTTTCTGGCCTTTGTGTGTGTAGCGCATTTTGGAGAATAACTGACATCAAATGACCTTACAGAAAAGGGCAGACACTTGGACGAAGTCCCAGAAATAGATTATGAATTGAAAAAACTCCCAATAGGGAAAATAATCCTCTATGGTGAGGAGAAAACTTTGCAATGAGAGGAAAGCGCGGAATCTGGCTGTAGTGTGGGTGCCCATGCTCCGCTGGCCGGCTATGTGAACGTTAAGTGGTTTTAATAATGGGAAATGCATTATAGTCTACCAGAAGTTTATTATAATTGTACACATGGGTATGATTATTCAAATGGATACAGATCAAGCAGCAGACATGAAAATAAAAATAACACAGATGGAGATGGCAGTGACAAAAACCTGGAGGAGCCAGCATCTGGAGCTCCAGAGTGTGAGAAGGGGTAGGCATCAGGAACGCTGTGGAGTTCAATATTTGTTTTGCAAGCTTGCAGAGTGATTGAGAGTTATTTAAATCCTTCAAATCCTTGGTTCCATTAAGCAACGTCACATATGGAGGTGCAGCATTTAAAGGTAGCGTGTTGATAAAAGGCTTTTGAGGATACACCGGTGTTTCTTTGTTTTAAAAGTGGTGCTTACCTCGCTAGCTAGCTTTACAGCCTTCACTCATCTCTTCCGCTTGGCATTAGTTTTCTAACATAAGCACACACTCCATACAATGTTTGTTAGCATGTTGGCTAACTGTACCTCAAATGTTATAATCGTTAGCTAGCTCGCTAGCTAGCTAAGTAAGCTTGCAAATGTGCTAACCATCATCGTAGCTAAGTGAGTGACTTAAAACATAAACTTTAGCAAATAAATTTCATTCATTTCATCCATAGTTTGGAAAGACTACCCACAGGCTGCAACTTGTATTAGATTAGCCAAATTAGGTCATCAGTCAATATTAACTGGGAGCTGGTAACTTGGTAGCCAGTTTGGGCTTGGCATTGCTAATATTATGCCAATTATCATTAGCAACCTTGCCGTTTCCTTCCTAAAATCACCTATTACACTGTACTTAACCACGATAGACTGCTATATTCATTGCTAAAGTTTGATTTAAAAATATTTCATATTTCACTGGGCTATTATCTCTGAGCGGGTGACAATGAGTGGGAAATCTCCATGTCCTGTTCTGCGGCCTGAGTATGTGTTCATGACTTTCGAGAGGGAGTTGAGAGTGAGGTGTTGATTGTTCCATGGGAGAGGGGATCCATAGGAGAAGGCTCGACCGCAAGCAGTAATTTTGATCAATTTTGGAGTAATGAACAGTCAGACACTTCGAAAAAAAGGGGTTCTTTGGGGTTCATAAGGGCAAAGGAGGTAAAACCCATATAAAACCTTAAATATGGGAAATATTGTGAAGTCAATGCAAAATTTAATTGGGGACCAGAGGAGAGATGCTAATATTTGGGTAATATTAACAAAGAATTTAATTCTACCATATGAGCAGCCACATTTTTGAACAGCCAAAGTGGATTACAATATTAAAATTACAGCCCTTTAAAATGGAATCTGTCCAAATGCATTTTTCTTTCTTTTTTAAATTTGGCATCTCCAATCCCACCCGAATCTAGAATGCCCAATTGGTGAACTATGTGCAAAGCTTGCTTGTATGCGACCCCTTGCTGCCAATTCAGGAGAGTGTAGACAGTTTGCGGCTCTCCTTCGAAGCACGCGCCTGTCAGCCTGCTGCTTCTTATACTCTCATTGGTTGAATCTTCGCAAGTTCAGAACAAGGGCGGAGGATGCCCGAACACGAACAGGCTTAAAATCTTCCTGACGAGCTCCTGTCTGGCAAACAGGGGCACTTGAGCAACGAACAAGGCAACTATTATTCTGGGCAGTCCCTTCCAAATTTGTAACCCTGTAGCGCAATAGCCAATTGGGTGCTACTCTGAAAAAGCTATTGCCCACTGCTGGCTGGTAGGAGGTGGGGATCGAATGTCCAAATTCTTTTGAATGTCTTTTTATGAGTTAACATTCAATATTACAGCAACGGTGTTACAATTATTTAGCCTTTGTTTATTTAACAGCATGCTTAGTTCCCATTTATGAACATTTCTGTGTATTCACCAGAATTAGTCGAAGAAGCTAATTCTACTCTGTGGCCCTTGAGCTCTTAATGTGACTGTAACATGACTGATGAGGGGGATGAGGAGGTGCGACTCATGAGGAGGTGCTGCTCACTCCACAGCGAATCAGGGAGGAGAAGCGGGAGGAGAGGAGGCGTAGGGAGCTGGAAAAGAAACGACAGAGAGAGGAGGAGAAGAGGAAGAGGAGGGAGGAAGAAAGGCGGAAGAGGAAGGAGGTGGAGAAGCAGAAGAAGATGGTTGAAAAGGAGATAAAGTTCAAAGTTTGTCCTAGCTTTTAATTTTCCTATATAGATGAAAACAAAATTGTCCTTTTTAACTCAATTGGTCGATGACCAGCTGAGTTATTAAGTTGGTGTACATTCCATCGTCGTAGTTTCTGCTGTCTGATATCGTCTGTCTTTCGTAAACAATATGAGCCGCAACCTCTAGCAGACACAAATATTGATCAAAACTCAGAAAACTTGGCATGCAACCTCTTAAACACACGAGTTGCTTAGGGGTTGCATTTCAGCCCTGCACCACCAGAGGGCAGGGTGGTCATATTGGAAAACGGGAGTTGAGCATTTAATGCCTTTTTAAATATGGATTAAAGAGCTAAAACTCTGTATGTACTCGGTGCAACATGGCTGAACATATATATGACGGCCGTTTTGAGGCCTTTGACAGTCCTTCACCTTTTGACACCTATTTGAACAAACTGTAACCTCTAGCCGTCACAAATATTGATCAGACTGGCAAACGAGTCTCTGGCTCACTTCATACTCGTCTGCATTTTCTGGAAAAAAATTTTTGCTTAGCACTAAAACTGTTTCATTTGATATATATTTATATTTAGCGAAGCTGTGAATGGTAAAGTATATGAAATAAGTGTATATTTTGAGATACTATTCAATATATCGAGGGCCTGGGGTTGCCTTTTAGCATAAGTAAAACCCATTGCACATTGAGTGATAGGTGCGCTGGAAATACCACAACCAAACATTGTCATATTTCAGGTTTTGTGTCAGTTTTAATCTAAGGTTTGGAAAAAGAGGTAAGAAGATCATGTACACAAAAAGTATAACATGCTTTCTTCAGGCTTTATAAGAAGAACATGAATGTCTGCTTTCCTGTAGCTGCTGAAAAAATGTGACGCAGACGATGATGTGGATTCCGACCGGCTGAAGGAGAGAGGGGACAGTGCTGATGGCGAGAGAAACAAACCGGAAAAATCCTCCAGCCACATGAAGGCAAAACACACCGACAAGGAGGCCAGAGACAAGTAAAGACTGTGAATAACAGAGCATGAAGCCAAAAGTGTTGGTGTGTGTGTGTGTGTGTGTGTGTGTGTGTGCGTGCGTGCGTGCGTGTGTTTTTATGTGTGTGTGTGTGTGTGAGTGCGTGCGCGATTGTGTAAATGTCCTCTGTTTTGCCACACTGGCGAAACACAGTACCAGTAAAAGGTTTGGAAACAACCCACATATTTCAAACACAGATTAGAAATTTGTGTATTTCATACAAAGATTTTTAAAAAAGCAAAACACCTTTTATTTTAGAAATGGAGAGACTATGTTGGTCTTTTTATTTTTGAAAAAAGAATCTTCATCAATCACAAAATTTTGGGCACTATCTCATGAATTAAATTATAATTATTATTACAACCCCAATTCCGAAATAGTTAGGACAAAGTGTAAATTGTGAATAAAATCAAAACCCAATGACTTTCAAGTAACACCAGTCAGTATTTTATTCCCAATATTACAGAGATAACATAGCAAATGTTGAAACTGAGAAATTTTACAATTTTATCCACAAAATGAGCTTGTGTCAAATTTGATGGCTGCTACAGGTCTCAAAAAAGTTGGGATAGGGGCCTGTTTACCATGGTGTAGCATGCCTTCCTCTTTTTAACACAGAATGGAGGCGTCTGGGCATTGAGGAGATATTGAGTTTAGCCATTGGATTTTGATCCCACTCGTTTAATACAGGCTTCCAGCTGCTGAGGAGTTTTGGGTGTCTTTTGAAGGACTTATCGTTTAATTACAGGCCCAATGTTCTCAATCAGTGAAAGATCAGCACTGCAGGCATACCAGTTAAGCACACTGTCATGGTTTTGGTTTTTGGGCATGCTCAATTTCTTCTTCTGTGTTTAAATTATTATTGTCTTTTATTTATTATTTTTGGTTATAGTAACACTCAGGTTATTGGTTCATTTCATGTCTCAGTTCCATTGCACTTGTCTCCCCTTGTCTCTTGTGATCTAGTTGGTTCAGTCCGTCTTCCCTGTCTGCGTGTTCACTGACTTCGGGTGATTTAAATTAATTCTGGTGTTTAAAATATTCCTTCAAATCTCGTTTTCTTCCTTCGACCCTCTGTTCTGATTACTAACAAGACTAACATTTGTATTTTGTATCATAGTCTACTAACACAACTAATCCATGTATATAAGATTACTAACTTACTAATGAGCACTCTAGTCTAATATGTAAAGTTGCACCGCTCCTAATTTAGATTAATTCCCTCTCCACAATTGCCCTGTTCAATACTCCGCCCCTTTGCCTGTCTTTGTCCTCTCCTGAGCTTCAGCGAGAATCTCTCGCACGTGCTTAATCACTCTCCTGCGCTCGTTATCCGTGCACATAGAACTCCTGGACTGGAGATGTTTAAATGTCATAGGCTGTTTGTGTGATTCCCGATCGTATTTTGTCTTTCGCCAATTTTCGTGCTTAGGGCTTCCCTCATGTGATTCTCCCAATGTAATAAGCCCAATTCCCTACACCTGTTTTCTGTACTGCATGTGACCTTCCCTGTATGTATATTAGCAGTCTTTTCACTCACAGCTCTTGTCAGAACGTTGATCAATACTTCTTTGTGCAGAGCGCCTCATATGCCATAGAATATTGTTTCGCTTCTACTGGATTGTCCGACCTTGATTCTTGCCATTGCCCTTTTTGTATTGTTTTTGTCTTACTGGATTTCAACCCATTTTTGTCTGACCACGATTTCTGTGTTTGGATGCCCTGTGTATGACCCTTGGCTTTGCTCATTGACTACGACTTTTTGCTTATCGTTTTTGTACCTCTGCTCATCTGTCTTACTGGTTCTGACCCCTGCCTGTCTAGTCTGTTTTTGAATTTCGTATTGTGGCATGGCAATTCCTGTGTTTTTTGGCTCTGACTCGGACCCCATTAAAGTCATACGTTTTTTGGATTCCGGTCTCTCGCAAGTGGTTCCTGAACAGTACCCCACACATACGGACTCTTCTACTACGAAGCCATGCTGTTGTAATAGCTGCAGTATGTGGTTTTGCATTGTCCTGCTGAAATACACAAGGCCTTCCTTGGAATAGATGGAATGGATAGAATTTATATACCTTTCAGCATTCATGGTGCTTTTTAAAACATGCAAGTGTCCCACACCATATGCACTAATGCATCCTCATACCATCAGAGATGCTGGCTTTTGAACTGAACACTGATAACAGGAGGGGTGGTCTTTCTCCTCTTTAGCCCGGAGGACACAACGCCCATGATTTCCAAGAAGAATGTCAAATTTGGACTAGTCTGACCACAGGACACTTTGCCACTTTGCTACAGTCCATTTTAAATGAGCCTTGGCCCACAGAACAAGGCGGCGCTTCTGGATTATGCCCAACAATGGCTTTCTTTTTGCATGATAGAGTTTTAGGTGGTATCTGTTGATGGCATGGTGGACTGTGTTTGCAGACAGTGGTTTCTAAGTACTCCTGGGCCCATTTAGTAATGTCAATGACAGAATCGTGCCGCTGTATGATGCAGTGGCATCTGAGGGCCCGAAGATCATGGGCATCCAGTAAAAGTCTTCAGCCTTGTCCCTTACACAAAGAGATTTTTCCACTGTCTCTGAATCTTTTGACGTTATGCACTGTCGATGATGAGACCTTCAAAACCTTTGCAATTTGACGTTGAGGAACATTGTTTTTAAAGTATTCCACAATTTTTTACGCAAACCTTCACGGGTTCTGAGAAACTCAGCCTCTCAAAGACATCCCTTTTATAGCCAATCATGTTGCCAGTAAACTTAATTACTTGCTAAATGTTCTTTCAGCTGATTCTCTCATATATTAATAGCTTTTTCAGCCCTTTTTTGCCTGTGTCCCAACTTTTTTGAGACCTGTTGCTGCCATAAAATTTGAAATTAGCTCATTTTGTCAATAAAAATGTAAAATGTCTCAGCTTCAACATTTGAAATGTTATCTATGTTCTATTGTAAATAACATACTGGCTCATTTGATCTGAAAGTCATTGCATTTTGATTTTATTCACAATTTACAATTTTGTCCACAACTATTTCAGAATTGGGGTTATATTATTATAATTTTTTTATTATTATTATTTACGTCTAACCGTTTAAACCTTATTCTTATGAGGCTGTGGTCATTAAGCAGCATTCTGTCTTCCCCTAGAGGCCAGACAGAGAGTGATAAAGAGCAGCGGGAGCATGGACGCCGAGCGCGAGAGAGGGAGAGCGGGGGTGACCGGCACCGCGGCCGCGACGAGACGCGCAAACGCCAGCGGCACCACTACGAGTTCGACAAGTTCATACGGCGCAAAGAGGAGACCAAGTGGGGCAAAGGGCACTGCCAAGACCGGCCCAAAAAGGACGGGCACCAGCATCATGGGTACACCCACTGCCCCGATGCTGGCCACGCCCCTGGGAAGGACTGCAGAGAAGACACGGCCAGCAGGAAGGAGCGAATCAGAAACAAGGTGAGAGAGAGGGGGATGGGTGAGCGACAGAGTCAGAGAAAGAGAGGGGGGGTTAGTGACAGGGAGAGACTGATGGAGAGTGAGAGAGAGACGGTGTTTAAGTGCTATATTACTTCTTATTTTGATTGTTTTGTGTTTGCTTTAGTACAAAACCCAAAACCAGTGAAGTTGGCACGTTATGTAAATTGTAGATAAAAACAGAATACAATTATTTGCAAATCCTTTTCAACTGATATTCAATTGAATACACTGCAAAGACAAGATGTTTAATGTTCAAACTGAGAAACTTTATTTTTTTTTTGCAAATAACCATTAACTTAGAATTTAAAGGCTGCAGCACATTGCAAAAAAGTTGGCGCAGGGGCCTTTTTACCACTGTGTTACATCGCCTTTCCTTTTAACGACACTCAGTAAACATTTGGGAACTGAGGAGACCAATTTTTGAAGCTTTTCAGGTGGAACTCTTTCCCATTCTTGCTTGATGTACAGCTTAAGTTGTTCAACAGTCCGGGGTCTCCGTTGTCATATTTTACGCTTCATAATGCGCCACACATTTTCAATGAGAGACAGGTCTGGACTACAGGCAGGCCAGTCTAGTACCCGCACTCTTTTACTATGGAGCCATGCTGTTGTAGCACGTGCAGAATGTGGCTTGGCATTGTCTTGCTGAAATAAGCAGGGGTGTCCATGAAAAAGACGTTGCTTGGATGGCAACATATGCTGCTCCAAAACCTGTATGTACCTTTCAGCATTAATGGTGCCTTCACAGGCCCGCCGACAGGAGGGGACAAATGGGTATCTTGTCCCGGGCCCAGGGAGGAGGGGGGCCCAGAACTGGGCCCTCATGAAATTGTGGAATAATTATTCTATTTTATTTCAAAATATGCCTATTTGTGGAAGAAATGTATATTATTTGCACTAAAGAAATGATTTCTAATTGTTTTTACCTTTATTGTCCTTGAAATAGGGATCAAGAACCCCCTGCCACTCCCAACACAAAAATGGTTTGGCCTGTGATCAAAAATGCGACGTAATTTGATTAGCGCTTCAGTCTGCCGACGTGTGTCAGTGTGAGTCAGGTGCACAAAAAAGCAAAGAAAAAGAAAAAGAGAAGAAGAAACCAGGAGCCTTAGGGATTCACTAAATAAATATTTTAAAAAGGTTCTTCTGATGATGCAGGTACGAGTAAAGGCAGGGCAGAGCCAGGTAAGACACAGAGCAGCCACCGTTTTCCAGCCCCGTTAAGTCACCCGGTCCAGCTTTTCTTGCCCCCCCCCGCCAGGCTAAGCGTCATGTGTTTACTTATTTTACTGTAAATAGGTTTTTATGCACCAAAATAGGGCCCTATGATTCAGTGACGTGCGGTAGAGGTTAGTTTGGTAAGGCAGAAACCTCCCCTTTGCTCGATTAGCAATTAACGATTAACTACTTTCGTATGACGTATTCGGCAGAATGATGGGCAGTTTAAGTTTTTGTGGCGTTATTACGCAGTACATCGAACCTGAAATGCTCAACAGCAGATTTGCGCGTACTTGCTTCCAGGGAGCCGAAGCAACGTCATCAATAAATATTAACACAGTTCCACTTATGCAGAGTTCAATGCTTAATCAGTAGCCTATACAAGGGTGAAGTCAGGTAAATTGGGCCACTTTTTGGAAAATCGCTTCATAAGCTAAGAAACGGCAATGTATGACGTTGAATTGTGTTTTCATGGTTAATAACTAAACTAGTTAAATTTAAGTCAAGAGCGCATCAGCCACACGGGACAACAAGCTATTTTATGTTTAAAATGTTCCGTTCCTTATTGCGCTGATGGGACCGGAGCATATACTGTGTAAAAAGATGGACGCAGCACTCCAGTCTGAAAAAAGAAGCCCATACGCAAGTACCGTAAAATGGCATTCTATTTAATGGCCAGCAGATGGCGACGTCGGTGGTTGGTGAAAGAAGTTCAATGCTATAGAAGACTATGAGAAAATGACTCTACTTTCCCACCTGGTTTTTCATTTAAATAATAATGTTTCACATTATCTTATGGTAGCTATAGAAAGTTTCAAGTCTCCTTTGATATATCATAATGTTCACTTTAGTAAAGTATGGTCCCTGGTAGACGAGAATAAAGAATAAAGTCAGAATATAATCTAGAGGCGTGGCTATCCTCTGGTCCTTGTCCGATACGGTCAGATCCACCTCTCACGTCCCTCCCCGGATCTTGATTCTCGCTCTCGTCCAATAGAAATCACATCCGGTTTTGAAATGACAACATGGCGCTATTCGAATTGCCAAAATCAAGGCTTCCTTGATGGTATGCTGAAACGAAGGGGTGACGTCACGGTTGCTTCGTCCATCATTATATACAGTCTATGGACCGGAGGTTGGGGTGAGTAGGTGGGGGCAGGGCCCATTCAGAGTATTTTGTCCCGGGCCCGGCCAAGGCTGTCAGCGGCCCTGCCCTCACATATGTGTAAGTTGCCCATGCCTTGGGCACTAATACACCCCCATACCATCACAGATGCTGGTTTTTGAACTTTGCGCCTATAACAGTCTGGATGGTTCTTTTCCTCTTTGGTCCGGAGGATACGACGTCCACAGTTTCCAAAAACAGTTTGAAAAGTGGACTCGTCAGACCACAGAACACTTTTCCACTTTGCATCAGTCCATCTTAGATGAGCTTGGGCCCAGCAAAGCCGGCAGCGTTTCTGGGTGCTGTTGATAAATGGCTTTCGCTTTGCATTGTAGAGCTTTAGCTTGCACTTGCAGATGTAGCGACAAACTGTAGTTACTGACAGTGGTTTTCTAAAGTGTTCCTGAGCCCATGAGGTGATGTCCTTTACACACTGATGTCGGTTTTAGATGCAGTACCGCCTGAGGGATCTAAGGTCAGGGGCATTCAATGTTGGTTTTCGGCCTTGTCGCTTACGTGCAGTGATTTCTCCAGATTCTCTGAAACTTTTGACGATATTACGGACCGTAGATGATGAAATCCCTAAATTTCTTGCAATAGCTTGTTGAGGAATGTTGTTTTTAAACTGTTCGACAAACATTTGTTCACTAAGTGGTGACCTTCGCCCCATTCTTGTTTGTGAATGACTGAGCATTTCAGGGAAGCTGCTTTTACACCCAATCATGGCACCCACCTGTTCGCAATTAGCCCGTTCACCTGTGGGATGTTCCAAATAAGTATTTGATGAGCATTCCTCAACTCTCTCAGTCTTTTTTGCCACTTGTGCCAGCTTTTTTGAAACATGTTTTGAAACACGTGCCAACTTCACTGGTTTTGGGTTCGTAATATGACCCATGTTTATTTCATGTCAAAAAAGAGTAATGATTTTAACTGACAGAGAGAGAAAGAGAGAGAGAGAGACTGAGCAAGGGAAAGCAGCAGGGAAAGAGAGATGATAGAGAGAGTCCTGAGGGTTGGTAAGGCTGATAGACACAGCTCAAAACATGCCTGTGGAGCAGAACTGTGTGAACTTTCTGTCAGAAAAAGAGCAGTTCAGCTCTGTTCCTGGCTCATCAGCACCTATCTGCCAATGAGAGGTGTGTTACAACAGCACCTTTCAGACTGAGAGACTGTGTGTTACCATAGATATATATAGAACACTAGATTGCTGATAGGGTACGCTCAAGTGAAGCATTTGTTTATACACCCGGAAGTAAAATTCGCACGTAGACTCCCATTCATTTTCGCCTACTTGAAAATTACATTTTCAAAAACACTTGCGTGTGAGTCTGTATTATTTTGGTATCGCTGTGTAGTGCAACATTTTGTCTCCCTAAGTATGTGCTTTTTGGAGGATGGAAAGCGGCACTCTTGCTAAAGGGAAGATCGAAATGTGACTCGGTGTCATCGTTAAAGTGTGAGCAGAAAAGTTTAGTTAACGTGACCAAGGCTTTTAATGACCCTCTGATAAGATAATTGCTTGGACGTTTTCACCGTTATAAGAAACGTTGATGAATTTCCGTGCATGTTACCAAATTACTCTCTGGTTTCCTCACTTCATTGTACCCTGGTTGAGCATATTTGCCGTCAGCCGAATTGTTCAAATTGAATCACATGGCTAATGCCAACGTTGTTACAAGGAAACGGAAGTTCACTCTGGCTACTCCTTTACTAAGCTTCATCTTTGCCCCTGTACTATAATACTGCTCTTAAAAAATTATCACTGCACAACACAGATCGAGGGGACAGAGAAAGGTTTTCTCCTGATTTCTAACAGCCAAGCCTTTTTCCCCTCCTTGTCTTTTGGAACTATATATGTATAAACAGACAAAGCAACTTGTTCACTGTTTTAAATATTATGCAGGTAAGAAGTGCTGTCGTTGAATGTCAATAACAAATAGCTAGCTAGTTAGCCACCTTGTTAATTTTATTAACAGCTAAGTCAATGAAGTCCCCGCGACGGTAGGGATACCAGGGTAGCTCGCTGGTGACCATTATCAATCGCTCGCATTTGCTTTCAGTCAGCGGTCTATTTAAGTCAATGGGATGGCTAATTAGATAGCTAGCACGGGAACGCGATTTTTTTCTATTAAAGTGACAAATTTGCGTTTCTACGTTAATTTACGCATGAAACATTTCATTAGAGCCCTTCAAATGAATATTGCTGCAAAAGGCAGCCGCACATCTCGGCATTAAAATGCTCATATTGACTTATTTGAAACTGGCCTCATAGGAAACCATTCATTTTTATGAAGAAGTTGGGTGTATCAATATGGTGGCCGGGTGCTTCACTTTGGGTAATGTAAGTATGACATCATCAGCAATCTAGGGTTCTAAATATATATACATATATCGATGTGTGTTATAGCCGAATCTCTCAGCCAATGAGGAGGTGTGTTACAGCAGCACCTCTCTGCCAATGAGAATGTGTGTCAAAGCAGCACCTCTCAGCCAATAAGGATGTGTGTTACAGCAGCACCTCTCAGCCAATGAGGATGTGTGTTACAGCGGTACCTCTCAGACTGAGAGGATGTGTGTTACAGCAGCACCTCTCGGCCAATGAGGAGGCTTTGTGAGGTACGATTCAGGAACCACACGCGAGAATCGAAATGCAAAACTTCGTAAAACTTTATTTGTTCCAAGTCTTGACCAAAGAAGCATGGAAATTGCAGTACCGAAGGGATAATCAAAAACAGTAGTTTGACAAACAAACACCTCCAATTAGGGAGTTCTAAAGTGCACAGAGTGAGAGGCAGAACAGTGTTCAACCAGGTGCGGAGAATCCGCTGAATCACAGCAAAGTAAATTGAGTGAAGGCAAGGGGTGGAGACTAGAGCAGAGCGAGTGCTGAGAGCTTGTTAGTCAATTAGTAATGTGCAGCTGTACAATCCCTAAGTGCTCATTAGTATGTTAGTATAATGTACAAGGTTAGTTGCTGTTTGTAGATTAATAAAAATAAACTGTTAGTATTAGTTAGTAATGATAGGACAGTAAGGTGAAGGAAGTAAATGAGATTGGAAGGAATGTTTGGAAACCCAGAAACCATTGAAATCACTTGCAGCAGTTAAGCACTGTTATGGCCCCAATTTGTTATTACATTTATAACACAACAGCAACAGCAAGGGATGACAAACACAGTTTTAACAACTAAAACACATTTAATTTTTAACGAAGACAAAGACTAATAACAACCTACAACTAAAGACCAAGATTGATAAATAAGAAAAAAAACAGAAATAATTACAGTCCCTTTTTGGTGGGGTGGCTTGGTGATGTCCTGGATGAAGAAAATGCTCAAACTCAGGCTAAGAAATCCACAAAAGAAACATCACAGGTCTTGAACAGAATGGCAGGTCTGGTCATCTTCTTGCAATTTCTCCTACTCCTTTACTGTCTCAATTCTTTTCCTTATATACTCTTTTGCAGACCCCACCCACATTTAGACCTCTTTTTTTTAATTTTCGGGGACTTGCCCCAGACATGTCTGGAAACATGTCCAAACATGACTCCAGTCTGAGCTTAACAAAAAAAAGGTAAATACTGCCATCTAGTGGCCTATATTCACATTACACCTCCATTCCAAAAGGGAAAAATTTTGACTCATAAAGGCAAAATTTTTCTTTCCAATACAAAATGGTTAAGTGAACACTTGTCTATATATACATATCATACAATATTCAAACACATGATATATATATACACATTCAAACACGGGATAAGCAATCAGCAATTACATTGTCTGTACCCTTCACATGCTTAATTTCCAAGTCAAACTCCTGTAAAATCAAACTCCAATTCAACAATCTCCGATTCTTGTTTTTCATCTTACTCAAAAACATTAACGGATTGTGGTCAGTGTACACAATCATTGGCTTTTCCCCTGTACAAACATAAACCTCAAAGTGTTGTAAAGAAAGGACCAGAGCCAACAGTTCCTTCTCTATTGTGGAATAGTTCCTTTGGTGGCGATTGAACTTCCTGGAGAAGAATGCCACGGGATGCTCAATGTCATCAGAGTCCCTTCTCTGTAGGAGCACAGATCCACAAGCTTGGTCGCTAGCATCGACCGCGATGGAGAACGGTTTGTTGAAGTCAGGAGATTTGAGCACGGGGAAGTGACACAGCAGAGACTTCAGGTGATCGAAGGCTCTCTGGCATGCATCATCCCAGGTGAACTTTACGCCTTTCTTAAGTTGGTTAGTTAGACTGAGAGCAATCTCAGCAAAGTTCTTGCAGAACTTGCGGTAGTACCCGATCATTCCAAGGAAGCGGCGCAAAGCTTTTTTGTTGTCAGGAACTGGAAAGTCCATGATGGCTTGGACTTTAGCATTTATGGGTGCCACCTTACCCTGGCCTATGACGTAGCCAAGATAGGTGACAGTAGCACAACCAAAGTCACTCTTGTTCAGGTTAACAGTCAGGTTAGCCTGGGTCAGGCGCTGGAACAACGTCTCTACATCTTTTAGATGTTCTTCCCAGGAGTCACTCCATGTGATCAGGTCGTCGATGTACGCACCCGTGTGTGGCAATCCGGCGATTGTAGACTGTATCATCCTTTGGAACGTGGCTGGGGCATTTTTCATGCCAAAGGGTAGGACTTCATACTGGTACAATCCAGATGGTGTGGCAAAAGCAGAGATGCTCTTGGCCCTCTCAGTTAAAGGCACACACCAATAACCCTTCAATAAATCAATCTTGGTCAGAAACTTTGCTTGCCCTACACTATCAATACAATCATCAATCCTAGGTATTGGAAACACATCAGTTCTAGTTACAGCATTGACTTTGCGATAATCTGTACAGAATCTAGTACTTCCATCAGGTTTTGGAACTAGCACACAGGGTGAACTCCAATCGGAGTTGGAGGGTCTGATAATATCATGTTTTAACATGTACTCAACCTCTTTCTCAGCAATCTTTTGCTTTTCAGGATTCATCCGGTACGGATGCTGTTTTATTGGTTTGGCATCACCAACATCTACATCATGAG
Organism: Gymnothorax reevesii; assembly: GCA_029721435.1. Classification (NCBI taxonomy): domain Eukaryota; kingdom Metazoa; phylum Chordata; class Actinopteri; order Anguilliformes; family Muraenidae; genus Gymnothorax; species Gymnothorax reevesii. Next base: position 36,257,519 of record CM056587.1, read on the forward strand.
AGGCTATAGTAACTCTCTTTGGAACATCAGGAAACAAATCCTCATATTTCTTGATCAACCTTTCAAACTGATCTCTCTGTGAGGGTTCTAAGTGCTGGAGTTTTACATCAAGATTTTGCAACACTTCAGTGTTTGACAATTTACATGAAAGAACTTCAGCTTTAATTCTAGGTTCATCATCTTGAAACTCCCCCTCATCTTCACACGTTTCGACCATTGGAGAATCTGAAGTGACAGCTGCAACCCGAGCATTTCTGTCATGATAAGGCTTTAGCATGTTAATATGACACAATTGTTTTGGTTTTCTCCTATCTGGAGTCTTCACAATGTAATTGAGATCATTGAGTTTTGTCAGAATTTCATAAGGACCATGAAATCTAGCCTGCAATGGATTGGACTGCAAGGGAAACAACACAAGGACCTTTTCTCCTGGTTTAAACTCACGGCTTCTAGCCTTATGATCATACCAAGTTTTCATTTTTCCCTGACTTGATTTCAAGTTCTCTTTGGCAAGGTCACAAGCTGCACGCAATCTTTCCTTGAACTTGCCAACATAGTCTAACAGACTGATATGCGGCTCTTTCTCTTGCCATTGTTCACTCAATAATAGCAAAGGTCCTCTCACTTCATGACCAAACACTAGCTCAAATGGACTGAATCCAGTAGACTCCTGCACTGCTTCTCTAGCTGCAAACAACAGCAAATGAACCCCTTCATCCCAGTCTTTCTCATGGTCATAACAATAAGTCCTCATCATTGTCTTGAGAGTGGAATGAAACCGCTCTAAGGCACCCTGACTTTCTGGATGATAGGCACTAGAAAGAATCTGCTTTGCACCTAGTTCATACACAACCTGCTGAAACAATCCTGAAGTGAAATTGCTACCCTGGTCTGACTGAATTTCCCTGGGAAGGCCAAACAACGTGAAGAACTTTATCAAAGCCTTCGAGATTGCAGTTGCCTTGATGTTACGTAGAGGTATGGCTTCGGGGAATCTGGTAGATGCACACATGATTGTCAACAAGTACTGATTTCCAGATCTAGTCTTGGGTAATGGACCAACACAATCAACAATGACCCTAGAGAATGGCTCCCCAAATGCTGGGATAGGCTGCAATGGAGCTACAGGTGGGTCTAACTGGTGTTTTCCAACTACCTGACAAGTGTGACAGGTTTTGCAAAAGTTGGAAACGTCTTTCCGAAGCCCAGGCCAAAAGAAGTGTTTCATGATCTTATCAACAGTCTTGTTAACACCAAGATGACCTCCTAAAGGTAAACTATGAGCCATTGTTAAGATCTCATTCCTATAGACCTTCGGAACAACAATTTGCCTGACCACTGCCCAATCTGCATTGGCAGGGATATCAGGAGGGCGCCACTTCCGCATCAACACACCATCCTTGAGATAATACCCAACTGGAACTGCGTCTATTTCTTTTTCAGGAAGGGCTCTCCTCTTTAGTACACCAATTTCAGGATCATTAGTTTGCTCCTCAATCAACCGCTTTCTGGACAGAGACAAGTCTCCAGACACATCAGAATCACCAGACCCATCCGGCTGGCTGAATAGAGAACTGATAAAAGTATCTGATAAGTCCTCAAACGGAGAAACCATAGTAGGCCAATCAGAGTCATGAGGCGAACCACCTGAGTCCTGACTATTCAATGTACTGGACGGCACCACAACATCATCTTCTTTAGCCTTCTTGGCCATAGCACGAGTCACTGCGCAAGAAGGATACAGAGATGGGTCCTCATCCCCATTTTCAGTGCTCGGCTGTGAAGTAAGATGTACAGGGGGAACTACTTTGCCCCCAGCCAGGTCATTGCCTAGCAACAGAGAAACACCCTTTATAGGTAGACTTGACATAAGTCCCACCTTTACCTGTCCTGTAACTAAATCTGACTTCAAGAATATAGAGCGCAGGGGTACAGATACAGTCCTCCCTTCAATACCTTGTACAAGTATGAAATCCCCTGAAGCGGTCTCATCACGTAACTCCAAGGAGTCCATCAACAAAAGTGACTGAGAAGCTCCGGTATCCCTTAGGATATATATGGGGACAGGAGTAGTATGCTCATTCAGAGCCACAAATCCCTCTGACACAAATGGAAGAAATTCCTCCCTCACGAAGCCAGCTGTATCAGGCTTTTTAGCCCCACAAGAAGCAGGCAATTTAGCAGATTGGTTATCCACTACAGGGGTTTCTAACCTTGTTTTCACAAAGGCATTTGGTTTGGTATCCTTTTCTTTTTCTTTCTTAGCTTTAAGGAACCAACAGTTAGTTGTAACATGACCAGATTTCTTGCAATAACTGCAAACTAGACCACTTCTGTCACTGTCAGCTTTCACACTTTGATCAGACCTGTTACTGGATTTCTGAGCACCATCACCAGATTTGTCTTTGTCTTTGGGTGAGGAATCTTGGGTATCACCGTAACCCTTTTTCTGAAATTGGGACCATTTATTGTTACTGCTAGACTGAAATTTGGACTTATGAGTGAGAACATATTCATCTGCAAATTTGGCAGCTGATTGCAAGTTCAGTGCTTGCTTCTCATTAAGGTAGGTCTTAACATCATCCTTAACACAGTTCTTGAATTCTTCAACTAACACCATCTCTTTTAGTGAGTTGAAATCATCCTTGACCTCCATAGAAGTACACCAGCGCTCAAAGCAAACCTGCTTTTCATTAGCAAATTCAACATAAGTCTGATTTTCAGATTTCTTCAGACCTCTGAATTTCTGTCGGTAAGCCTCTGGAACCAACTCATAAGCTCTCATAATAACCTTTTTGACAACCTCATAATCAGAGGAATCATCTGCAGACAAAGCCGAATAGGCTTGTTGAGCTTTACCCTTGAGGACAGTTTGCAACAGCAGAGGCCAGTGTTCCTTTGGCCACTGGCAACTCTTTGCTACCTTTTCAAAACACTGGAAATAGTTGTCAACATCCTTTTCCGAAAATGGAGGCACTAATTTTACCTCCTGGCTAGCCCGAAATTTATTTTCAGTTTGAATTTTTATTTTTAGTTGCTCCATTTGGAGTCTTTCTTCTCTATCGAATTTCTCTAATTCAAAATCTCTCTGTCTTGCAAATTTTTCTAACTCAAATTCTCTTTGTTTTTCTTCTCTTGCTAATTTTTCTAACTCAAACTGCCTTTGTTTTTCTTTTTCTTCCCTCTCAAATTCCCTTTCTTTTTCTCTTTCCTCCCTTTCAATCTCTAGCATTTTTAATTTAAGTTCCATTTCTATATTTGGATTTTCCACTGGAAACTGTTCCAGATCTCCTGGTGCAAACACATTTTCATCAATGTAATATTCAACTATCTCTCTAGCCAGTCTTGCTTTTCGCATGGCTGGTTTTACCTCTGTCAACTCCAACTGTCTGCAAATTTCTAGCAGTTCTGTCTTTTTAAAAGACTTCAAAACCCCTACGGTTGGTGATGCCAAGAAATCATCCATTGCTGTTGTCAATATATATCTAGGAAAATTCACAAAAACAATTTCACAATTTGGAATGTTAGATTTTCAATAAATTACTCACACAATGGTCTATCCCGGACCTTGAGCCCCCAATTTGTTATGGCCCCAATTTGTTATTACATTTATAACACAACAGCAACAGCAAGGGATGACAAACACAGTTTTAACAACTAAAACACATTTAATTTTTAACGAAGACAAAGACTAATAACAACCTACAACTAAAGACCAAGATTGATAAATAAGAAAAAAAACAGAAATAATTACAGTCCCTTTTTGGTGGGGTGGCTTGGTGATGTCCTGGATGAAGAAAATGCTCAAACTCAGGCTAAGAAATCCACAAAAGAAACATCACAGGTCTTGAACAGAATGGCAGGTCTGGTCATCTTCTTGCAATTTCTCCTACTCCTTTACTGTCTCAATTCTTTTCCTTATATACTCTTTTGCAGACCCCACCCACATTTAGACCTCTTTTTTTTAATTTTCGGGGACTTGCCCCAGACATGTCTGGAAACATGTCCAAACATGACTCCAGTCTGAGCTTAACAAAAAAAAGGTAAATACTGCCATCTAGTGGCCTATATTCACATTACAGCACAGACTGGGGAGACGGACTGAACCAAGTAGATCACAAGACAGGGAAGACAATGGTGCAATGGAATACAGCAATGGCAAGAACCGGAAACCAGAATGTACAATAAATGGAAAATCATAAAATTAAAGACATGTTAAGCACAAAAACATGGCAAAACAGGGCATGACAGATCAGAATCACAGCAGGTATGTCACAGTAGCACCTTTCAGACTTAAGCAGTATCTCACTGAGCAGCGAATGCTTACGAATGTAGCGAATTTTGGATTCGCCAACTTTTCTGTCGAAAGTTGGTGAAAATCAGGATAGAACTAGGTGTCATTAGCGACATTTAGCAACGTTTAGCATCAATTATCAACATTCCCCTACCTGTTTGCGAAAGAATAGGAAATGGCTTTCTAGAATATGAAAATGAACTCTTTGCAACCCTAAAAATCATTTGCTCTTTTCCGATCTTGAACTCTTGATGGTATCCTCACAAAACCCAATATTCGTCTACATTCATCAGCATTCGTAGCTCTGTTGTATAGTGGCCACTACTTCGTGAACCAAATAGAACTTTAGCGACACATGTTACAACCGTTTGCGAATGCTTACAACTCTTTTACAAACGTCTGCAACTGTTTGTGAGAAAATAAATTCGCAAAGAAATTTTGAACATGCTCAAAATTTCTTTGCGACAAGAAAAACTGTTTGCAATCCTAAACACTTTTAGCAAACTGCTTTGCGCCCTTTTACAAACTCTAATGAAACTCAAAATTCGCTACATTCGTAGGCATTCATCGCTCAGTGAGGTACTAGCTTTAGAGACTGCGTTACAGCAGCATCTCTCAGCCAATGAGGCCGCGTGTTACAGCGGAACCTCTCAGACTGAGAGGGTGTGTGTTATAGCAGCTCTTCTTAGCCAATGAGGATAGGTGTTACAGCAGAACCTCTAAGACTGTGAGGCAGGGTGTTAAAGCAGCACGTCTTGCACAATGTCCAATTAATACATTTTCATTTTAAAACAGCATTTAAAAACAAAAATGATCTCCGTCCACACAATGGTTTTAGGACTGCTTTAGAAATAATCTTTGAAAATACTGACGCACCTGAAAATGTACATATAACACATGACCATTGAAGTACACTGGGCATGTGCGCTCTGGTGTAAACAAGAAACAGATCGTTTATTCTACGGTTGGTCAATTAGCTGCAGAAATGAATTAATGAGAGGTATGGCAAAAACTTAAGTCCACAGATTTCCAGGCTCGGACCTTCAACCACATGGAGCAGTTGCTGAACATAACTAGGAATATAAATAAATAAGTATATGGCAGCCACCACTGCGGAAAACAGATTTGGAGCCATCACAAAAGAAATGAGACCCAATCCAGAAGCGAACATGGGTGGTCTGTGTCATCGTTTTCAAAAGTCGCAGCTTCTGTCCATCCACATAAAAACGCAGTCCTGGAGTTTTAAAACTAAAATGGTGTCTGCAGTATTTTCTAAAGTCACTGTTTTAGTGTCAAGGTTTTGTCTCACCCCGATGCCTGATTAAGCAATGCGACGGGCTTCAGGACCAAGGGCCTAATAAAAACAGACTCAATATGCCATGCAGGGGGAGAAGAAGAGGATTTAATAATGAAACATAAATGACTTAACAAGCAGGAATCAAGGTTCCAATCAAAATAAACATAAGGGGGCAGTGATTCCTGACATTGTCACAGACCAGCTGTGGGGTGTGAATGTAAGATAATTACTTTAATGCTCTGCAAAACTGTGGTAGCTGCATAAGGATGTGGAAGGGGAGGGACTGTAAGGATCAACCCTTCCATCTAGGGGTTCAAAAGCATCAAAGTAGTGTGGATGCTTTGCAAAACATAGCAAAAGTTATGCGCTTTAAAATGAAAACATTTGAGTGTGGACGTAGCCTATTATGTGATGATGTGTGTTATAGCAGCATCTCTCAGAGGTGGCTGCTATAACAGATACTTGATTATCTGATCAGCACAAACTAAGGCAGAGGGATTTGTGGGCACACAAGCTCACTGTACAGCTTATTTTCTGTTTCTGTGCCCTGGGTTTGGAGCAGGACCGTCCCACAATGCAGCTGTACCAACCGGGAGTGCGCAGTCGCTCGGGGACGGGGTCAGGGGGCATGGCTCACGACTGCTTCGGCCAATCCCCAGAGTGGGGGGCGGAGCCTAGGTATGAGATTGCCATGGGAACAGGTTCTGAGAAGAGTGGGGACGAATAGCAGCGGAGGAGACATCTGTCCACCAATAGACTTAGCAACCCAACTGGAACAGGTTCATCTCATGTCTGTCTTAAATCAGGGTCTGCAGCAAGCTGGTTTAGGAGAAACATCAACTCCCCTGGTTTTCATTGTGACTTTTCTCTTGTTCAGTCATGCAGCTGGTCTTGTCTTTCTTTCGCTTGTTGGGGAGAGTTGAGTCTGCATTGGACAGTAAAACCGGCCAGGCTTAATGGCTCACTGGGCCCAGGGCTGTGGGACCCATCCCTATAAACAGCACAAGGATGTGTCCTCCGTTTCACCTGCAGTTTATCTTCATGGATCTCAAAGTGTCCGTCCATTTCACCTTGCATTATGCTGTGAATAAATTTTCTGTGCACACACCCTGTTTGTAGCTAACCTGTGTTTAAGCTTCATGCTAGGGGCCACTACCTGATTATGTATTTATATGTCTAAACAGTAATGAAGCGTGTCTAGGCTCATAATTTCACAACTGTGTCTAGGCTCAGAGTTTCAAAAAAGTTCATCCATCAATCAGATCTAACGCGAAGGCAAAATGCTTTATGCTTTCATAAACCCAGAGGGTGCAAGTCAAGATTATTAAATGTTAATTAATAAAGTCAGTCAGACTTCATGTCTCCAATCAACAGCTTGGCTGGATATTCATTTTTGATTGGTTTGGAGGGCTGTGCTACTTTTTCATAATGCATAGCCTTTTAATTCATTATTATTGCTTGAAAATGGACTTAAATGATGTGATTAGGGAAAACTCATACCCTTCTCCTTAGGAGCAAACAGGGATGGGGATTCACTGGGAAAGCGCACGGCAAAAGGCTCCTGTCTTTGCAAGTCTTTTAACCCTTTGGAGTGCTGAATGCATTTTCAAGGAACTAAAAATGCAATTATCCTGAGCTGTTGAAAATCTATCATGTGGCAGCAAGTCACCACATGATAGGTTTTCAACAGTGTCTGATTTTAATATCTTATATTATTGGGCAACTATAGTTGCCAATAGCGCTCTAAAGGTTAATCTTAACCCCTTTGCGCAGATATAGATGCCAGCGTCCGTAAATTCCAAAATTTAATTCCTAAACTATTCTGAATTTGAATTTCCAAATGTTTTTCTTCACTGGAATCATTTTCCAAAGTCTCTGTGACACAAATACTGAATTATAAAGCCTTAAATAGGCTCATGCATCTCAAAAACTTGGCATTATTTTGTATTCTGTACAAAGGTGTTAAGATGAGACTTAAGTTCCTCATTTCTTTCTCTTATTTGGAAATTATTAGCTTATTTTAGGTTACGATTTGCTTGTGAAATTTTCTCACTCCATTGGCAAGTCTAGAAATGAATAAAAATTGTCTCACCTCACTGGCAATATTTTTGTCACACCAAGAAAAAAGGCAATGGAAGTAAGTGTTATAAGTCTAAATCCAAGTTTATAATGCTTGGTAAGGTAGATTTGTTTTTCATTTTTGCAGTGCACTAGTCAAATGAAATCAGCAATAAGTCCTTGTTCTACCTGAATATTTAAACACTGCTAACGCTGATTGTAAATCGGCTGGAGTCCTCCAGAGCCGGAAATAATTGTATTAGGAATGCACTTAAAATATCCAAGCTGTGCTTTTCACAAACCAGACCATAGATATTGAATACCTCGAGATCAGGAAAAAATATTTTTTTCATATCATATAGTTTACAGGAGCAGATTCCTATGACAGGCAAAGGATTTAAACATCAAATACAGTGTTCATCATGAAGATAAATTGAATTAAATAAACTGTGAGATGTCTGTTTGGAGTGTGGGTAACCTACCTAAGTAACTGAATATGAAAATTTAGGAATGACTTTGTACTTTTGTGCATGAGCCTACTGTTGGAGGCAATGTTCTCTTTCTCTAAATCTGAAATGTATCCATATTATAATCTACTGAAGTGACATTGTTTTCTGCAACCATATTGAATTGTGTACTTCTTGGGAACATAATACTTTGAATTATGTGTATTTGAATCCATGTGTATTTGTGTATTCAAGAAGGGTGATATATTTGTAGATACAGTTTGAAAAAGTATTTATTCACAAGCCAAGAAGAACAATACTTTAGTATTCAGTATCCACAGAAGAAACTATCAGAGTTTAATACATGTCAGAGTATTTTAATTTTATATATAATGTGTTTGATTTTTCTACAGATTTGTGACATTTATCATTTGGTCAATTCCAGTGCTGTAATACCACCCAGTGTAATACAAGCCTTAGTGATTACATGCACATTGCAAAATGCACATTGTTAGTATATGTAAATGTAAGTTATATTATGATGTTTCATTAAATTCCATCAAAGAATTTTACTAAGAGCTTGATACTGAAAAAAATAATCGAGAAGTCGGTAGATTTGACTTGAAGTGAATAACTAAACTGTAAGTTTGTGGCTGATGTTCTCTGTAGACTTGGCAAATAATAAAACATATTTATGCCATCTTTCAGCTGTAAATCAACATATTAATGTCAATTTAAAGTAGTTATACGTTCTGTGGCCTGATCATAAATGATGTTACAATGTGTTTTCTCAGTGGTAGCGTATTGCACATTGGTTTTTGCTCACAGGTGGTAGAAATTAATTGAAGAGCCAAGTGCTACAAGTACTGATGTCTTTCTTGAGATGAGAATGGGACAATGTCTTTTAAAGTTCCCTGACTGAATTTTCTAATAATGGACATTTTGTCACTTATGTACTTTTAGCACCAGGGTCCTAATTTGGTCCTGTGGTTGCACTGAACTTCAGCTCCCAGCATTCTGTGCAGACATATTGCCTCCAGAGACAAATGGAGATTGTCATGCAGGTTAGCGAAATGTCAAAGCATTTAATCTTCACCTTTGAAAAATGAGAAGTGTTTCCTTCTTGAATTAAACATTTTAAGTTAAACAGTACGAAAAAAGCTCAATTTAAAAAGGCACGATTAAGGCTGACATCATACTATATTCATGCGCAAAGAGTTATTTCCCAGTGAGAGGAGAGTGCTCACATGGCAGTGCAGTACACCGTATTACCCTGCAAAACAGTCGAGTGATTTTCTGCTCGCAATCAGTACGGCTGGTATGAACAGTGACTAACTACTAGGGGGCATGTGGTTCCCGCAAAGATCCTTACCACTTCCCATTTCAGTTTTGCGCACATACTGAGTGAGCCCTCGCTGCGGAGTGCAGGACATCAGTCCCCACCCCCCTGACGTCCGACCCCACCCCCTGATGACCCGACACTGCACATTCCCTACCATTTGGTGGCGGTAATTCCCCTAAACTTTGTTGTCAAACGGTCCAGGTTTATCCCAAATTTCGAAGGAGCGGGGCTGAGGCCGAATAGTCTTTTTTGCCGAGGAAAGTGCCTAACTCCCGATAAATGATCCGGAAAAAATTACGTGGCAGCCATGACAACAGGATTCGAATTCTAGAAATGTCAAGGAAAGGTGCACCATAGGGCACACAGAACCATCCTTTTCAAAAAGAAGGGAGATAACGCTATCCCACAATTCTGTGCAGCTGCAATATGTAAAGCGACGACCATTCAGCTGGCCAACTGCGTAAAGAAAGGTACAACTCCAATTCTGAAATAGTTGGGACAAAGTGTAAATTGTGAATAAAATCAAAACGCAATGACTCTCAAATCACAGCAGCCCATATTTTATTCACAATAAAACAGAGATAACATAGCAAGTGTTGAAACAGAAATTTTACAATTTTATCCATAAAATGAGATCGTCTCAAATTTGAAAGCTTCTACGGGTCTCAAAAAAGTTGGGACAGGGGCCTGTTTACCATGGTGTTGCATCTCCTCTTCTTTTTAACACAGAGTGGAGGCATCTGGGCATTTAGGAGACAAGTTTCTTGAGTTTAGCCATTGGAATTTGATCCCACTCTTGTTTATTATAGGCTTCCAGCTGCTGGAGAGTTTTGGGTTGCCTTTGTCGGACTTTTCATTTAATTATGCGCCAAATGTGCTGAATCGGTGAAAGATCAGGACTGCAGGCAGGCCAGTTCAGCACACAGACTCTTCTACTACAAAGCCATGCTGTTGTAATAGCTGCAGTATGTGGTTTTGCACTGTCCTGCTGAAATACACAAGGCCTACCCTGGAATAGATGTTGTCTGATGGGGAGCATATGTTGCTCTGAAACCTTTATATTCCTTTCAGCATTCTTGGTGGTTTTTAAAACAAGTAAGTGTCCCACACCATATGCATTAATGCATCTCCATACCATGCAGAGATGCTGGCTTTTGAACTGAATGCTGATAACAGGAGGGGTGGTCTTTCTCCTCTTTAGCCCGGAGGACACAATACTCTTGTTGGAAATCATGGATGTCAAATTTGGACTCGTCTGACCACAGGACATTTTGCCACTTTGCTACAGTCCATTTTAAATGAGCCTTGGCCCATAGAACACAGCAGCACTTCTGGATCATGCGCAACAATGGCTTCCTTTTTGCATGATTGAGTTTTAGGTGGCATCTGTGGATGGCACGGGGGACTGTGTTTACTGACAGTGGTTTCTTGAAATATTCCTGGGCCCATTCAGTAATGTCAATGACAGAATCATGCCAGTGAGTGATGCAGTGGCATCTGAGAGCCTGAAGATCACGGGCATCCAGTAAAGGTCTTCAGCCTTGTCCAGACTCCCTTCCGCACCAAGATTTTTCCAGTTTCTCTGAATATTTTGATGATATTGTGCACTGTCGATGACGAGACCTTCAAAGCCTTTGCAATTTGACGTTGAGGAACATTGTTTTTAAAGTACTGCCCAATTTTTTTACGCAAGCCTTCACGAGTGGGAGAGTCTCTTGCCATCTTTACTTCTGAGAGACTTAGCCTCTCTAAGACATCCCTTTTATAGCCAATCATGTTACACACCTGATGCCAGTTAACTTAATTACATGCTAAATGTTCTTACAGCTGTTTCTCTTATATATTAATAGCTTTTTCAGCCCTTTTTTGCCTGAGTCCCAACTTTTTTGAGACCAATTGCAGCCATCAAATTTGAAATAAGCTCATTTTTTGAAATGTTATCTATGTTCTATTGTAAATAACTCATTAGCTCATGTGATCTGAAAGTCTTTGCATTTTGATTTTATTCACAATTAACACTTTGTTCCAACTATTTTGGAATTGGGGTTGGATATGATGGGCAGGGGACTGATGATTACGTTGCTTAGTGTAAGTGCATTCCGATTCTCTAGCGCGGTTGTCTTCCTAAGTCGTTTGGAATTCCCCTTTACACCTGTCCTTTATCTTATGACATTTTCCACAAAGGTATAAGAGAAGTGGTTCGGTTTTTGTGGAGAGGACGTAATTTTTTTTGACTAGCCGGACACAGTGCGGGATTCATATTTCAGAAATATGACAAATTGGTCACCCGCTGTGGGACTTGGTCAAATTTCTGAAAGCTGGTGGTATCACAGCGTTAGTTTTTAAAATCAGATTCCTTGCTCCAGAACATTACGACCACCCAGGTGAAGAGCGTGACACCAGTTCACCCCTTTCCCTGCAACACCTGAGCCTGGCCCCCGGGGGCCTTTTGGGGGGAGTCACCTGGAAGAGAAAGGCACGCCCTGGGGGGGTGGGTTGCTGGGCCACGGGGCGGGGCAGGGAAACTAAGGGGGGGTGGGGGCTTTTCGGCAAATAACCCTGCGCTGCAGCAAGCTATAAGGACTGGGTTTGGAGGTGGCAAAGGCGGGGGGGAGCCCTTTCAGGGGAGCCCCGGCTGAACCTGGGGTGCCATGCCGTTCGGCCGCAGAGGGCCGTTCGGCCGCAAACATGTTCCAGCCCCCGGCCTCCCCAGGATGGGAAGACTCAAGTTGCCACCTGCCAGTCACCTCCGAGGGGCCGGGCCGGACAGGCCGAGGCCCCTTGAGGAGGGCTGCGGCCCCGCAGAGAACCGGGGGGGCCCGTGGAATGTAGCTGCGCCCCGTCGGGAGTATTACCTATATCTCCGCCCTGCAGCCGGCTAACGGGATGAGGTTTGCAGCGAGGCGAAGCTGGGATGAAGCCCTTTCACCAGGCCCCCAGCTCGACCCAGGACGCAGCCAGGGCAGGGCCCAAACACACCCCGTCTGATTACTTTTGGCCGCCACCTTCCCCCTCCGCCCAGTGGGCTCCAGGGGGCCGGGCCTGCTCCCCAGTCATTTTCAGGGGTCCTCCCTGGCGCACCGGGCTAAGCCCACCCCCACCCAAGCTCTCAGGGCCCCCGGGGTCGAGGCCCTGTCCTTCTGGGGCCATAGCATGTCCTCTTTGCGCTTTCATGCCTTTTCACTGTTTTCCTTTTGTGTCCCGCTCTCTCCTGTGTCTCCTATCAACTCCTGCGCTACTGTGGTATCATAGTTGTTGTCATTGTGAAGCACTTTATGTTCCGTTCTCAGCGAGAGGGATAATGTACAGCGAGTTGGTCATTATTGTGGAAAACTCCTTCAGGGCAATGAGATTAAAATGTATGTATATATATATATATATATATATATAATTAAAAATATTTTAATCCAAGGGACAATTAAGGGATAAAATATTCATTAAGTAAAATTTTAATTTTATTTTAACATATTTACGCGCACATTTACGATTTCCATACAGTACAGATGAGTATATGTACTTTTTGCAGTCGTCCAGCAGATGGTGCTGTTCTTGTCATTGCCATAGACCGCACCAATTGGATGTCCGTCCCCGCCTCTTTGTCCGACCCCGCCCCATTCCGCGGCCTGCAGTCAGGGGTACTTGCACATACTGGCTGCACCCAAATGCCCGAACTTCACCGCATTTGCAGACTCGCGACTTTGCGAGCGCATTCACGGGAAGCCCGGGAGTGCTGAGCAGCGGCAGCTCGTGAACTGGCAATAGGGGAAGCTCAAACAATCCCTTAAAATGAATGACTGGTCATGACCTGTTTTCAATCATTCATTTAAATTACCATAACAGAAACTCCGAAAACTCTCTACATAATCAAATGTGGCCAATTTTCATTTAAAACGCATACTGGTAACGATTCCAGACTTCTCACGCTTTTATTTACTCAGGGGTTGGGGTTGGTAGCAATGCATTTGTTTCATGATTGTTTAACTGAAATAAGATAATTTGAATGGTCTTTAAGCAATTCCATTGCTTCAAACTCCTCCATGCACAAGTACTTAAATTCCACGCGAACATCTCTTACATACGCGTTGACAGGATAATTGCTGTGTACAGCAGAGGAATGGAATAATGCCACTTAAACTCATGCCGAATGCGTGAGAGTTGACAGGTATGCGTTATTAATGAAAACTGGCCGCATTAGATAATGTTGAGTTTTCAAAGTTTCTGTTATTGTAATTTAAATGAATGATTGAAAACAGGTCATGAACAATCATTAACTTTAAGGGATTGTTTGGGCGTCCCCTGTTGCCAATTCACGAGCCGCCGCTGGTGCTGAGGGCTGTCCAAACCCACAAATGATCCATTCCACAAGAGGCCTCAAGCTGAGTTTCTGCGGAATTCCAGAGAGTTTGCTTGGGGTGCGGACCGCAGACTTCAGCAGACTTCACTAGTGTAATTACCCTTAATTAATTGCTATATGAATGTGATGTTTTAATTATTCCAAATTGCTGACAGAAGCACACACACACACACACACACACAGAGAGAGATACACACACACAAAAACACAAGCAGTTAACTCACAGACGCTAATGATTTTTGTAGCTTTGAGTAATATCTGTTCAGTTGATTTAATCAATATCTGTTCAGTGGATTTCTGTAGCTAGGTTCATTATCTGTTCAGTAGAACCATTAGTGATATAATTATATACACATTACTTGAAACATAATCAGTAGAGCAATTTACATATCTATCTGTATCCTATTTTATGAATGTATTTTTCTTTACCTTTAAAATATACATCAGTGCGCTGCCAATATTTTTTCAGTAAATCACGTAGAGAACGCGGCGATTAAGAAGGGAAGGGAAAGCAATGAGATAACCAGAGTAATGTGATTTGAAAATGGATTTAATACAAACAAGCAACTGTCACTAGCAGGACTTTGTCCCCTGCCGCATGTATATGTTGGTGTTAAATATGAGAAAAATTAGTTGACTGCTTCTTGAGATATTGCGTGAACAAGGTTTTACGAAGCCAAAATCTACATATTTGCCCCGTGATCATGGAAATGACCTCAAGGACAACAAAATCGACTGGTGGCCCAGAAGCCCCCCCCCCCCAAGTACACATTGGTGGCAAATATGAGCAAAAAAGATCCACTGGTTCTCGAGATATTGTGATAACCCCAATGGGAAGGACGTACGTATGGACAGACGGACGGAGCTGAATATTATGAGCATAGTAGTGTTGTTGGCATACAAGGACAACTCCAGGCTTTTGGTCATTGTGTCATCATGAGCTGAAATAAAGTATGATCATTATCAGAAGATTCTGCCTCTCTGCAATTATGTGAGGAGAAGAGGGCCTCGAAAACACAAGAACATATCTGTTGTGGTTCCCCATTCAGATGACGTGGAAATATGAGTGCATTCCCTTCATTGATAAAATGCACAAAACAGTGTCATTCTTTCAAAGTGTGAAGTGTTTCCAAAGTGACAGAATTTTAATGTTCATTAAGGATTCAGAGGACAAACAAGTGCTTTCCAAAAAATCTTCAGTTTTATTGCCTCATGTTGGGCGGAATGATGATGATAATAACAACAGAAAGGGACTCTTTCCCAAAATTTACACATCATTTGCAAGGTTTGCTTTTCACTATGGGCAAAAAAAGAGGGCTTACAGCACCTGGTATTCCCAGGCGGTCACCCACCCAGGTACTAACCAGGCCCTACCCAGCTTAGCTGCCGAGATCAGACGAGATCTGGCGTTGTCTAGGTGGTATGGCCATAAGCCAGAAGCAACCCAACAAATCCAGGATACAATAAGCCACTTAAAACATTCCCATATAACAATACATTCACCTTATAACCTTTTCCGGGTAATACAAGCCATATGAAATTAATATAGCGAACAAAGGGTGCAACCAAACAAGCTATCCTTCCTTGAAAGGGCCTCGCTATTTTATTAGAGCAGTCGCTTAGCTATGATGCTATTCCAGCTTCTCTGCGTTTAAACTGCATGCAGCATAGACATCATTGTCCAAAGGCTACGACAGCGCACAAGGGAACCCCACTCATTGATTGTGCCACTGATAGCGAGTGAAATAGATATGCCAAATGTCTCTGACTCATATAACAGTACGAACTCAAAGTACTGCAACTTCCTGAACTACCCTGCCGCGGTGCAGAGTTTCCCAAAAGCGTAATTCGAACATACACGGTCAGTGGTTCTGAATCGGGCTAAGCAAGTTAGCATCTGTGCTTTAGGAAAATGTACCCCAGATTAGCAGGCCGACCATCTCATAAAAACTGATGCGAGCTTATAGCAACTGTTGAAACTGTTATTCACATTCATTATAAACCTTGAAGAGGTCGTACAACCGATAAATCATCTGACAATTTATGATTTGAGCACTCCTCAGGATACTGCATCATTAACTAATGCCTAAAGCAGTCATATTTATTCGCCAGATGACTAGCTAATTCATGAACTGATTTTGATCATACACAAATAAAGCTGACCTACGTAACCTTAGTCAGGCTGCACAGATCACGGACTTAGTTAGCTAATTAGCATCATGACACCGCGGCGAGGGTAAACATCGGATTAAAAAAAAAAAAAACTGGCACTCGCCTTCCGCTCTTGATTAGCTGCTCGCCCCACAGCTGCACATCATGTGCGAAGACAAAAAAAAAAAAAGAAAATCAAAAAATAAATGAATATATTTTAAAAAATCTCATTCATCAGGCATGTTTACTCTTGCTTCATCTTCTGCTCCAAAGACTGTTTGTTCTTAGAAGCCTCAAGCGCGTCAGTACAGTTACGTCACTGAGGAAAGCCTGATTGGTCACTGTACGTCACAGGTGCAGAGCGAGGGGAGAATGTATACATTTCACAACGTAAACAGAAAGTATGCAGCCGAATCGCAGTCAAAATTTGTTTGTTTGTTGGTTTTTTTTATTTTTTTTTTATCTCTGCCAGGTGTCAGCGAGGTTCGACGAAAGTTCATGAGTATTAGACAGGGATTGAAAAGCAATTCTAAAACGAGGTTCCCTTGATAGAGATGTTTTTCAATTGAACGCTCTTTAAATAAGCTGAAGTACACATCACTATCGCATGATGTCTCGAAGCCAGACTATTTGAGGTCAATATATCGCTGTTGCAGCTCCAGTCCTGCTGAACTATTGAGGCGATTAAATTTGAAGCCACTCACTGGTCCCCCACCAAATGCGGGTATCGGCTGCCATTAGATCGCCTGCATCCCCCGTTCATCGGCATCACATTATTACCTCCGTCAAGCACGTTATGTTTCCACCTCTGTTTCACTGTCCACAGGATACCTCAGAAAGTAATGAATGTGCTAGCTGAAAATTTGGTGGGATGGTAGGTGGCAGTCCAAGGATGAGTTGATTTAATCTTGGAAGTGATCGAGAACATATTCCTCATGTAAGTCCAGAGGAAGTGAAATTCACATGAATGGAATGATGGTCCATTACAAAATGAACAGATATTAATAACATGTCAGCGTTGAATATAATGGACACTAAGGTAGAATGCACTATAGCTGTTGGTGAGCTGGTAAAATATTCTTGTGGATCCACAATTAATAATGCTGACATTTGGCGTGGTGGAAGCATGCACTCTTCCGAGTGCTTTTCCACTTTTCAAAATGAGCAGCTGCCCTGAGGGAATCAGGACTCTTTCTTCCATTCAACATGGCATGGATGTGTTGTGTATCATATTTTAGTGTTACTCATCATATTCATCAGTAATCATGATCAGTAACCACATTATGTAAGCAGCAGTAACACACACACACACACACGCACAGACACGCACACAAACACACACACACACACACACACACAAAAACAAGCAGTTAACTCACACAGACGCAAATGATTTTTGCAGCTTTGATTAATATCTGTTCAGTTGATTTATTCAATATCTGTTCAGTGGATTTCTGTAGCTAGGTTCATTATCTGTTCAGTAGAACCATTAGTGATATAATTATATACACATTACTTGAAACATAATCAGTAGAGCAATTTACATATCTATTTGTATCCTATTTTATGAATGTATTTTTCTTTACCTTTAAAATATACATCAGTGCGCCGCCAATATTTTCTCAGTAAATCCCGTAGAGAACGCGGCGATCAAGAAGGGAAGGGAAAGCGATAAGAAATAACCAGAGTAATGTGATTGGAAGATGGATTTTACAAAAACAAGCAACTGTGACTCGCATGACTTTGTCCCCTGCCACATGTATATGTTGGTGCTAAATATGAGAAAAATTTGTCGACTGCTTCTTGAGATATTGCGAGAACAAGGTTTTACGAAGCCAAAATCTACATATTTGTCCCGTGATCATGAAAATGACCTCAAGGACAACAAAATTGACTGGTGGCCCAGAAGCCCCCCGCCCCTTACCCAAGTACACATTGGTGGCAAATATGAGCAAAAAAGATCCACTGGTTCTCGAGATATTGTGATAACCCCAATGGGAAGGACGTACGTATGGACAGACGGACGGAGCTGAATATTAGGAGCATAGTAGTGTTGTTGGCATGCAAGGACAACTCCAGGCTTTTGGTCATTGTGTCATCATGAGCTGAAATAAAGTATGATCATTATCAGAAGATTCTGCCTCTCTGCAATTATGTGAGGAGAAGAAGGCCTCGAAAACACAAGAACATATCTGTTGTGGTTCCCCATTCAGTTGACGTGGAAATTTGAGTGCATTCCCTTCATTGATAAAATGCACAAAACAGTGTCATTCTTTCAAAGTGTGAAGTGTTTCCACAGTGACAGAATTTTAATGTTCATTAAGGATTCAGAGGACAAACAAGTGCTTTCCAAAAAATCTTCAGTTTTATTGCCTCATGTTGGGCGGAATGATGATGGTAATAACAACAGCAAGGGACTCTTTCCCAAAATTTACACATCATTTGCAAGGTTTGCTTTTCACTATGGGCAAAAAAGGGGCTTGCAGGACCTGGTATTCCCAGGCGGTCACCCATCCAAGTGCTAACCAGGCCCTACCCAGCTTAGCTGCCGAGATGAGACGAGATCGGGCGTTGTCTAGGTGGTATGGCCATAAGCCAGAAGCAACCCAACAAATCCAGGATACAATAAGCCACTTAAAACATTCCCATATAACAATACATTCACCTTATAACCTTTTCCGGGTAATACAAGCCATATGAAATTAATATAGCGAACAAAGGGTGCTAGCAAACAAGCTATTCTTCCTTGAAAGGGCCTCGCCATTTTATTAGAGCAGTCGCTTAGCTATGATGCTATTCCTGCTTCTCTGCGTTTAAACTGCATACAGCATAGACATCATTGTCCAAAGGCTACGACAGCGCACAAGGGAACCCCACTCATTGATTGTGCCACTGATAGCGAGTGAAATAGATATGCCAAATGTCTCTGACTCATATAACAGTACTAACTCAAAGTACTGCAACTTCCTGAACTACCCTGCCGCGGTGCAGAGTTTCCCAAAAGCGTAATTCGAACATACACGGTCAGTGGTTCTGAATCGGGCTAAGCAAGTTAGCATCTGTGCTTTAGGAAAATGTACCCCAGATTAGCAGGCCGACCATCTCATAAAAACTGATGCGAGCTTATAGCAACTGTTGCAACTGTTATTCACATTCATTATAAACCTTGAAGAGGTCTTACAACCGATAAATCATCTCACAATTTATGATTTGAGCACTCCTCAGGATACTGCATCATTAACTAATGCCTAAAGCAGTCATATTTATTCGCCAGATGACTAGCTAATTCATGAACTGATTTTGATCATACACAAATAAAGCTGACCTACGTAACCTTAGTCAGGCTGCACAGATCACGGACTTAGTTAGCTAATGAGCATCATGACACCGCGGCGAGGGTAAACATCGGATTCAAAAAAAAAAAAATGGCACTCGCCTTCCGCTCTTGATTAGCTGCTCGCCCCACAGCTGCACATCCTGTGCGAAGACAAAAAAAAAAAGAAAATCAAAAAAATAAATGAATATATTTTTAAAAATCTCATTCATCAGGCATGTTTACTCTTGCTTCATCTTCTGCTCCAAAGACTGTTTGTTCTTAGAAGCCTCAAGCGCGTCAGTACAGTTACGTTACTGAGGAAAGCCTGATTGGTCACTGTACGTCACAGGTGCAAAGCGAGGGGAGAATGTATACATTTCACAACGTAAACAGAAAGTATGCAGCCGAATCGCGGTCAAAATTTGTTTGTTTGTTGGTTTTTTTTATTTTTTTTTATCTCTGCCAGGTGTCAGCGAGGTTCGACGAAAGTTCATGAGCATTAGATAGGGATTGAAAAGCAATTCTAAAACGAGGTTCCCTTGATAAAGATGTTTTTCAATTGAACGCTCTTTAAATAAGCTGAAGTACACATCACTATCGCATGATGTCTCGAATCCAGACTATTTGAGGTCAATACATCGCTGTTGCAGCTCTAGTCCTGCTGAACTATTGCGGCGATTAAGTTTGAAGCCACTCACTGGTCCCCCACCAAATGCGGGTATCGGCTGCCATTAGATCGCCTGCATCCCCCGTTCATCCGCATCACATTATTACCTCCGTCAAGCACGTTATGTTTCCACCTCTGTTTCACTGTCCACAGGATACCTCAGAAAGTAATGAATGTGCTAGCTGAAAATTTGGTGGGATGGTAGGTGGCAGTCCAAGGATGAGTTGATTTAATCTTGGAAGTGATCGAGAACATATTCCTCATTTAAGTCCAGAGGAAGTGAAATTCACATGAATGGAATGATGGTCCATTACAAAATGAACAGATATTAATAACATGTCAGTGTTGAATATAATGGACACTAAGGTAGAATGCACTATAGCTGTTGGTGAGCTGGTAAAATATTCTTGTGGATCCACAATTAATAATGCTGACATTTGGCGTGGTGGAAGCATGCACTCTTCCGAGTGCTTTTCCACTTTTCAAAATGAGCAGCTGCCCTGAGGGAATCAGGACTCTTTCTTCCATTCAACATGGCATGGATGTGTTGTGTATCATATTTTAGTGTTACTCATCATATTCATCAGTAATCATGATCAGTAACCACATTATGTAAGCAGCAGTAACACACACACACACACACACACACACACACACAAAAACAAGCAGTTAACTCACACAGACGCAAATGATTTTTGCAGCTTTGATTAATATCTGTTCAGTTGATTTATTCAATATCTGTTCAGTGGATTTCTGTAGCTAGGTTCATTATCTGTTCAGTAGAACCATTAGTGATATAATTATATACACATTACTTGAAACATAATCAGTAGAGCAATTTACATATCTATTTGTATCCTATTTTATGAATGTATTTTTCTTTACCTTTAAAATATACATCAGTGCGCCGCCAATATTTTTTCAGTAAATCACGTAGAGAACGCGGCGATCAAGAAGGGAAGGGAAAGCGATAAGAGATAACCAGAGTAATGTGATTGGAAGATGGATTTTACAAAAACAAGCAACTGTGACTCGCATCACTTTGTCCCCTGCCACATGTATATGTTGGTGCTAAATATGAGAAAAATTTGTCGACGGCTTCTTGAGATATTGCGAGAACAAGGTTTTACGAAGCCAAAATCTACATATTTGCCCCGTGATCATGAAAATGACCTCAAGGACAACAAAATTGACTGGTGGCCCAGAAGCCCCCTCCCGCCCCCCCCCCCCCCCCCTCCTCCGTTACCCAAGTACACATTGGTGGCAAATATGAGCAAAAAAGATCCACTGGTTCTCGAGATATTGTGATAACCCCAATGGGAAGGACGTACGTATGGACAGACGGACGGAGCTGAATATTATGAGCATAGTAGTGTTGTTGGCATGCAAGGACAACTCCAGGCTTTTGGTCATTGTGTCATCATGAGCTGAAATAAAGTATGATCATTATCAGAAGATTCTGCCTCTCTGCAATTATGTGAGGAGAAGAGGGCCTCGAAAACACAAGAACATATCTGTTGTGGTTCCCCATTCAGATGACGTGGAAATATGAGTGCATTCCCTTCATTGATAAAATGCACAAAACAGTGTCATTCTTTCAAAGTGTGAAGTGTTTCCACAGTGACAGAATTTTAATGTTCATTAAGGATTCAGAGGACAAACAAGTGCTTTCCAAAAAATCTTCAGTTTTATTGCCTCATCTTGGGCGAAATGATGATGATAATAACAACAGCAAGGGACTCTTTCCCAAAATTTACACATCGTTTGCAAGGTTTGCTTTTCACTATGGGCAAAAAAAGGGGCTTACAGCACCTGGTATTCCCAGGCGGTCACCCATCCAAGTACTAACCAGGCCCTACCCAGCTTAGCTGCCGAGATCAGACGAGATCGGGCGTTGTCTAGGTGGTATGGCCATAAGCCAGAAGCAACCCAACAAATCCAGGATAAAATAAGCCACTTAAAACATTCCCATATAACAATACATTCACCTTATAACCTTTTCCGGGTAATACAAGCCATATGAAATTAATATAGCGAACAAAGGGTGCAAGCAAACAAGCTATTCTTCCTTGAAAGGGCCTCGCCATTTTATTAGAGCAGTCGCTTAGCTATGATGCTATTCCAGCTTCTCTGCGTTTAAACTGCATACAGCATAGACATCATTGTCCAAAGGCTACGACAGCGCACAAGGGAACCCCACTCATTGATTGTGCCACTGATAGCGAGTGAAATAGATATGCCAAATGTCTCTGACTCATATAACAGTGCTAACTCAAAGTACTGCAACTTCCTGAACTACCCTGCCGCGGTGCAGAGTTTCCCAAAAGCGTAATTCGAACATACACGGTCAGTGGTTCTGAATCGGGCTAAGCAAGTTAGCATCTGTGCTTTAGGAAAATGTACCCCAGATTAGCAGGCCGACCATCTCATAAAAACTGATGCGAGCTTATAGCAACTGTTGCAACTGTTATTCACATTCATTATAAACCTTGAAGAGGTCGTACAACCGATAAATCATCTCACAATTTATGATTTGAGCACTCCTCAGGATACTGCATCATTAACTAATGCCTAAAGCAGTCATATTTATTCGCCAGATGACTAGCTAATTCATGAACTGATTTTGATCATACACAAATAAAGCTGACCTACGTAACCTTAGTCAGGCTGCACAGATCACGGACTTAGTTAGCTAATTAGCATCATGACACCGCGGCGAGGGTAAACATCGGATTAAAAAAAAAAAAAACTGGCACTCGCCTTCCGCTCTTGATTAGCTGCTCGCCCCACAGCTGCACATCATGTGCGAAGACATAAAAAAAAAAAGAAAATCAAAAAAATAAATGAATATATTTTAAAAAATCTCATTCATCAGGCATGTTTACTCTTGCTTCATCTTCTGCTCCAAAGTCTGTTTGTTCTTAGAAGCCTCAAGCGCGTCAGTACAGTTACGTCACTGAGGAAAGCCTGATTGGTCACTGTACGTCACAGGTGCAGAGCGAGGGGAGAATGTATACATTTCACAACGTAAACAGAAAGTATGCAGCCGAATCGCGGTCAAAATTTGTTTGTTTGTTGGTTTTTTTTATTTTTTTTTTATCTCTGCCAGGTGTCAGCGAGGTTCGACGAAAGTTCATGAGTATTAGACAGGGATTGAAAAGCAATTCTAAAACGAGGTTCCCTTGATAGAGATGTTTTTCAATTGAACGCTCTTTAAATAAGCTGAAGTACACATCACTATCGCATGATGTCTCGAATCCAGACTATTTGAGGTCAATATATCGCTGTTGCAGCTCCAGTCCTGCTGAACTATTGAGGCGATTAAATTTGAAGCCACTCACTGGTCCCCCACCAAATGCGGGTATCGGCTGCCATTGGATCGCCTGCATCCCCCGTTCATCCGCATCACATTATTACCTCCGTCAAGCACGTTATGTTTCCACCTCTGTTTCACTGTCCACAGGATACCTCAGAAAGTAATGAATGTGCTAGCTGAAAATTTGGTGGGATGGTAGGTGGCAGTCCAAGGATGAGTTGATTTAATCTTGGAAGTGATCGAGAACATATTCCTCATGTAAGTCCAGAGGAAGTGAAATTCACATGAATGGAATGATGGTCCATTACAAAATGAACAGATTTTAATAACATGTCAGTGTTGAATATAATGGACACTAATGTAGAATGCACTATAGCTGTTGGTGAGCTGGATAATATTCTTGTGGATCCACAATTAATAATACTGACATTTGGCGTGGTGGAAGCATGCACTCTTCCGAGTGCTTTTCCACTTTTCAAAATGAGCAGCTGCCCTGAGGGAATCAGGACTCTTTCTTCCATTCAACATGGCATGGATGTGTTGTGTATCATATTTTAGTGTTACTCATCATATTCATCAGTAATCATGATCAGTAACCACATTATGTAAGCAGCAGTAACACACACACACACACACGCACAGACACGCACACAAACACACACACACACACACACACACACACACACACACGCACACACACAAAAACAAGCAGTTAACTCACACAGACGCAAATGATTTTTGCAGCTTTGATTAATATCTGTTCAGTTGATTTATTCAATATCTGTTCAGTGGATTTCTGTAGCTAGGTTCATTATCTGTTCAGTAGGACCATTAGTGATATAATTATATACACATTACTTGAAACATAATCAGTAGAGCAATTTACATATCTATTTGTATCCTATTTTATGAATGTATTTTTCTTTACCTTTAAAATATACATCAGTGCGCCGCCAATATTTTTTCAGTAAATCACGTAGAGAACGCGGCGATCAAGAAGGGAAGGGAAAGCGATAAGAGATAACCAGAGTAATGTGATTGGAAGATGGATTTTACAAAAACAAGCAACTGTGACTCGCATCACTTTGTCCCCTGCCACATGTATATGTTGGTGCTAAATATGAGAAAAATTTGTCGACGGCTTCTTGAGATATTGCAAGAACAAGGTTTTACGAAGCCAAAATCTACATATTTGCCCCGTGATCATGAAAATGACCTCAAGGACAACAAAATTGACTAGTGGCCCAGAAGCCCCCTCCCGCCCCCCCCCCCCCCCCCCCCCCTTACCCAAGTACACATTGGTGGCAAATATGAGCAAAAAAGATCCACTGGTTCTCGAGATATTGTGATAACCCCAATGGGAAGGACGTACGTATGGACAGACGGACGGAGCTGAATATTATGAGCATAGTAGTGTTGTTGGCATGCAAGGACAACTCCAGGCTTTTGGTCATTGTGTCATCATGAGCTGAAATAAAGTATGATCATTATCAGAAGATTCTGCCTCTCTGCAATTATGTGAGGAGAAGAGGGCCTCGAGAACACAAGAACATATCTGTTGTGGTTCCCCATTCAGATGACGTGGAAATATGAGTGCATTCCCTTCATTGATAAAATGCACAAAACAGTGTCATTCTTTCAAAGTGTGAAGTGTTTCCACAGTGACAGAATTTTAATGTTCATTAAGGATTCAGAGGACAAACAAGTGCTTTCCAAAAAATCTTCAGTTTTATTGCCTCATGTTGGGCGAAATGATGATGATAATAACAACAGCAAGGGACTCTTTCCCAAAATTTACACATCATTTGCAAGGTTTGCTTTTCACTATGGGCAAAAAAAGGGGCTTACAGCACCTGGTATTCCCAGGCGGTCACCCATCCAAGTACTAACCAGGCCCTACCCAGCTTAGCTGCCGAGATCAGACGAGATCGGGCGTTGTCTAGGTGGTATGACCATAAGCCAGAAGCAACCCAACAAATCCAGGATAAAATAAGCCACTTAAAACATTCCCATATAACAATACATTCACCTTATAACCTTTTCCGGGTAATACAAGCCATATGAAATTAATATAGCGAACAAAGGGTGCAAGCAAACAAGCTATTCTTCCTTGAAAGGGCCTCGCCATTTTATTAGAGCAGTCGCTTAGCTATGATGCTATTCCAGCTTCTCTGCGTTTAAACTGCATACAGCATAGACATCATTGTCCAAAGGCTACGACAGCGCACAAGGGAACCCCACTCATTGATTGTGCCACTGATAGCGAGTGAAATAGATATGCCAAATGTCTCTGACTCATATAACAGTGCTAACTCAAAGTACTGCAACTTCCTGAACTACCCTGCCGCGGTGCAGAGTTTCCCAAAAGCGTAATTCGAACATACACGGTCAGTGGTTCTGAATCGGGCTAAGCAAGTTAGCATCTGTGCTTTAGGAAAATGTACCCCAGATTAGCAGGCCGACCATCTCATAAAAACTGATGCGAGCTTATAGCAACTGTTGCAACTGTTATTCACATTCATTATAAACCTTGAAGAGGTCGTACAACCGATAAATCATCTCACAATTTATGATTTGAGCACTCCTCAGGATACTGCATCATTAACTAATGCCTAAAGCAGTCATATTTATTCGCCAGATGACTAGCTAATTCATGAACTGATTTTGATCATACACAAATAAAGCTGACCTACGTAACCTTAGTCAGGCTGCACAGATCACGGACTTAGTTAGCTAATTAGCATCATGACACCGCGGCGAGGGTAAACATCGGATTAAAAAAAAAAAAAACTGGCACTCGCCTTCCGCTCTTGATTAGCTGCTCGCCCCACAGCTGCACATCATGTGCGAAGACATAAAAAAAAAAAGAAAATCAAAAAAATAAATGAATATATTTTAAAAAATCTCATTCATCAGGCATGTTTACTCTTGCTTCATCTTCTGCTCCAAAGTCTGTTTGTTCTTAGAAGCCTCAAGCGCGTCAGTACAGTTACGTCACTGAGGAAAGCCTGATTGGTCACTGTACGTCACAGGTGCAGAGCGAGGGGAGAATGTATACATTTCACAACGTAAACAGAAAGTATGCAGCCGAATCGCGGTCAAAATTTGTTTGTTTGTTGGTTTTTTTTATTTTTTTTTTATCTCTGCCAGGTGTCAGCGAGGTTCGACGAAAGTTTATGAGTATTAGACAGGGATTGAAAAGCAATTCTAAAACGAGGTTCCCTTGATAGAGATGTTTTTCAATTGAACGCTCTTTAAATAAGCTGAAGTACACATCACTATCGCATGATGTCTCGAATCCAGACTATTTGAGGTCAATATATCGCTGTTGCAGCTCCAATCCTGCTGAACTATTGAGGCGATTAAATTTGAAGCCACTCACTGGTCCCCCACCAAATGCGGGTATCGGCTGCCATTGGATCGCCTGCATCCCCCGTTCATCCGCATCACATTATTACCTCCGTCAAGCACGTTATGTTTCCACCTCTGTTTCACTGTCCACAGGATACCTCAGAAAGTAATGAATGTGCTAGCTGAAAATTTGGTGGGATGGTAGGTGGCAGTCCAAGGATGAGTTGATTTAATCTTGGAAGTGATCGAGAACATATTCCTCATGTAAGTCCAGAGGAAGTGAAATTCACATGAATGGAATGATGGTCCATTACAAAATGAACAGATTTTAATAACATGTCAGTGTTGAATATAATGGACACTAATGTAGAATGCACTATAGCTGTTGGTGAGCTGGATAATATTCTTGTGGATCCACAATTAATAATACTGACATTTGGCGTGGTGGAAGCATGCACTCTTCCAAGTGCTTTTCCACTTTTCAAAATGAGCAGCTGCCCTGAGGGAATCAGGACTCTTTCTTCCATTCAACATGGCATGGATGTGTTGTGTATCATATTTTAGTGTTACTCATCATATTCATCAGTAATCATGATCAGTAACCACATTATGTAAGCAGCAGTAACACACACACACACACACGCACAGACACGCACACAAACACACACACACACACACACACACACACACACACACGCACACACACAAAAACAAGCAGTTAACTCACACAGACGCAAATGATTTTTGCAGCTTTGATTAATATCTGTTCAGTTGATTTATTCAATATCTGTTCAGTGGATTTCTGTAGCTAGGTTCATTATCTGTTCAGTAGGACCATTAGTGATATAATTATATACACATTACTTGAAACATAATCAGTAGAGCAATTTACATATCTATTTGTATCCTATTTTATGAATGTATTTTTCTTTACCTTTAAAATATACATCAGTGCGCCGCCAATATTTTTTCAGTAAATCACGTAGAGAACGCGGCGATCAAGAAGGGAAGGGAAAGCGATAAGAGATAACCAGAGTAATGTGATTGGAAGATGGATTTTACAAAAACAAGCAACTGTGACTCGCATCACTTTGTCCCCTGCCACATGTATATGTTGGTGCTAAATATGAGAAAAATTTGTCGACGGCTTCTTGAGATATTGCGAGAACAAGGTTTTACGAAGCCAAAATCTACATATTTGCCCCGTGATCATGAAAATGACCTCAAGGACAACAAAATTGACTAGTGGCCCAGAAGCCCCCTCCCGCGCCGCCCCGCCCCCCCCCCCCCCCCCTTACCCAAGTACACATTGGTGGCAAATATGAGCAAAAAAGATCCACTGGTTCTCGAGATATTGTGATAACCCCAATGGGAAGGACGTACGTATGGACAGACGGACGGAGCTGAATATTATGAGCATAGTAGTGTTGTTGGCATGCAAGGACAACTCCAGGCTTTTGGTCATTGTGTCATCATGAGCTGAAATAAAGTATGATCATTATCAGAAGATTCTGCCTCTCTGCAATTATGTGAGGAGAAGAGGGCCTCGAAAACACAAGAACATATCTGTTGTGGTTCCCCATTCAGATGACGTGGAAATATGAGTGCATTCCCTTCATTGATAAAATGCACAAAACAGTGTCATTCTTTCAAAGTGTGAAGTGTTTCCACAGTGACAGAATTTTAATGTTCATTAAGGATTCAGAGGACAAACAAGTGCTTTCCAAAAAATCTTCAGTTTTATTGCCTCATGTTGGGCGAAATGATGATGATAATAACAACAGCAAGGGACTCTTTCCCAAAATTTACACATCATTTGCAAGGTTTGCTTTTCACTATGGGCAAAAAAAGGGGCTTACAGCACCTGGTATTCCCAGGCTATGTTTCCTCCAAGTCCCTATGCTGAGCAGTCTCAGCCAATGGTTGAGCGCTGCTGCGCAGAGTTGAGCGTTCAACCGACCAATGGTTGAGCGATGCTGAGCAGAGTTGAGCGGTCAACCGACCAATCACTGAGCTCTGGGCGCTCGCGTTCGACTCGCCCGCGAAATCGCGTTGATCATTCAGCGCTCGCTGCCTACTTTTATGCGGGATTTATAAATTATATAAGGTAGAAGGTAAACTTTGTATCTTTTTCATCCTTAGTTTTATCCCTATTACAGCACTTTTCTACATGTATTCGCCCCTTCCTCCCACCCAATTTTAATCGTGAAACTTAAGATTGTCAGTCTGTTATATGTCTGCTTCCAGGGGCGTAGATTTAACTGGGAGTTCGTGGGGACTTTGACGCGACCTTTATGACAATTAGTCCTGGCCATTTCTCTATTATTTTCCTTCATCGACGCGTTTTCAAATTATCGTAATTGGCAACTGAAGACACGGTTCCTCTCTATATGCGATCTAACAGCATCCAGCGATGATACGGTGGGGTAAATTAAGTTCAGAAAATTAATTTACTGCTTGCCTGTGAGTCGACAGGAGAGCAATTTTGAATAACGTTGAGCCGTGTCTTCAGTTGTCAATTACGATCATTTGAAAACGCGTCGATGAAGGAAAATAATTGAGAACTGGCCAGGACTAATTGTCATAAAGGCCATGTCAAAGTCCCCACAAACTCCCAGTTAAATCTCCGCCCCTGCCTGCTTCACTTACTTTATCATGAACAATCAGTCTTTGCCAAATTCGCGATAATTTAAAAGAAAGTAAACGATCTTTTTATTTACAATATTTATTTCTTTTTTGACAATACCGTCCTCCACTTTATTATGTAAAGAAAAGAGATATTACCTTCATTCATAACGAATGTGGGAAAACCTGCCATAGTTTCCATTCGCATTAGATTGATTTAGTTTGTTGCATGTTCATGTGTACTGACAAAAAATGGACTAATGTAAGTTTGAAATCTTATGACTGTCAGTTTATGATAATTACTCAGTTACCTTATTCTAAATAATCAGCTCAAGGCCAATCTAAAATAGGACAAAATGAGGTTTTTGCACAGCAACATAATGAAAAAACTAGTACTTAATATTTGTTTATGTTTTACTGCACCAGGTGAATGTTTACCATGGAGAAGACACATGAGTGCACAGTGTGTGACAAGACTTTTACTGAGAAGTCTAACCTGACTCGGCACATGAAGCTTCATGCTCCAAAGGAGAATGCATGTGATGTGTGTGGTAAAAGCTTCACCCAAAAACAACAGTTGAACAGTCACTTAAAACAGCATCAGTATCCACGCATCCCTCTGTACAGGCAGGGAGAGGCCAAGCTGCAGTGCACTGATGCAGCTAAGACTGTGGCAAAGGCCACCAGCAAAGCCATCAACCCTGAATGGCTGGATCCTGAAAAGGCAGAGGCTGTTGCAAGGAGATCTGGTGGGGAAATGTGGAAAGGGCAGTTGGTGATCACTTTTGGAAAGTATGCTGGACAGACATTCAAATGGCTACTTGAAAATGACGTTGGATGGGTCGTGTGGTTGCTCTCCGAATATTGCCAGAGGGGTGAGATGAATGCATCTCTGAAGTGGCAAAAGGAGCGAATGCTGGAGTTTGTGAGAGGGTTCCCTTCTGTCACGCGTCATCTTGACAAGAGGTTGGAGGTAAGATAACTGGGTCATTTCTTGTAGGTCCTTTGCCTAAGAATACATTACAATTACTGTTTTGTTTATGGACAAATTGAGCATCTTCAAAACTAAACAGAAGCTTATACTTTAGACATATAAAAAAACCATGGGAGATGTTCAGCAATAATCATTGATAGTGTTGTAGAAGTATATCAGAACTTTGTATGTGATTATCCTTCATTGTCATTCTATTTTCTACAGAAACAGGAAATGAAACAATCTACTGCTTCCCAGTTTCAACAGGATCCTGACTCTGCAAGTGATGCTGAATTGTTGGCTGCTGCTGGTAACATTATACTATGCTGATATTAACACACCACATGCATTCAGTGTGTACCTGCAGGAATAGAATGTTAGCCAACATCTGAGTTTAGTGAATGTAAACTGTTTTCATGTAAGATAGTACTGATTATGATGGCTTCTTTTGAGCAAAGAATAATATTAGAATAATAATATTGGAATGCATATTCTTTTGAACACCGTTTTAAATGTGAAACATTTTTGTGTTTCTGCTTTGTGAAATTCATTTCTTTCCTCTTCAGAACATGTCCTTGACGAGTCTGAGGTGCCGGTCTCCACACAGCTGACCACCTGGGGGGAGCTTGCCCCAGCTGTGACTCAGGAATCTGCCAGCAGGCCCAGCACCTCTGCTTCAAAATCTAGTGGCGTCATGCTGGAGGGCTGGCAGAAATACTGGGAGCAACCACCCGCATCTGCCCAAGCCCTTGGTATAGCCCCTCCTAACATCAAGTGGCTAAAATGTGATGAGATGCATGGTCTCTTTGAGGCCTCATCCAAGTACAAGAATGTTAAAGGAGAGACATTGGATAGGAAGCTCTTAAAGGAGAAGATGGAGTTCCACCCACCTCCACCACCTATGTCTGTCAAGGGAGCAGTGCCCAACATGATGTCCTTTTTCACAACCCCTGCCTTCTTCTGGCGGCCAGTTGGTGTGATGAAAGCCCAGATCTGCTGCCCCAACACCAACTGCCCTGCCCCCCCTGGAGAATACCTGGAGAAGAAAGGCTTTGGCAGTTATGCAAGGCACGTGTGTGGGATTAAGAACTATTACACCCTGCTGACAGAGAAACTGAAATGTGGCCATTGTGAAAAGATGAGGCAGGCAGTGAGCAACATACATGGTGCTGCAGACGGTGAAGATGAGGAGGGTGATTCACATCACATGCAACAGTACATTTGGCTGGCCCACAGTCCCAAGATTCTGATGAACCTTGCCCCAGCCATCAGAAGCATGTTTCCTGCCATACTGTGTGGGAAGCGTGCCATTGACAGAGATGTTGTCATTCTGCTGAGTGACCGACTCAATGCTGTATCCATGAATAAGGTACAGAGACTGCTGCAACAAGGCCATGATGAGTGGTACATGCAGCGGCGTGACCTGTACCAAACTCTGCTGTACGAGGCTCACACAGCTGGATCTGCATCATCTCAGAGTGGCATCCTGTCCTTTGTGAAAGCTGCGGGTACGTACACCCCACCCCTCCCCCAGTCTCCCCTTCCATCTGCCCGTGTGCTGAGGCGTGCACACATGATCATGGAAATGGAAAGGATGCCTGTGTACAGAGCCGCCATCCTCAGTGTCACTGGAGAGATCCTCTGCATTGATGGTACAAAAAAGGTATGAATAAAAGTCTCACTTTGATCAATCACTATTCTGTTTTGCTAACAAAGCTTATTTCTTGATAGTCCAGTTGAGAAGGACAGGGGGATTGTTAATAAAGATTAGAATATTAATGTTGTTTCTTAGGTCCTCAAGAAGGTATATGGCGATGGCCAGGGCACCATGCAGTATGTCACCAGTGTTTTGAACGAGTGGGGCCAGTTCGTGACAACAGTGGTGGTGGCATCTGAGTCTGAGGGGTGCTACAGACGTATGGCGATCGGCCTGACTGCCCGATTTCAACGTGCTAATGCTCCTGCACCAAAAGTCATCTATGCAGACAACAACTGTTGTCGGTAAGTGGAATAATAATTTCATATAAAATGAATAATTCATTTAATATATATGATACCCAGACCTTTGATATTATTACAGAATACATGCTGCATAAAATGTTGATCATTTCAGTGAGAGGGGTTCATCCTTCTTGGAGAGTCTGTTCAATGACTGGGTGCAGCAGGGTACTGTGATCAGACTGGACATCCGACACTGGCTGCACCGCTGGGATGCTGTTGTTATCAAACAGAGCCATGCCAAGTACGGGGCATTCATGAGTGCCTTGGCAGGAGCAGTGCTGGCCTACAACAAGGACGACATGATGCTCTTAGTGCGGGCTGTCAGGAGTGGCAACCAAGAGTTGTATGCCAAATATTCAGACGAGGAAATGATCACCTTTCTCAAGCCTCACCAGATCAAGTCTTATGTCAGGCGCCTTACCCGGGGGGTTGACGTAAGTGTAATATTAATCCATGGATGTATTTCCTGAATAACAATCATCTACTTTCTCATTGTCAAAATAGACTTCACTGTACTGATCTGAGTTGTCACACTGCAAGATGAGATCTAATTTTGAAAATAAGGATGATAAAGAGTAACTGTATTTTCTCTTTGGAATGTTATATCTGTTACAGGAGACAGCTCCAGTGATTGAGTCCATCATTTCAGAGTTCAAGGGACCAGCAGGCCTGGACATTGATGGGATTCACTTGTTCAAGTCAACAGAGGCAGTGGATGCTCACTGGGCAACAGCAAGCAAGCATCTGAGTTGTATGCAGGTCGGTTGATTCTCTGTAGTAGGTGGGTTAATGTCTTTGTAGTAATCATGTGCCATTGTAAAACCGTCAATATGGAAATATTTTAATGGACACCAGGAAAAACAAGAAGAGTGCAATTTGTTGTTGTTTTACAGGATCCCCATGGCATACAGCTGTACGTTACTGTGAAGGTGGTGGTGCTGAATGGTGTTCAGCTGAACAAGTACAGGTGCCGGCGAGGCAGTAACTCTTTGGAGGGGCTGCACGCACACCTGTACAATGCCATTCCTTCACAAAGGTGTGGAATTATGCCATTCCAAGTAAGTCCAAATTAAAAACACTTCAATAGAGCAAAGTTTTGATAAATAACTCCATCGCTTTAGAAAGTCTCCCCTGCTGAGCATACACAATAACACAGAAGATCACCGTGTGTTTCAGATATATCTGATTGCTTTCGCGGTGCAGTGGAACACCCGAATGGAATCACTCCGGGTCGCTGGAGGTCAGGGACGGCAGACATCATGTGGGGATGCACGGCAGATCCAGCGCATGAACCAGCAGGCTGAGGTTCTGTTTGGCAAAGATCATGTCCTGGAACCAAACTTTGCTGCTCCGATGCCCTACCCGGATGAATACAAGGACCCAGAGGAGGAGGAGCTCCTTGGTGTCGAGTATGCCGTGTGCCAGTCAACCAGCTTCACTGCAAGGCATTACTATGCAAAGAAAAGTAAGCACTTAATCACCCACTTCAACATTATACTGATATGTGAAGCAAAGAGATCCCTATATTTTTATCATGCACATTCTACCAATAATATTAACATGAAGCAAAGTAACCTTGAATATTATTGACATATCTGTGTATTATGTATCCATCTACAAGTGGTTGATGTAACTGCTCAGACACATTTGGGATTAGGGCAATTACATATTTGCAGTTGAGGAAGAGCAGTCCCGTGAAGAAGAGGAGTCGACTGAGCACAGTGATGAGGAGACGGCAGACGAGGGTGTCGACATGTCTGCAGAGTTAGAGGAGGATCCTATTGACAGCATCTGTAAAAAACATGCTATCCTCACTCAAGCAGAACAGGTGGAGGAGGAGGATAGTCCTGCTTTACAGGATGTGCTGATGACCCAGAGACATCTGCATCTGCCTGGAATAGAGGAAGTGGAAGCATTAGCCATGCTGCTCCTAGAACTAGCAGATGACAGTAACCACCACCTCGTACCAGCTGACCTCAGGCAGAAAATTGTTACAGCTGCCAGTTCTCTTCAGGACCACGACAAGACCGCTTCCAACTTTGCGAAAAAGTACGAATCCAGGTGGGGCTACACCCTGTTTGGCAGGTGCCTTGGGGCTGACACATCTGAGACCAGAGCAGCCCAGAAGACAAAGTTTGGCTGGATGAGGTACCCTCAGGCAGCACAGGTGACTGAGGATAGTCGTCTGCTGTACCTCATTATTAAGATGCTAAAGAATCAGCCAACAACCTGTCATCTCACCTCCCCTAGTAAAGTGACAGCTGCCATCAAGGGGCAGTATAAAAGGATTGTAGACCGAGTTAGAGACGACCCTGTCATCTGCAATCTCTCCATTCCTCTGCCCAATCTAAATGCCAAATCCATCTCAAACTTTATTGCAAAGGAAGAGAAGAAGGCCAACTACAGGGCAACAGTAGCACCCAAAGTAAAGCCCCACCAGACAGTGCTGTCAGATACACCCATTCCAGAAGCTCCGACTCTGCCAACATCCCTCCCACCACCAGATCGACCCCAGGTGCAGTTCAAGACCCTTCATCATGTCGCTGGGAAAAGGCGTGGTGAAAAGCGGAGGTAATTTGTTGAAGCACTTTCACCTGTTGGAAAAGTTTAAAATGACACCACTTTTGTAGTGTGTGGACATTAATAATTCTGATACTCATCATGTTCTGTATGTGTGTTTTGTTTTATTTGCAGGTTAGATGCAGAAGAACCAGCGCAGGTGGACCGGGCCCTGCAGCCAAAGCCTGCTGCAGCAGCCTACATCCCTCCCAGAGTGCTGGCAGCACCTCTACTCCTGGTTGTTCCTGCACAGCCACAAGCTCCATCCATGCTCCTTCATGGGACATCGTGCAGTCAGGGTAACACGACATTCTCACCTGTAGCGCCGCCCCCTGCACTGCCATCGAAACCAAGGAAACCACATGAATCCTTGAGGCCATGTGGGGCCTGCAAAGTGCCTCAGTGTGGTGGGCAGCGCAAGAGGTACACACCATCCAAAGACAAAGCAGCTGGAAGCAGGCAGAAGATCTTCACCTACTGCCCAGCAACAAGAAAATCCACCACTCCTGGATTTGATGATGTTGTGTATGACAGTTACGAACACTTTAAAACTGCGGTGGACACAAAATTATCACAGAACTCAGCCAGTTGAAAAGCCAACTGCATTAAGATCTGACTCTGCACCGTTGACCTGTGTATGGAGCTTTTACCTTCTGTGTGCATATTTATAGTGTTTTGTTTGTATTTGCACAGTTGTATTGTATATGTATGACCTGTTGTGTGTGTGTGTCTTTAATAATTGGACCAGGAATATGTTCTTTGATACGTTGTTTGTTTTGAAAGTGTGAGTTGAAACAGTTTTTTGTGTTATTTCTGTCTCTATGCAGAAGTAACCTGATAATAATAGTAATAATAATAATAATAATAATAATAATAAAACAATTGGAAAAGTTGTATGATTCGTATTGATCATTGTTTCAATTTCCACAAACATCTGCTATAAGATTATTCTAATGTGCAGAAAAATTTATGATAGGTATATATTGTCATAGAAAAGATGTAGTGCTAGAAAAAAGCCACCAGGAGGCAGTAGAGGGGTCCAATGAAAAAGAAGGATCCAGGTTGCCTGATCCAGGATTGCCTGATCCCAGGGATCACTGATAGGGACTTGGGGGGGTCATGAGCCATTCCCAGGCGGTCACCCATCCAAGTACTAACCAGGCCCTACCCAGCTTAGCTGCCGAGATCAGAAGAGATCGGGCGTTTTCTAGGTGGTATGGCCATAAGCCAGAAGCAACCCAACAAATCCAGAATACAATATTCCGCTTAAAACATTCCCATATAACAATACATTCACCTTATAACCTTTTTCGGGTGATACAAGCCCTATGAAATTCATATAGCGAACAAAGGGTGCAAGCAAACATGACATTCTTCCTTGAAAGGGGCTCGCCATTTTATCAGAGCAGTCGCTTAGCTATGATGCTATTCCAGCTTCTCTGCGTATACGCTGCATACAGCATAGACATCATTGTCCAAAGGCTACGACAGCACCCAAGGGAACCCCACTCATTGATTGTGCCACTGATAGCGAGTGAAATAGACAATGCCAAATGTCTCTGACTCATATAACAGTAATAACTCAAAGTACTGCAACTTCCTGAACTGTCCTGCCGCGGTGCGAAGTTTCCCAAAAGCGTCATTCGAACATACACGGTCAGTGGTTCTGACTACGGCTAAGCAAGTTAGCATCTGTGCTTTTGGAAAATGTACCCCAGATTAGCAGGCCTACAGTCTCATAAAAACTGATACGAGCTAATAGCAACTGTTGCTACTGTTATTCACATTCATTATAAACCTTGACAAGGTCGTACAACCAATAAATCATCTCACAATTTATGATTTGAGCACTCGTCAGGATACTGCATTATTAACTAATGCCTAAAGCAGTAATATTTATTCGCCAGATGACTTGCTAATTCATGAACTGATTATGATCACATACAAATAAAGCTGACCAACGTAACCTTAGTCAGGCTGCACAGATCACGGACTTAGTTAGCTAATTAGCATCATGACACCGCGGCGAGGGTAAACATCTGATTAAAAAAAAAAAATAAACTGGCACTCGCCTTCCGCTCTTGATTAGCTGCTCGCCACACAGCTGCACATCGTGTGCGAAGACAAAAAAAAAGAAAATCAAAAAAAAAATGTATGTATTTAAAAAAAGTCTCATTCATCAGGCATGTTTACTCTTGATTCGTCTTCTGCTCCAAAGACTGTTTGTTCTTAGAAGCCTCAAGCGTGTCAGTACAGTTACGTCACTGAGGAAAGCCTGATTGGTCACTGTACGTCACAGGTGCAAAGCGAGGGGAGAAGGGATGCTTTTCACAACGTAAACAGAGAGTATGCAGCCCAATACCGGTCAAGATTTGTTTGTTTTTTTTAATTTATCTCTGTCAGGGGTCAGCGAGGTTCAAAGAAAGTTCATGAGTATTAGACACGGATTGAAAAGCAATTCTAAAACGAGGTTCCCTTGATAGAGATGTTTTTCAATTAAACGCTCTTTAAATAAGCTGAAATACACATTTCTATAGCACGATGCCTCGAATTCAGACTGTTTTGAAGTCACTGAAACGCTGGAGCAGCTCTGCTCCTCCTTAGACTTTGGGGCGATTAAGATTGAAGTCACTCGCTGGTCTCCCACCAAATGCGGGCGTCGGCTGCAATTAGATCGCCTGCATCCCCCATTTATCCGCATCACATTATTACCTCCGTCAAGCACGTTATGTTTTCACCTCTGTCTCACTGTCCACAGGATACCTCAGAAAGTTATGAATGTGCTGGCTGAAAATTTGGTGGGATGGTAGGTGGCAGTCTAAGGATGAGTTGATTTA
Source organism: Gymnothorax reevesii (assembly GCA_029721435.1). Lineage (NCBI taxonomy): Eukaryota > Metazoa > Chordata > Actinopteri > Anguilliformes > Muraenidae > Gymnothorax > Gymnothorax reevesii. The sequence continues at coordinate 36,295,106 of CM056587.1, forward strand.
ATCTTGGAAGTGATCGAGAACATATTCCTCATGTAAGTCCAGAGGAAGTGAAATTCACATGAATGAAATGATGGTCCATTATAAAATGAACAGATTTTAAAAACATGTCAGTGTTGAATATAATGGACACTAGTGTAGAATGCACTATAGCTGTTGGTGAGCTGGATAATATTCTTGTGGATCCACAATTACTAATACTGACATTTGGCGTGGTGGAAGCGTGCACTCTTCGGAGTGCTTTTCCACTTTTCAAAATGAGCAGCTGCCCTGAGGGAATCAGGACTCTTTCTTCCATTCAACATGGCATGGATGTGTTGTGTATCATATTTTAGTGTTACTCATCATGTTCCTCAGTAATCATGATCAGTAACCACATTATGTAAGCAGCAGTAACACACACACACACACACACACACACACACACACACACACACACACACGCACAGACACGCACACGCACTGACACACAGACACAAAAACAAGCAGTTAACTCACACAAACGGAAATGATTTTTGTAGCTTTGATTAATATCTGTTCAGTTGATTTATTCAATATCTGTTCAGTGGATTTCTGTAGCTAGGTACATTATCTGTACAGTAGAACCATTAGTGATATAATTATATACACATTACTTGAAACATAATCAGTAGAGCAATTTTCATATCTATTTGCATCCTATTTTATGAATGTATTTTTCTTAACCTTTAAAGTATAGATAAGTGCGCCGCCAATATTTTTTCAGTAAATCCCGTATAGAACGCGATGATCAAGAAGGGAAGGGAAAGCGATAAGAGATAACCAGAGTAATGTGATTGGAAGATGGATTTTATACAAACAAGCAACTGTCACTAGCATGACTCTGTCCCCTGCCGCATGTATATGTTGGTGCTAAATATGAGAAAAATTGGTCGACTGCTTCTTGACATATTGCCTGGACAAGGTTTCACGAAGCCAAAATCTACATAATTGCCCCGCGATAATGAAAATGACCTCAAGGACAACAAAATCGACTGGTGGCCCAGAAGACCCCCCCCCCCGCCACCCAAGTACACATTGGTGGCAAATATGAGCAAAAAAGATCCACTGGTTCTCGAGATTTGTGATTACACCAATGGGAAGGACGTACGAATGGACAGACGGACGGAGCTGAATATTATATCCCCTGCTCCGCTGCGGCCGGGGACCAAAAGGCCATCTTGAATGAGCATAGTAGTGTTGTTGGCATGCAAGGACAACTCCAGGCTTTTGGTCATTGTGTCATCATGAGCCGAAATAAAGTCTGATCATTATCAGTAGATTCTGCCTCTCTGCAATTATATGAGGAGAAGAGGGCCTCGAAAACACAAGAACATATCTGTTCTGGTTCCCCATTCAGATGACGTGGAAATATCAGTGCATTCCCTTCATTGATAAAATGCACGACACAGTGTCATTCTTTCAAGGTGTGAAGTGTTTCCACAGTGACAGAATTTTAATGTTCATTAAGGATTCAGACGACAAACAAGTGCTTTCCAAAAAATCTTCAGTTTTATTGCCTCATGTTGGGCGGAATGATGATGATAATAACAACAGCAAGGGACTCTTTCCCAAAATGTACACATCATTTGCTTTTCACTATGGGCAAAAAAAGGGGCTTATAGCACCTGGTATTCCCAGGCGGTCACCCATCCAAGTACTAACCAGGCCCTACCCAGCTTAGCTGCCGAGATCAGACGAGATCGTGCGTTTTCTAGGTGGTATGGCCATAAGCCAGAAGCAACCCAACAAATCCAGAATACAATATTCCGCTTAAAACATTCCCATATAACAATACATTCACCTTATAACCTTTTACGGGTGATACAAGCCCTATGAAATTCATATAGCGAACAAAGGGTGCAAGCAAACATGACATTCTTCCTTGAAAGGGGCTCGCCATTTTATCAGAGCAGTCGCTTAGCTATGATGCTATTCCAGCTTCTCTGCGTATACGCTGCATACAGCATAGACATCATTGTCCAAAGGCTACGACAGCACCCAAGGGAACCCCACTCATTGATTGTGCCACTGATAGCGAGTGAAATAGACAATGCCAAATGTCTCTGACTCATATAACAGTAATAACTCAAAGTACTGCAACTTCCTGAACTGTCCTGCCGCGGTGCGAAGTTTCCCAAAAGCGTCATTCGAACATACACGGTCAGTGGTTCTGACTACGGCTAAGCAAGTTAGCATCTGTGCTTTTGGAAAATGTACCCCAGATTAGCAGGCCTACAGTCTCATAAAAACTGATACGAGCTAATAGCAACTGTTGCTACTGTTATTCACATTCATTATAAACCTTGACAAGGTCGTACAACCAATAAATCATCTCACAATTTATGATTTGAGCACTCGTCAGGATACTGCATTATTAACTAATGCCTAAAGCAGTAATATTTATTCGCCAGATGACTTGCTAATTCATGAACTGATTATGATCACATACAAATAAAGCTGACCAACGTAACCTTAGTCAGGCTGCACAGATCACGGACTTAGTTAGCTAATTAGCATCATGACACCGCGGCGAGGGTAAACATCTGATTAAAAAAAAAAAAAAAATGGCACTCGCCTTCCGCTCTTGATTAGCTGCTCGCCACACAGCTGCACATCGTGTGCGAAGACAAAAAAAAAGAAAATCAAAAAAAAAATGTATGTATTGAAAAAAAATCTCATTCATCAGGCATGTTTACTCTTGATTCGTCTTCTGCTCCAAAGACTGTTTGTTCTTAGAAGCCTCAAGCGTGTCAGTACAGTTACGTCACTGAGGAAAGCCTGATTGGTCACTGTACGTCACAGGTGCAAAGCGAGGGGAGAAGGGATGCTTTTCACAACGTAAACAGAGAGTATGCAGCCCAATACCGGTCAAGATTTGTTTGTTTTTTTTTATTTATCTCTGCCAGGGGTCAGCGAGGTTCGAAGAAAGTTCATGAGTATTAGACACGGATTGAAAAGCAATTCTAAAACGAGGTTCCCTTGATAGAGATGTTTTTCAATTAAACGCTCTTTAAATAAGCTGAAATACACATTTCTATCGCACGATGCCTCGAATTCAGACTGTTTTGAAGTCACTGAAACGCTGGAGCAGCTCTGCTCCTCCTTAGCCTTTGGGGCGATTAAGATTGAAGTCACTCGCTGGTCTCCCACCAAATGCGGGCGTCGGCTGCAATTAGATCGCCTGCATCCCCCATTTATCCGCATCACATTATTACCTCCGTCAAGCACGTTATGTTTTCACCTCTGTCTCACTGTCCACAGGATACCTCAGAAAGTTATGAATGTGCTGGCTGAAAATTTGGTGGGATGGTAGGTGGCAGTCTAAGGATGAGTTGATTTAATCTTGGAAGTGATCGAGAACATATTCCTCATGTAAGTCCAGAGGAAGTGAAATTCACATGAATGAAATGATGGTCCATTATAAAATGAACAGATTTTAAAAACATGTCAGTGTTGAATATAATGGACACTAGTGTAGAATGCACTATAGCTGTTGGTGAGCTGGATAATATTCTTGTGGATCCACAATTACTAATACTGACATTTGGCGTGGTGGAAGCGTGCACTCTTCGGAGTGCTTTTCCACTTTTCAAAATGAGCAGCTGCCCTGAGGGAATCAGGACTCTTTCTTCCATTCAACATGGCATGGATGTGTTGTGTATCATATTTTAGTGTTACTCATCATGTTCCTCAGTAATCATGATCAGTAACCACATTATGTAAGCAGCAGTAACACACACACACACACACACACACACACACACACACACACACACACACACACACGCACAGACACGCACACGCACTGACACACAGACACAAAAACAAGCAGTTAACTCACACAAACGGAAATGATTTTTGTAGCTTTGATTAATATCTGTTCAGTTGATTTATTCAATATCTGTTCAGTGGATTTCTGTAGCTAGGTACATTATCTGTACAGTAGAACCATTAGTGATATAATTATATACACATTACTTGAAACATAATCAGTAGAGCAATTTTCATATCTATTTGCATCCTATTTTATGAATGTATTTTTCTTAACCTTTAAAGTATAGATAAGTGCGCCGCCAATATTTTTTCAGTAAATCCCGTATAGAACGCGATGATCAAGAAGGGAAGGGAAAGCGATAAGAGATAACCAGAGTAATGTGATTGGAAGATGGATTTTATACAAACAAGCAACTGTCACTAGCATGACTCTGTCCCCTGCCGCATGTATATGTTGGTGCTAAATATGAGAAAAATTGGTCGACTGCTTCTTGACATATTGCCTGGACAAGGTTTCACGAAGCCAAAATCTACATAATTGCCCCGCGATAATGAAAATGACCTCAAGGACAACAAAATCGACTGGTGGCCCAGAAGACCCCCCCCCCCCGCCACCCAAGTACACATTGGTGGCAAATATGAGCAAAAAAGATCCACTGGTTCTCGAGATTTGTGATTACACCAATGGGAAGGACGTACGAATGGACAGACGGACGGAGCTGAATATTATATCCCCTGCTCCGCTGCGGCCGGGGACCAAAAGGCCATCTTGAATGAGCATAGTAGTGTTGTTGGCATGCAAGGACAACTCCAGGCTTTTGGTCATTGTGTCATCATGAGCCGAAATAAAGTCTGATCATTATCAGTAGATTCTGCCTCTCTGCAATTATATGAGGAGAAGAGGGCCTCGAAAACACAAGAACATATCTGTTCTGGTTCCCCATTCAGATGACGTGGAAATATCAGTGCATTCCCTTCATTGATAAAATGCACGACACAGTGTCATTCTTTCAAGGTGTGAAGTGTTTCCACAGTGACAGAATTTTAATGTTCATTAAGGATTCAGACGACAAACAAGTGCTTTCCAAAAAATCTTCAGTTTTATTGCCTCATGTTGGGCGGAATGATGATGATAATAACAACAGCAAGGGACTCTTTCCCAAAATGTACACATCATTTGCTTTTCACTATGGGCAAAAAAAGGGGCTTATAGCACCTGGTATTCCCAGGCGGTCACCCATCCAAGTACTAACCAGGCCCTACCCAGCTTAGCTGCCGAGATCAGACGAGATCGTGCGTTTTCTAGGTGGTATGGCCATAAGCCAGAAGCAACCCAACAAATCCAGAATACAATATTCCGCTTAAAACATTCCCATATAACAATACATTCACCTTATAACCTTTTACGGGTGATACAAGCCCTATGAAATTCATATAGCGAACAAAGGGTGCAAGCAAACATGACATTCTTCCTTGAAAGGGGCTCGCCATTTTATCAGAGCAGTCGCTTAGCTATGATGCTATTCCAGCTTCTCTGCGTATACGCTGCATACAGCATAGACATCATTGTCCAAAGGCTACGACAGCACCCAAGGGAACCCCACTCATTGATTGTGCCACTGATAGCGAGTGAAATAGACAATGCCAAATGTCTCTGACTCATATAACAGTAATAACTCAAAGTACTGCAACTTCCTGAACTGTCCTGCCGCGGTGCGAAGTTTCCCAAAAGCGTCATTCGAACATACACGGTCAGTGGTTCTGACTACGGCTAAGCAAGTTAGCATCTGTGCTTTTGGAAAATGTACCCCAGATTAGCAGGCCTACAGTCTCATAAAAACTGATACGAGCTAATAGCAACTGTTGCTACTGTTATTCACATTCATTATAAACCTTGACAAGGTCGTACAACCAATAAATCATCTCACAATTTATGATTTGAGCACTCGTCAGGATACTGCATTATTAACTAATGCCTAAAGCAGTAATATTTATTCGCCAGATGACTTGCTAATTCATGAACTGATTATGATCACATACAAATAAAGCTGACCAACGTAACCTTAGTCAGGCTGCACAGATCACGGACTTAGTTAGCTAATTAGCATCATGACACCGCGGCGAGGGTAAACATCTGATTAAAAAAAAAAAAAAAATGGCACTCGCCTTCCGCTCTTGATTAGCTGCTCGCCACACAGCTGCACATCGTGTGCGAAGACAAAAAAAAAGAAAATCAAAAAAAAAATGTATGTATTGAAAAAAAATCTCATTCATCAGGCATGTTTACTCTTGATTCGTCTTCTGCTCCAAAGACTGTTTGTTCTTAGAAGCCTCAAGCGTGTCAGTACAGTTACGTCACTGAGGAAAGCCTGATTGGTCACTGTACGTCACAGGTGCAAAGCGAGGGGAGAAGGGATGCTTTTCACAACGTAAACAGAGAGTATGCAGCCCAATACCGGTCAAGATTTGTTTGTTTTTTTTTATTTATCTCTGCCAGGGGTCAGCGAGGTTCGAAGAAAGTTCATGAGTATTAGACACGGATTGAAAAGCAATTCTAAAACGAGGTTCCCTTGATAGAGATGTTTTTCAATTAAACGCTCTTTAAATAAGCTGAAATACACATTTCTATCGCACGATGCCTCGAATTCAGACTGTTTTGAAGTCACTGAAACGCTGGAGCAGCTCTGCTCCTCCTTAGCCTTTGGGGCGATTAAGATTGAAGTCACTCGCTGGTCTCCCACCAAATGCGGGCGTCGGCTGCAATTAGATCGCCTGCATCCCCCATTTATCCGCATCACATTATTACCTCCGTCAAGCACGTTATGTTTTCACCTCTGTCTCACTGTCCACAGGATACCTCAGAAAGTTATGAATGTGCTGGCTGAAAATTTGGTGGGATGGTAGGTGGCAGTCTAAGGATGAGTTGATTTAATCTTGGAAGTGATCGAGAACATATTCCTCATGTAAGTCCAGAGGAAGTGAAATTCACATGAATGAAATGATGGTCCATTATAAAATGAACAGATTTTAAAAACATGTCAGTGTTGAATATAATGGACACTAGTGTAGAATGCACTATAGCTGTTGGTGAGCTGGATAATATTCTTGTGGATCCACAATTACTAATACTGACATTTGGCGTGGTGGAAGCGTGCACTCTTCGGAGTGCTTTTCCACTTTTCAAAATGAGCAGCTGCCCTGAGGGAATCAGGACTCTTTCTTCCATTCAACATGGCATGGATGTGTTGTGTATCATATTTTAGTGTTACTCATCATGTTCCTCAGTAATCATGATCAGTAACCACATTATGTAAGCAGCAGTAACACACACACACACACACACACACACACACACACACACACACACACACACGCACAGACACGCACACGCACTGACACACAGACACAAAAACAAGCAGTTAACTCACACAAACGGAAATGATTTTTGTAGCTTTGATTAATATCTGTTCAGTTGATTTATTCAATATCTGTTCAGTGGATTTCTGTAGCTAGGTACATTATCTGTACAGTAGAACCATTAGTGATATAATTATATACACATTACTTGAAACATAATCAGTAGAGCAATTTTCATATCTATTTGCATCCTATTTTATGAATGTATTTTTCTTAACCTTTAAAGTATAGATAAGTGCGCCGCCAATATTTTTTCAGTAAATCCCGTATAGAACGCGATGATCAAGAAGGGAAGGGAAAGCGATAAGAGATAACCAGAGTAATGTGATTGGAAGATGGATTTTATACAAACAAGCAACTGTCACTAGCATGACTCTGTCCCCTGCCGCATGTATATGTTGGTGCTAAATATGAGAAAAATTGGTCGACTGCTTCTTGACATATTGCCTGGACAAGGTTTCACGAAGCCAAAATCTACATAATTGCCCCGCGATAATGAAAATGACCTCAAGGACAACAAAATCGACTGGTGGCCCAGAAGACCCCCCCCCCCGCCACCCAAGTACACATTGGTGGCAAATATGAGCAAAAAAGATCCACTGGTTCTCGAGATTTGTGATTACACCAATGGGAAGGACGTACGAATGGACAGACGGACGGAGCTGAATATTATATCCCCTGCTCCGCTGCGGCCGGGGACCAAAAGGCCATCTTGAATGAGCATAGTAGTGTTGTTGGCATGCAAGGACAACTCCAGGCTTTTGGTCATTGTGTCATCATGAGCCGAAATAAAGTCTGATCATTATCAGTAGATTCTGCCTCTCTGCAATTATATGAGGAGAAGAGGGCCTCGAAAACACAAGAACATATCTGTTCTGGTTCCCCATTCAGATGACGTGGAAATATCAGTGCATTCCCTTCATTGATAAAATGCACGACACAGTGTCATTCTTTCAAGGTGTGAAGTGTTTCCACAGTGACAGAATTTTAATGTTCATTAAGGATTCAGACGACAAACAAGTGCTTTCCAAAAAATCTTCAGTTTTATTGCCTCATGTTGGGCGGAATGATGATGATAATAACAACAGCAAGGGACTCTTTCCCAAAATGTACACATCATTTGCTTTTCACTATGGGCAAAAAAAGGGGCTTATAGCACCTGGTATTCCCAGGCGGTCACCCATCCAAGTACTAACCAGGCCCTACCCAGCTTAGCTGCCGAGATCAGACGAGATCGTGCGTTTTCTAGGTGGTATGGCCATAAGCCAGAAGCAACCCAACAAATCCAGAATACAATATTCCGCTTAAAACATTCCCATATAACAATACATTCACCTTATAACCTTTTACGGGTGATACAAGCCCTATGAAATTCATATAGCGAACAAAGGGTGCAAGCAAACATGACATTCTTCCTTGAAAGGGGCTCGCCATTTTATCAGAGCAGTCGCTTAGCTATGATGCTATTCCAGCTTCTCTGCGTATACGCTGCATACAGCATAGACATCATTGTCCAAAGGCTACGACAGCACCCAAGGGAACCCCACTCATTGATTGTGCCACTGATAGCGAGTGAAATAGACAATGCCAAATGTCTCTGACTCATATAACAGTAATAACTCAAAGTACTGCAACTTCCTGAACTGTCCTGCCGCGGTGCGAAGTTTCCCAAAAGCGTCATTCGAACATACACGGTCAGTGGTTCTGACTACGGCTAAGCAAGTTAGCATCTGTGCTTTTGGAAAATGTACCCCAGATTAGCAGGCCTACAGTCTCATAAAAACTGATACGAGCTAATAGCAACTGTTGCTACTGTTATTCACATTCATTATAAACCTTGACAAGGTCGTACAACCAATAAATCATCTCACAATTTATGATTTGAGCACTCGTCAGGATACTGCATTATTAACTAATGCCTAAAGCAGTAATATTTATTCGCCAGATGACTTGCTAATTCATGAACTGATTATGATCACATACAAATAAAGCTGACCAACGTAACCTTAGTCAGGCTGCACAGATCACGGACTTAGTTAGCTAATTAGCATCATGACACCGCGGCGAGGGTAAACATCTGATTAAAAAAAAAAAAAAAATGGCACTCGCCTTCCGCTCTTGATTAGCTGCTCGCCACACAGCTGCACATCGTGTGCGAAGACAAAAAAAAAGAAAATCAAAAAAAAAATGTATGTATTGAAAAAAAATCTCATTCATCAGGCATGTTTACTCTTGATTCGTCTTCTGCTCCAAAGACTGTTTGTTCTTAGAAGCCTCAAGCGTGTCAGTACAGTTACGTCACTGAGGAAAGCCTGATTGGTCACTGTACGTCACAGGTGCAAAGCGAGGGGAGAAGGGATGTTTTTCACAACGTAAACAGAGAGTATGCAGCCCAATACCGGTCAAGATTTGTTTGTTTTTTTTTATTTATCTCTGCCAGGGGTCAGCGAGGTTCGAAGAAAGTTCATGAGTATTAGACACGGATTGAAAAGCAATTCTAAAACGAGGTTCCCTTGATAGAGATGTTTTTCAATTAAACGCTCTTTAAATAAGCTGAAATACACATTTCTATCGCACGATGCCTCGAATTCAGACTGTTTTGAAGTCACTGAAACGCTGGAGCAGCTCTGCTCCTCCTTAGCCTTTGGGGCGATTAAGATTGAAGTCACTCGCTGGTCTCCCACCAAATGCGGGCGTCGGCTGCAATTAGATCGCCTCCACCCCCCATTTATCCGCATCACATTATTACCTCCGTCAAGCACGTTATGTTTTCACCTCTGTCTCACTGTCCACAGGATACCTCAGAAAGTTATGAATGTGCTGGCTGAAAATTTGGTGGGATGGTAGGTGGCAGTCTAAGGATGAGTTGATTTAATCTTGGAAGTGATCGAGAACATATTCCTCATGTAAGTCCAGAGGAAGTGAAATTCACATGAATGAAATGATGGTCCATTATAAAATGAACAGATTTTAAAAACATGTCAGTGTTGAATATAATGGACACTAGTGTAGAATGCACTATAGCTGTTGGTGAGCTGGATAATATTCTTGTGGATCCACAATTACTAATACTGACATTTGGCGTGGTGGAAGCGTGCACTCTTCGGAGTGCTTTTCCACTTTTCAAAATGAGCAGCTGCCCTGAGGGAATCAGGACTCTTTCTTCCATTCAACATGGCATGGATGTGTTGTGTATCATATTTTAGTGTTACTCATCATGTTCCTCAGTAATCATGATCAGTAACCACATTATGTAAGCAGCAGTAACACACACACACACACACACACACACACACACACACACACACACACACACGCACAGACACGCACACGCACTGACACACAGACACAAAAAACAAGCAGTTATCTCACACAAACGGAAATGATTTTTGTAGCTTTGATTAATATCTGTTCAGTTGATTTATTCAATATCTGTTCAGTGGATTTCTGTAGCTAGGTACATTATCTGTACAGTAGAACCATTAGTGATATAATTATATACACATTACTTGAAACATAATCAGTAGAGCAATTTTCATATCTATTTGCATCCTATTTTATGAATGTATTTTTCTTAACCTTTAAAGTATAGATAAGTGCGCCGCCAATATTTTTTCAGTAAATCCCGTATAGAACGCGATGATCAAGAAGGGAAGGGAAAGCGATAAGAGATAACCAGAGTAATGTGATTGGAAGATGGATTTTATACAAACAAGCAACTGTCACTAGCATGACTCTGTCCCCTGCCGCATGTATATGTTGGTGCTAAATATGAGAAAAATTGGTCGACTGCTTCTTGACATATTGCCTGGACAAGGTTTCACGAAGCCAAAATCTACATAATTGCCCCGCGATAATGAAAATGACCTCAAGGACAACAAAATCGACTGGTGGCCCAGAACCCCCCCCCCCGCCACCCAAGTACACATTGGTGGCAAATATGAGCAAAAAAGATCCACTGGTTCTCGAGATTTGTGATTACACCAATGGGAAGGACGTACGAATGGACAGACGGACGGAGCTGAATATTATATCCCCTGCTCCGCTGCGGCCGGGGACCAAAAGGCCATCTTGAATGAGCATAGTAGTGTTGTTGGCATGCAAGGACAACTCCAGGCTTTTGGTCATTGTGTCATCATGAGCCGAAATAAAGTCTGATCATTATCAGTAGATTCTGCCTCTCTGCAATTATATGAGGAGAAGAGGGCCTCGAAAACACAAGAACATATCTGTTCTGGTTCCCCATTCAGATGACGTGGAAATATCAGTGCATTCCCTTCATTGATAAAATGCACGACACAGTGTCATTCTTTCAAGGTGTGAAGTGTTTCCACAGTGACAGAATTTTAATGTTCATTAAGGATTCAGACGACAAACAAGTGCTTTCCAAAAAATCTTCAGTTTTATTGCCTCATGTTGGGCGGAATGATGATGATAATAACAACAGCAAGGGACTCTTTCCCAAAATGTACACATCATTTGCTTTTCACTATGGGCAAAAAAAGGGGCTTATAGCACCTGGTATTCCCAGGGCGGTCACCCATCCAAGTACTAACCAGGCCCTACCCAGCTTAGCTGCCGAGATCAGACGAGATCGTGCGTTTTTCTAGGTGGTATGGCCATAAGCCAGAAGCAACCCAACAAATCCAGAATACAATATTCCGCTTAAAACATTCCCATATAACAATACATTCAGCTTCTAACCTTTTCGGGGTGAAACAAGCCTTATGAAATTCATATAGCGAACAAAGGGTGCAAGCAAACATGACATTCTTCCTTGAAAGGGGCTCGCCATTTTATCAGAGCAGTCGCTTAGCTATGATGCTATTCCAGCTTCTCTGCGTATACGCTGCATACAGCATAGACATCATTGTCCAAAGGCTACGACAGCACCCAAGGGAACCCCACTCAGTGATTGGGCCACTGGTTGCGAGTGAAATAGACAATGCCAAATGTCCTCTGACTCATATAACAGTAATAACTCAAAGTACTGCAACTTCCTGAACTGTCCTGCCGCGGTGCGAAGTTTCCCAAAAGCGTCATTCGAACATACACGGTCAGTGGTTCTGACTACGGCTAAGCAAGTTAGCATCTGTGCTTTTGGAAAATGTACCCCAGATTAGCAGGCCTACAGTCTCATAAAAACTGATACGAGCTAATAGCAACTGTTGCTACTGTTATTCACATTCATTATAAACCTTGACAAGGTCGTACAACCAATAAATCATCTCACAATTTATGATTTGAGCACTCGTCAGGATACTGCATTATTAACTAATGCCTAAAGCAGTAATATTTATTCGCCAGATGACTTGCTAATTCATGAACTGATTATGATCACATACAAATAAAGCTGACCAACGTAACCTTAGTCAGGCTGCACAGATCACGGACTTAGTTAGCTAATTAGCATCATGACACCGCGGCGAGGGTAAACATCTGATTAAAAAAAAAAAAAAAATGGCACTCGCCTTCCGCTCTTGATTAGCTGCTCGCCACACAGCTGCACATCGTGTGCGAAGACAAAAAAAAAAGAAAATCAAAAAAAAATGTATGTATTTAAAAAAAAATCTCATTCATCAGGCATGTTTACTCTTGATTCGTCTTCTGCTCCAAAGACTGTTTGTTCTTAGAAGCCTCAAGCGTGTCAGTACAGTTACGTCACTGAGGAAAGCCTGATTGGTCACTGTACGTCACAGGTGCAAAGCGAGGGGAGAAGGGATGCTTTTCACAACGTAAACAGAGAGTATGCAGCCCAATACCGGTCAAGATTTGTTTGTTTTTTTTATTTATCTCTGCCAGGGGTCAGCGAGGTTCGAAGAAAGTTCATGAGTATTAGACACGGATTGAAAAGCAATTCTAAAACGAGGTTCCCTTGATAGAGATGTTTTTCAATTAAACGCTCTTTAAATAAGCTGAAATACACATTTCTATCGCACGATGCCTCGAATTCAGACTGTTTTGAAGTCACTGGGACGCAGGGGCAGCTCTGCTCCTCCTTAGCCTTTGGGGCGCCTAAGATTGGAGTCACTCCCTGGTCCTCCACCAAATGCGGGCGTCGGCTGCAATTAGATCGCCTGCATCCCCCATTTATCCGCATCACATTATTACCTCCGTCAAGCACGTTATGTTTTCACCTCTGTCTCACTGTCCACAGGATACCTCAGAAAGTTATGAATGTGCTGGCTGAAAAATTGGTGGGATGGGAGGTGGGAGTCTAAGGATGAGTTGATTTAATCTTGGAAGTGATCGAGAACATATTCCTCATGTAAGTCCAGAGGAAGTGAAATTCACATGAATGAAATGATGGTCCATTATAAAATGAACAGATTTTAAAAACATGTCAGTGTTGAATATAATGGACACTAGTGTAGAATGCACTATAGCTGTTGGTGAGCTGGATAATATTCTTGTGGATCCACAATTACTAATACTGACATTTGGCGTGGTGGAAGCGTGCACTCTTCGGAGTGCTTTTCCACTTTTCAAAATGAGCAGCTGCCCTGAGGGAATCAGGACTCTTTCTTCCATTCAACATGGCATGGATGTGTTGTGTATCATATTTTAGTGTTACTCATCATGTTCCTCAGTAATCATGATCAGTAACCACATTATGTAAGCAGCAGTAACACACACACACACACACACACACACACACACACACACACACACACACACACGCACAGACACGCACACGCACTGACACACAGACACAAAAACAAGCAGTTAACTCACACAAACGGAAATGATTTTTGTAGCTTTGATTAATATCTGTTCAGTTGATTTATTCAATATCTGTTCAGTGGATTTCTGTAGCTAGGTACATTATCTGTACAGTAGAACCATTAGTGATATAATTATATACACATTACTTGAAACATAATCAGTAGAGCAATTTTCATATCTATTTGCATCCTATTTTATGAATGTATTTTTCTTAACCTTTAAAGTATAGATAAGTGCGCCGCCAATATTTTTTCAGTAAATCCCGTATAGAACGCGATGATCAAGAAGGGAAGGGAAAGCGATAAGAGATAACCAGAGTAATGTGATTGGAAGATGGATTTTATACAAACAAGCAACTGTCACTAGCATGACTCTGTCCCCTGCCGCATGTATATGTTGGTGCTAAATATGAGAAAAATTGGTCGACTGCTTCTTGACATATTGCCTGGACAAGGTTTCACGAAGCCAAAATCTACATAATTGCCCCGCGATAATGAAAATGACCTCAAGGACAACAAAATCGACTGGTGGCCCAGAAGAGCCCCCCCCCCCCACCCAAGCACACATTGGTGGGAAAGATGAGCAAAAAAAAATCCACTGGTTCTCGAGATTTGTGATTACACCAATGGGAAGGACGTACGAATGGACAGACGGACGGAGCTGAATATTATATCCCCTGCTCCGCTGCGGCCGGGGACCAAAAGGCCATCTTGAATGAGCATAGTAGTGTTGTTGGCATGCAAGGACAACTCCAGGCTTTTGGTCATTGTGTCATCATGAGCCGAAATAAAGTCTGATCATTATCAGTAGATTCTGCCTCTCTGCAATTATATGAGGAGAAGAGGGCCTCGAAAACACAAGAACATATCTGTTCTGGTTCCCCATTCAGATGACGTGGAAATATCAGTGCATTCCCTTCATTGATAAAATGCACGACACAGTGTCATTCTTTCAAGGTGTGAAGTGTTTCCACAGTGACAGAATTTTAATGTTCATTAAGGATTCAGACGACAAACAAGTGCTTTCCAAAAAATCTTCAGTTTTATTGCCTCATGTGGGGCGGAATGATGATGATAATAACAACAGCAAGGGACTCTTTCCCAAAATGTACACATCATTTGCTTTTCACTATGGGCAAAAAAAGGGGCTTATAGCACCTGGTATTCCCAGGCGGTCACCCATCCAAGTACTAACCAGGCCCTACCCAGCTTAGCTGCCGAGATCAGACGAGATCGTGCGTTTTCTAGGTGGTATGGCCATAATCCAAAAGCAAACCCAACAAATCCAGAATACAATATTCCGCTTAAAACATTCCCATATAACAATACATTCACCTTATAACCTTTTACGGGTGATACAAGCCCTATGAAATTCATATAGCGAACAAAGGGTGCAAGCAAACATGACATTCTTCCTTGAAAGGGGCTCGCCATTTTATCAGAGCAGTCGCTTAGCTATGATGCTATTCCAGCTTCTCTGCGTATACGCTGCATACAGCATAGACATCATTGTCCAAAGGCTACGACAGCACCCAAGGGAACCCCACTCATTGATTGTGCCACTGATAGCGAGTGAAATAGACAATGCCAAATGTCTCTGACTCATATAACAGTAATAACTCAAAGTACTGCAACTTCCTGAACTGTCCTGCCGCGGTGCGAAGTTTCCCAAAAGCGTCATTCGAACATACACGGTCAGTGGTTCTGACTACGGCTAAGCAAGTTAGCATCTGTGCTTTTGGAAAATGTACCCCAGATTAGCAGGCCTACAGTCTCATAAAAACTGATACGAGCTAATAGCAACTGTTGCTACTGTTATTCACATTCATTATAAACCTTGACAAGGTCGTACAACCAATAAATCATCTCACAATTTATGATTTGAGCACTCGTCAGGATACTGCATTATTAACTAATGCCTAAAGCAGTAATATTTATTCGCCAGATGACTTGCTAATTCATGAACTGATTATGATCACATACAAATAAAGCTGACCAACGTAAACCTTAGTCAGGCTGCACAGATCACGGACTTAGTTAGCTAATTAGCATCATGACACCGCGGCGAGGGTAAACATCTGATTAAAAAAAAAAAAAAAATGGCACTCGCCCTTCCGCTCTTGATTAGCTGCTCGCCACACAGCTGGCACATCGTGTGCGAAGACAAAAAAAAAAGAAAATCAAAAAAAAAAATGTATGTATTGAAAAAAAAATCTCATTCATCAGGCAT